>JAGFMF010011641.1:3919159-3978446 GCA_019455555.1 Galemys pyrenaicus | reverse complement strand
CAGCAGACCTCTCCTGTCTCCCCGCTGCTCCCCTCAGCAGTGTTTTGGTGGATCTCTCTGTTCTGCTCCCGGCTCTGTCTCTGAACTTTTCAACTCCCACGCCTCTGGCCTGTACCCCAGCTCTTGTATGCATAAATAAAATCTTTTAAAAATAACAAAAAAAAAAAGAAAAGTAACCAAATGTAAACCCAGGCCAAGCTGCTGATGGAGTTTCGCCTGTAGATTTGCCCAGGCAGCTAGTACCCCGTTTCTGTTCTGTTGCCGGCCACCATCACGTGGCTGCTCTTTGGAGGTGCCCTCGATTCCCCCTCTATGCCCTCCGTCCTCACCACTTGTCATTTTTTGCTTCTTGCTTTAGATTCCCTGAATTTCTGGCATCTGGAGCTTCACTCGGCGCTGCTCCTGCCTGGCCCCGCAGACCAGTCTGGTCCTGGGGACTGAGGGCAGGCCCGTGGTCACTCCGAGGAGACTGACCGCCCAGCGTGAAGCCAGCTCAAGTCCCAGCGACTTCCGTCGAGGCTGCAATAACCAGGCTTTTCGCTTTGTGCATTTTTTGATAGTTAAAGTTTTCAATTCTAACAGAAGACTTACCGAAACCAAGAATGAGGCCTATTTTCTTTCTGTATATTTTTAAATGTTGTCCAGAGTTTGAGGCCCGAAAGAAAAGGAAAAAGTATTTTTAAAAAAGATTTATTTATTTATGCACACAAGCAGTGGGGTGCAGGCCAGAGGTACGGGAGGTGAGAGGGGTCACCAGAGACAGAGTGAGGAGCAGAACAGGCAGACGGACTGAAACACACTGCCGAGGGGAGCAGCGGGCGAGGCAGGAGAGGGCTGCTGCGCCATGTGGGTCCCCTCCCTGGCCGGCAGCAGGGATTGAACTCATGCTGCAGTGGCTGCGGTGGCTGCGGTGGCTGCGGTCTGCTTTGTAGCGCAATGCTTAACCCACTGCACCACCAGGGAGACCCCTAAGGAAAAGCGTTAATAAGGTGAGACAGTGCCCGTGGATGCAACACCCAGTATCTGTTTCTCTTTTTCTTGGGTTGCAGCTCCCTGAGCTGAGACACCAGGCAGGGACCAAGTACCTGGGTGAGGTTCAGTCCGTGATGGGCGCTTTACGGCGGCAGGGTCTCTCCCTTTGTGGGGAGGGCTCATGGAAGAGGCACTCAGAGAACTGGCTTTGGGAAGACAAGAGTTGAAAAGGTTTTGCTTCCTCTCTTGTCTTTCTCCAACTCCTTTGTTTTTCAGCACCATCACATTGTCTGCTTCTTCCAGAAACCTTGCACAGGGAAGTTCTGTCCAAGCTCCAAATTCCAGGAGCCCCTAATCCATCCACCCCCACACTCCACCCTGTCTTCACAGTACCAGCTAATGTAGTCCCTTGCTGTTAGCTTTCAGGCCCACCACCCTGCCTGCTGGCAGCCACTCACTCTGCACTCACTCGTGAAACTGTGAGCGCTGAAGGGCCAGGGCTGTGCTAACCTGGACTTCTGAGTCTGGCACTGCCCTCGCAGCATGCCTTGGCCATAGCAAGGGGAAATCACTTGGGGACTGACTCCTTCGCACAATGCCTTTACAATGATTATTTGCTCCGGCCTCCCTGGTGGTGCAAGGGGTTAGCAAGTCTCAGCACTATGAAGCTATCGGCAGCCACTGTGGCTTGAGTTCGATCCCCAGCCAGGGAGCGGACCCACATGGCCCAGCAGGCCTCTCCTGCCTCCCCGCTGCTCCCTCAGCAGTGTGCGTCAGTCCATCTGACTGTTCTGCTCCCCACTCTGTCTCTGGTGAATCCTCTTACCCACCCACCCCCCGCCATTGCTGGCCTGCACCCCAGTTCTTGTATGCATCAATAAATGAATTTTTTTTTTTTTAAAAAAAGCTTCATTTGTCTAATTAAAAAAAATTGTTACTGGCACATGGACATCTTTACCTCCCATTGCAAGCATGTCTCCAAAAGACAGTCGCTGTCCTGCGTCCTCTGTGCTGCGTGGTCAAAAGACAAAACCTTGCCTGGTCACTCAGCCACGCCGTGTCCCCTCCCTATAAGTTGGAAGACGTTTGCCCCTGTCCTCGCATGCTCTGGAAAGCAGTTTGAGGCTCCAGAATTGCAAGGACTAAACAGATGGGCAGAAGGGACCTGGAGGAGCGAAGCGTTGTCAGGCTCTTAGAGACTGAAATGTGCTGTTCACCTCAAGGGTACCCTCTTCCCAGAAGCTTTCTCTGGACTTCCCAGGGGGCGTTCGTTGGGAATCCCAGATGATCCCGACGCTGACAACCCACCCGCTGCTCTTCCAGGTCTGGCCCTGCCGCCGCAAGCTGCTAAGTGGCCAACCAACCGGATGTCATGCCCCACGACAGGGGAGCCACACTCTGGAAATGCTCGAAAGAAAGTAGATAATTAACTCAGCATGAAGGCAGAGCCAGGTCGTCATCCAGGTCCTTTGCACCTGCTTCACAGCTGCCCATCACAGCTGGTTTCTTAGTGTATAAACCCCATGCACATTTTTTAAAAAGATCTTAAAAATTTATTTATGCACACAAGAACTGGGGTACACGCCAAGGTGTCATGCCGAGGAGAGGAGTCACCAGGGACAGAGCGGGGAGCAGAACAGGCAGACCCCTGTGGGTCCGCTCCCTGGCCAGGGATCAAACTCATGCCGCAGTGGCTAGCGATAGCTTCATAGAGCTGCCACTTAACCCCGAGTGCCAGCAGAGCGGCCCGTGACGCACATTCTTGGTTTCGGTAAGTCTTCTGTTAGAATTGAAAACTTTAACTATCAAAAAATGCACAAAGCGAAAAGCCTGGTTATTGCAGCCTCGACGGAAGTCGCTGGGACTTGAGCTGGCTTCACGCTGGGCGGTCAGTCTCCTCGGAGTGACCACGGGCCTGCCCTCAGTCCCCAGGACCAGACTGGTCTGCGGGGCCAGGCAGGAGCAGCGCCGAGTGAAGCTCCAGTCCAAGGCACATCCTGCCTTCCTCCGGCCACCTGGGCGTGAGGCCGCCCTCCCCCACCCCACTTGCCCCCTCTCAGCGCCCCGAGATCGCCTTGCTGGCCAGACTGTGGCGAGCGGCTTGGCAGGCTCTGTCCCACGTTGGCATGGGGCGGCTGCACTCAGCTTCGTGCCAGGGAGCGCACCTGGTGACCCAGCCGACCTGTCCTGGTGAGCACAAACACAGCAGCGACGCTGTTTGCACAGCGAACCTCCTTTGCCAAATATCCGGATGCGTCTAGCACCCAGCCTACCCGGACAGCGAGGGGATGGTCACCCCAGCTGCCAAGAGGCAGAAGACAGGAAGAGGCAAGAGAGCACGGCCATCGTGGAGCCGG
This sequence comes from Galemys pyrenaicus, assembly GCA_019455555.1. NCBI lineage: Eukaryota > Metazoa > Chordata > Mammalia > Eulipotyphla > Talpidae > Galemys > Galemys pyrenaicus. The sequence continues at coordinate 3,975,117 of JAGFMF010011641.1, read as the reverse complement.
AGCGGTGACCACACCCAGGGTCGCAGGGTGCCTGGCAGTGTTCGGTGTGGCGGGTGCAGGCGCTCCAGGCGCTGGTTGAAGCGGGTCTCACTTTGAAAGTTCGGATGGCTGGGAGCCTCCCCGGTGGCGTGGCGCAGGGGTTAAAGTCTCAGCACTATCAGGCCATTGCCAGCCACTGCAGCATAAGTTCAATTCCCCTTCAGGGCACAACAGACCTCTCCTCTCTCCCCGCGGCTCCCCTCAGCAGTGTATTTCAGTGGATCCACCTGTTCTGCTCCCCGCTCTGTCTCTGGTGGATCCTCTCACCCCCTACGCCTCTGGCCTGTAGCCCAGCTCTTGTGTGCATAAATAAATAAGTCTTTAAAAAATAAAAATAAATAAATAAAGCGCCTTTACTGAATTATACTTGGGCATTGGGACTAGTTTCAGTGACCCTAGGATACGTTACTGGAGTTATGGGGGGGTTGCCGGTGAACCCCTTTATGAAGACATGTGGAAGAGCTCTCTGTTGGGTGTCAACACCAAGAAAAACTGAGTCACCTGAGAAAACTTTATGCTTATCTTCTCATTGCTCGGCATCCTTTAACTAACGCTCTTCTCCAAGCTTGTAGTAGCTTCCGGAAAACCCTCTGTCGTGGTCTAGCTTTATCACCTCTACGGAATTTTTTTTTGAAAGATTTATTTATTTATGCATACAAGCACCGGGGTACAGGTCAGAGGTGTGGGGGTGGTGAGAGGATTCACCACAGACAGAGCAGGGAGCAGAACAGGCAGATCAACAGAAGCACACTGCTGAGGGGAGCAGCGGGCACAGCAGGAGAGGTCTGCTGCGCCATGTCGGTCCCACCCTGGCCGGCAGCAGGGATCGAACTCGTACTGCAGTGGCTGCGGTCTGCTTCATAGTGCGTTGCTTAACCCACTGCGCCACCAGGGAGGCCCACCTCTACGGAATTTTAACGTAGACCATGTGTACCTCTTTGGCTCCTCTTTATTTTTTTGTTGTTTTCACCCTCCTTAACTCATTGACCCATAATCAATCCTTTTTTAAAAAAAAATATTTATTTATTTATGCACACAAGAGCTGGGCTACAGGCCAGAGGTGCAGGGTGGCGAGAGGATTCACCAGACAGAATACGGAGCAGAACAGGCAGATCCCCTGAAACACGCTGTTGAGGGAGCAGCAGGAGGCAGGAGAGGTCTGCTGCGCCATGTGGGTCCGCTCCCTGGCCGGGGATCGAACGCCTGCTGCAGTGGCTGCTGAGAGCTTCATGTGCTGCGCCTTAACCCCTTGCGCCACGAGGAAGGCCCCACAATCTAGTCTTTTAATTGCTCTCCATTCACACACCCCAAAATTCATTTGTACAAAGTGTACAGTTCCCAGTGTTTAGCATCTTCACCAGGCTGTATAACCCTCACAGAGGTTCTACCTAACTCCAGAGCATTTTCATCACCCCAGAAGGAAACTTTGCACCCACTACCAGTCGTTCCCAGCCCTCAGTCTTGGGTAGCTGCTGACCTACTGTGTGTGGATTTTCCGACACTGGACATTTCAAATAAATGGAACCCTGTGGTTTCATATGTTTGACTCCATTCTCTTACATGATGTTTTCCAGGTTCACCCATGATGCAGCATGATCAGCAGTTTGTTCCTTTTCCTGGCTGAATAGTATTCCCTTGGTCACTCTGCCACTTTGTGTTTCCATTCATCTGTTGGTAGACATGTGGGTTCCCACTTCTTTTGGCTATTCTGGAAAATGCTGCTATGAACATTTGTGACCATATTTTTCTGACCATAGTTCAGTTCTCTTGGGTCTAGACCTACAAGTGGATTGATTCACTGGTTCACATGGTAACATTTAACTTTTTGAGACTCATTAGTTATTTTCTGTTGCAAACCCTTTCTGGAACGAGGCAGAGTATAAATAAATAAATAAGTCACAAAGCACTCCTAAACCATCTGTTTAATAATCTGTGCAAGAATTGTGCCAGGATTCTATATTGAGTCATTTGGCCTGTAGTTTCCAGAAATACCTTCTGTCTCTGTGAAAATCAGAACATTTTCTTATCTCCAAGTCCTCAGCCTTTATCGGGGTTGTTTGCAGTCCTACCTACAAGGAATCTCCTAACTCGGGAGTTTAATTCATCTGAATTTGGCCCTGAGAACTCACCTGCAGCCATAAAGGCTTTCCGCGTTTACCCTTGCATCTAACTTGTAATATACTTAAACATTGTATATTAAAGTAATTCATGCATGGGGCTAAAAATAAAGTAGAACAGACACCGGCCCTTACCTCATCCCTTCCTCCTCCAGCCGGCTCTCCGAGGCAACTGTTTCTCACGGTTTTTAGCTCTTTATTCTGGGAGTAGCTCCTTACCTCCCAACAATAGTTAGGCTGCTGTTTCTGGGGTTCTCGACTTTAAACACCCCCCTTCTCTTGATTTATAGCTATGCAAGATGAGGGTTCAGTTGACTAGACCATGTAAACCGCCTCCTCCGACTCTCAGCACGGGAATACCGCTGTCTGTACTTACTTCCTGCAGGGAACTGTGATTAGCACTGTTATTTAAGTCACATATTTACAGCTTCCTTGATGCGCCCCTTTTGTCGGAGGGGTCCTGTACCTCCTGGCTGTGAGGCTGCCCCTCTTCAGGCTTTCTGCACCCCCACCCTCCTCCTCCCCCACATCCCCTGAGGGCAGATGGGGTGCTGGGCGCAGCTGAGTCTAACTCACCCCTGATGCTCTGAGCACGGTGGCTGCTGGGAAGGAGGCGGAGCAGAGAGGCCATTTTTCTGGGGAACCTTTCAGAGGGAGCGAGGCTCTAGCTCCTCTTTTCGTGGGAGGTACTGGCGCCGGTAACTGCAGCTCTACCTGGCACCAGAGACCGGTGATGGGACTTTCTTCTTCTGCGTCTGCCCTGTTATGGAGAGTAAATTGGCTTCCCCCCTCTTTGGGCTGCATCAAACGCCCCTTCTGCTTGCACTTGTGGTGGCGGAAGGCTGGACCCAGGGCCAGTGGAGGGCGGCTCTGATGTGGTGACAGTTCTTGGGTCCTGTTCCCGGTTACTGTTTGACTCATCCCGTGGAGGCTGGGGACAGAGCACGCCCACGCCGCCCGGGACTTCCCTTCCCACCTGCTGACATTTACGTCAAGTGCGCCATGCTGATTACCGGTCCATGCACCTGACCACAGTTAGGGCTTCGCGTTCTCAAAGAGTAAATCCAAGAAACAGTGCTTACGCTGGTGACAGTGTAAATATGACTTCCCAAGCCGGGACTGCGCTTGTGAGTTCGCTTTAGTTTTTCGTAAAGTTCCAGGTTGCCTTTCTCTTTCTTTTTAAGATTTATTTATTTATGCATACAAGAGCTGGGGTACAGGTCAGAGGTATGAGGGGGTGGTGGGGGTGAGAGGATTCACCAGAGACACAGTGGGGAGCAGAACAGGCAGATGGACTGAAACACACTGCTGAGGGGAGCAGCGGGGAGGCAGGAGAGGTCTGCTGCGCCCTGTGGGTCCCCGCCCTGGCCGGGGATCGAACTCACGCTGCTGAGCCGCGGATGCTTCGCAGTGTGGTTCTCAGCCCGCTGCGCCACCAGGGAGGCCCTGGTTGCCTTTTTTCTTTCCTTTTTCTTTCTCTTTAGTAGCCATTATCACTTCCTCAAGATCACAGCCAACTTGAAAGCATATTGAGAATTCTATTTATGAGGCTCCTTTTTCCTCGGGGACCCTCTGCCTTCTACCTTAATTTGGGTCTGTTGTGTCCCTGTCCCAGCCCTGGGCCTAGGTCACCGTCCTCAATGCTTTGGGTGTTCCCCTTCCTTCGTCCCTCCCCGTGCTGACACTGTTGCATTGCAGCACAGCTCCTAGTAAGCCAGCGGCCTGCAGGTATTCTGCTTCCTCAGAGCCTCGCAGCCTCACCCTCCTGCTTGAGTCGTGCTCAGCTCCAACAACAGCAACCGAACACAATAGGGTCTATTTGGAGACAAATAGAAGAGGGGCAGGTTGGCATGTGAGTGCTCCAGAGACCCCAGGGCATTGCTCGGCTGAGGCCCGAGCCCCCCCCCAAAACCTCTGGAGGCCTTCCTCCAGTCTCCCCAGGGCACCCCGCCCCGGAGGAGGCCAGACAGCTGGACTCTGGGTGCTGAGCGCACATGTGAGGCTCGCTTCTTCTAGTCTCCTGAGCTCCTTTAAATAGTTCTAAATATTAATGCTCACAGGGTGGTTTGAGAGGGTATAGGCTCCTCGGTTGAGATCTGCCTTCCTTAAGAATGTTGAGTTGTTCCAGACTTGGCTAATGAGATTCCTGATTGTATTTTCCATCTTGTAAATTTGTAAAATCCATCTTGTATTTTCAGATGTAATCTTTGTTTCCCTCCATGAGGGAGATTTTTAGAATCTTGCCTTGTTAGTGACAGTTACAGATTTCACCGTGGGGGGCCTCCCTGGTGGCACAAGGGGTTACGTGCAGCACTATGAACTATCCGCAGCCCCTGCAGCACGAGTTCGATCCCCGGCTCCCCGGCCGGGGAGCTGACCCACAGGGCGCAGCAGACCTCTCCTGCCTCCCGCTGCTCCCCTCCTCTCAGCACTGTGTTTCCCTCGATCCACTTGTTCTGCTCCCCACTCTGTCTCCTCTCATCCCACACCTCTGGCCTGCACCCCAGCTGTTCTATCCAAATATAAATAACATAAATCTTTAAAAGAAAAAGCGCTGTCTCCTCGCGCTCAGTGTTGTCCCGCTTCCTGCTGTCTCTTGGCGGCTCCTTGGCGGCTTTCACGTGAGGACAAAGGCAGAAGATGTGAGCACATGGTAGTAAACTTCCCGTGGACCCACGTCACCAGACAAAGGTCACCTCTTACACAAGCCCTGGAAGAGATAAGAATCCTGTATGTGACCGCTTTGCTTCCCTGAAGTATGTTTCACAGCCCTCCCTGGCTACAGATAAGACCAGAAGAAGTTAGCACCAGAGACAGTTGCAAAGACCCTTTCCCTCACTGAGCAATCACATAACCCACTGTCCCCACTAGTGTAACGGGGTGGCCCCAGGGGAAGGGGTGGAGCTGGACCGGGAGATGAGAGTAGAAATGACTGGCAAGAAGCAAGAAGGAGAGGAAGAGAGAGAGAAGCAAGAGAAAAGAAGGCAACCTGGAGGAGGCATCTGGAACAGAGAGTGTGAAGAAGCTGTGCTTGCACTTGGCCTTGGACTTGTACCCGGGATGTGGGGGACATGGAAGAGATGTGAGGGACGGCGATGTGTGTGAAAGACCTGTGGGAGGCTGGCAGCGATGGCCTTTATCTCGACTTGGGTTTCGATTTTGCTCTTTTCCTTCTAGACTTGTCCGGTCCCTCCTGCCCCTTCCTTGGGGTCCCCACCAGAAGGTTCCCTGGACTTGCAGCAGGCTTCGGGCCCCAGTGGCCCTGCGTGGTCCAGCCCTGACCGGCTGGGCATTTACCCACAAAGGGTTGAGTAACTTTGGGTGTTTTGTGTGGAAACTTTTAATTATTCTTTCCCTTCTCTTCTGTCGCACAGGAGTTGTATTAAGTTCCTTTCCATTGCAGGTTTCACACACTAGAGTGTGTTTTGTGTGGGAGAACCCATTTGAGCAGATGGGTTTGGGGCCCGGTGCCCCTCCCCCTGCCCTCTAACCCTAGGAGACAGTTTTTTGGGAAAGGCTCCTTTGTTACAGGACAGGGGACGACCCTATCACAGTTTCACTGTCTCTTTTTTCTCACAAAGACATAAATAGCTGTGTTTGAGCCTCCACCTCCAAAGTGGCTTCAGACACCCACCAGGAGAATAACCCATCGAGTTGGGTTACAAGATACCATTTCACAGGGGAACAAAACTGTCACCCCCAAATAAGTCTTTTTTTAAAAAATATTTATTTTTTTATGCATACAAGCACTGGGGTAGAGGCCAGAGGTGTGTGGGGGCGGTGGGGGGGCGGTGAGAGGATTCACCACAGAGAGCGGAGAGCAGAACAGGCAGATCAACTGAAGGACACTGCTGAGGGAAGCAGCGGGCACAGCAGGCAAGGTCAGCCGCATCATGTGGTTCCCTCCCTGGCCGGCAGCAGGGATCGAACTCGTGCTGCAGTGGCTGCAGTCTGCTTCATAGTGCGTTGCTCAACCTTCACTGTGCCACCAGGGAGGCCCCCCAAATAATGTCTTTTTGGCACAAGGCTTATTTCATAGAAGGAGCTGAAGGCAGGGTAGAGCGTGAGCATTTTCGAGAGACAAAAGCATAAAGGATGTCCTTCCTTAAGGTGTCACCCTGGGGTGCAGGGAGACCTCTTACCGCTTTTATTCGAAGGCAGAGCTTCCACCGGAATGTCATTATCTAGGTGCCTTCCAGTAACTTCCCTAACTGATTCTCCCTCCTCCTCCTCCTCCTCCTCCTCCTTCCCAGTCCCTTGTTTTAGCTAATCTATTTAAGACTGAGGCTGGAGCCATCTGGACAAGTTCCCCCCACGTGCACAGGAGGTATGCAAGGAATAAGTCAGCTTCTTTGTGTCTTTTTCTCTTATCAGCCTGATGCCAGATGGTCGCGTTAGGGGGACAGGTCGTCCTAAAGGGATGACACAGGTGGGTGTGTGGACTCCAAGCCCCACTCCAGACCACCAGTGTTCCAGAACCACAAATCCGGTAAGATCACGGGGACCTGAGGGTGGACTTAAGCAGCCAGGCTGGCTATAAAACCGACACGTGGGCCTTGGGGGTGCTCTTGTTCAGAGCCAGCTCTCAGAGTGCCGTTGGGTTCCAGTTTGGAAAATCTGGTAAAATATTTACGGATTTGTATCCCTCTCTTCTCCCTGTGTTATTACTACTTTATTTCCCCTTCTTTTGTAAAATAAAACCCTTAATTAACCCTTGTCGCGTGTTCCTGCAGTGGGTGCTTATTATAAGTGCCTTTCCAGGGCCTCCCTGGTGGTGCAGCGGGTTAAGCAACGCACCATGAAGCAAACCGCAGCCACTGCAGCGTGAGTTCAATCCCTGCTGCCGGCCAGGGAGGGAACCACATGGCGCAACAGATCTCTCCTGCTGTGCCCGCTGCTCCCCTCAGCAGTGTGTTTCTGCATTGCACATGAATCATATTAAAGCCCCTTTCCCTTAAAGGTGTATGTGATTTGTCTTGATGCAGTGGATGACAGGACCTATTTAGAGTGGGCAGGTTTGGGGGTCCTGGGGTGCCCCTCTCTCTGCCCTGTAACAAGAGTGCTCATGTAATGCATCCTGGCCCCTAGTTCTCAGCAGCTCCCTCTTCTCAGGAAGCCGGTTTCTGGCGCTCTGGGGCTTATAACCCAGGGTGGCTGCATGGAAGTGGGGGCGAGAATGCTAGCTGGCTGCACTGCATGCTCTCACCTCCGTTCACAGAGATGCGTGTGGCAGAAGGGGCGGGGCACTGTGACAGCACCACCCTGCTCGGGCTGCAGTGTGAAGAGACAGGGAGAGGAGAGGGTGGCAGCCCCGCTTCAGCCCTCCTGCTGCTGCTGCCCCCCTTCTGGACAGCCCCCTGAGGGTAGGGCCAGCAGGGCGCCTGGGAGACGCCTGGGAGACGGGTTGGGTGCTTGTGGGCACGAGTCTCAGGGCAGTTGTCGCCTCGTCTCCCTGTCCCACTTTCTCCAATGGACATGAGCGAGGGACTGGCCATTCCAGGACAGTCTCTCCCCACAGGGGACTTCTGGGGTAAGGGTTCCTGTCGTTGGTCTGGGCCTGCATCTTCAGACGGATGCAGCTCTGTCTAAGAAGGCCGCCGGTAGGGGACCCACGAGGAGGGGAACAGGATGCAGTCACCCCAAGCAGGACACCGAGATGGCATCTAACAGCAGACAGGGGACCCTTGGGGGGGCCTGCACCTCTCCAGCTCTCCTCTTGCAGAAGGTGGAGCAGGCTGCAGGGATTGCCCTCGGGCGAGGCCTCACTGCTCCTGCCATGAGTCAGGCCCCGGGCTGCTCCTGGTGGCACAGAACCCCCTGAAGAAGGCCTGAATCTAGGCTCCAGCTCAGGGGGAGATATGGGTATGGAGGAGGCGGCCCCGATTCGTTCTGGAAGGGGGACATTTAAACTAGACAGTGGGGGCCTCCCTGGTGGCACAGTGGGTTAAGGCACAGCACTATGAAGTTATTTGCAGCCACTGCAACACGAGTTCGATCCCCGGCCAGGGAGGGGACCCACATGGTGCAGCAGACCTCTCCCGTCTCGCCCGCTGCTCCCCTCAGCAGTGTGTTTCAGTCAATCCCCCTGTGCTGCTCCCCACTCTGTCTCTGGTGAATCTTCTCATCCCCCACACCTCTGGCCTGTACCCCAGCTCTTATATGCATAAATAAATAAATCTTAAAAAAATAAAAATGAACTGGACAGTGAAGGATGGGGATTTTTTCCAGATTGTAGAACAGATAAGGGTTCTGCCAGGGTGGGGAGTGGGGAGCAAGAGAGGAAGGTGGAGGCACAGACAGGCTCCCCAACAGACTTGTTGAGAGGACAAAGCTTTATTCCACAGATGATGGGAGGGGGGGACACATGTGATTTTTTACTGATTATTAGAAGTAATATAAATTCATCATCAAAAGTTGAAGGGAAAACAGAAAAAAGAGGAAGAAGAAAATGTAAATCATTCATATGTCAACTACCAGAAATAGACACTTAACATTTTGATGTTTTCCTCTCAGATTCTTTTTTTATAAAAAGACCTTTAAAAATGTATTTATAATAGATACAATATATAGTATGTAGGCATTAACATAGCAAAATGCACATTTCATATAAAACATTTTTATATTAGAACATAATCTGAATTTAAAGTATAGATAAAAATTATGTTGACGATAGCTTAGCATGGTGCTTTTTTAAAAAACTAAATTAATAAACGCCATAAGGAATTAGCACACCACACCTGTTAGGATGGTTATTGAGAATAAAAAGAAACAAGTGCTGACAAAGATGTGGCAAAAAGGGAAGCTTGTGCACTGTTGGTGGGAACGTAAATTGGCGCAGCCAACTGTGGAAAGCAATATAGAAATTCCACAAAAAATTAAAAATAGGGCCACCCTATGATCCAGCAATTTCACTACAGGTATTTATCCAAAGAGAATGAAAACACTCTGCAAGACATCTGCACCACCATATTCACTGCGGCATTGTTTATTTATTTACTTTTAAAGATTTGGGGTTTTTTTTAACTTTTAAAGATTTGTTTTTATTTATTTGTGCATACGAGAACTGGGGTACAGGCCAGAGGTGTGGGAGGTGAGAGGATTCACCAGAGACAGAGTGGGGAGGGAAGCAGCAGGTGAGGCAGGAGAGGTCTGCTGCGCCATGTGAGTCCCCTCCCTGGGCGGGCATCGAACTCATGCCAGTGGCTGCTGATAGCTTGATAGCACTGAGACCTAACCCCTGTGCACCAGGGAGGCCCAATGCGGTTTGCTTCCAGCTGGCAAGACATGGAAGCATCTAAGCATCCATGATGGAGGAATGGATAGAGAAGATGTGACATACACATGCAATGGACTATTATGCAGTGGTAAAAAAGAAATCTTGCCATCTGTGACAAAATTGAGGGCATTATGTCAAGTGGAATAAGTTAGCCAGAGAAGACAAATAGCATATTCTCTTACTCATATGCAGACTCTAAAAGCAAAAACAAACCCAAAAAACAAGCTAAGAGTTCTGAGAACAGATTGGTGGTGTGAGAGACAGGTGGAGAGAGCAAAATGGATAAAGGAGCTAAAGGTATAAACTTCCAGTTTCAAAATAAATAATTCTGGAGGGTCTGACGCACGGTGGGTGACGACAGTTAATAATTGTGCATTGCAAATGTGCAAGTTGCTAAGACAGTAGATCTTTCAAGTTTTCATCATAAGACAAAATTTGTTTTAACTGTAGTGATGAATGTTAACTAGATTTCTTGTAGTCATCATTTCGCAACATGTACAAATATGAAATCAAGATGTCGTGCATTCAGAACTAACATATTATGTCAATTACAGCTAAGAAATCCGAGCTGCTACAGAGGGGAAGCTTGCGGTTGTGCTGGTTCTAACAGCGAGCCCATTCGGAGCTCCAGCATCCAGTGACGTGCAAGTGTAGAGTGCGTGTGTCATTTCACCCTGCACCCCTCATCCCACCCCACTCCGCCTCAGTGAAGGCCCTTAGGGCCTTCCAGGGCTCCTCCCTGCGTCCCACCGAGTCCCAGGCACCCTCCAGACGGCAGGGGCTCATCCTCACGGGCTGCCAGGAGCACGAATCTTCCTTGCCTGGCTCCTCCAGCCTGGCTGATGCAAAGAAATGCCAAAGCTTCTGAAAAGCTGCAGCCGTTCTACTGGGCCAGCACCCTCCGGAAACGTCCGGCGCTGCTGAAAGCTGGCCAGGGGCGCCTGACGTCGGTGGCTGGCAGCCCACACGATGGGCACCCGCAGAACAATGCCGAGCAGGAAAACATCCCACCTGGCCCGGGTCACATCCTCCTGGGACCCGCCCCACCCCCACCACGTGGGCCCCCAGAGACGGGGAGCAGGGGGAGGACGCTGAGGGGTGCAGAGGGGCACCGACTACCGAATACTGACTGGAGAGGGAGGAGTGGAGGGTGAGTTCCTGGCTTGGCTGCGTTTTGAACCTGCCAGGCCAGTTTGATTAACGGGGCCTCCCTGGTGGCACAGCAGGTTGAGTATCCACTGTGAAGTATCCACGGCACAGCAGCGCAAGTTTGATCCCCGGCCCGGGAGGGGACCCACATGGCGCAGCAGACCTCTCCTGCCTCCCCCACTGCTGCCCTCAACAGTGTGTTTCAGTGGATCTGCCTGTTCTGCTTTCCGCTCTGTCTCAGGTGAATCCTCTCACCTCCCACAACTCTGGCCTGTACCCCAGCTCTTATATGCATAAATAAATAAATCTTTAAAAGTCGAATTTGGGGCCTCCCTGGTGGCGCAGTGGGTTCAACAACACACTATGAAGCAAACCGCAGCCACTGCAGCACGAGTTCGATCCCTGCTGCCGGCCAGGGAGGGGACCCACAGGGCGCAGCAGACCTCTCCTGCCTCCCGCTGCTCCCCTCAGCAGTGTGTTTCCGTCCATCTGCCTGTTCTGCTCCCCGCTCTGTCTCTGGTGACTCCTCTTGTCCCCCCATCCCCGCGTCTCTGGCCTGTACCCCTGTTCTTGCATATAAAAATAAATAAAATCTTTTGAAAAAATTAAAAACCACAGCTGGCAGCGCGAGCGGTGGGGAGGGCAGGCGCGTCTGCCAGGAGGCCCGGCCTTGTCATAAGCCTTGCAGAGCACTAAGCTGCTGGGCCTCGGCGCCCACATCCGCTGAGCAGGGTCACCACGTGTGACCTGTCTGGTCTACGCACAGGCTCAGCGCAGACGGGCGCCCGTGCACGCAGAGACTCCCTGAACAGAGGGGACTTCCTGGCGACCAGTCGCTGCCATCACCCTAACAAAGCAGTTGGGGTCAGGGGGCCCCCCTGCAGGAGAGTACAGCCCAGGGACCCTGGCCCCCCTCAGCTGGAGGACCACTGTCCAGCTGTCTGATTATTCTGGGGTGAGGTGAGGGTGGGGCTTTGGAAGCACCTAGAAGACAGACCAGCTTTTCTGTGTCACGGGGAGGGGACACTTGTGTCCACGGGGGCCCAGGCAGGGGGCCGGGGCGCTCTGCTGCGGGGAGGTGGCGGAAGACTCCGAAGTACCAGTTACTGGGTGTTTGCATTGATGCATTTCAAATCTTAGCTGTGAAGGGAGCCCAGTGGGTGGCTGGGGGGTGGCTGGAAGGAGAAGTCCCTGGGGCAGCTGCTCACACCCTGGGCTGGCAGGCCTCTGTGAGATGCAGAGAGCCAAGGCTCACGTGGAGCCATTGTTACTGCCATTGTTATGCTGGGGTCTGCTTACCACCCAGAGCAGCCTGTGAGTCCTTAAGGAGAGGGTGCTGTGTACTTACTTCTTTCTCTTGTGTTTCACAGACTGGTTTGGGCCAAGGAAAAGGTAAAATAAAGGGGCCTCCCTGGTGGCGCAGTGGGCTAAGTGCTGCACTATGAAGCAAACCACAGCCACTACAGCACGAGTTCGATCCCTGCTGCCGGCCAGGCAGGGGACCCACATGGTGCAGCAGACCTCTTCTGTCTCCCCGCTGCTCCCCTCAGCAGCGTATTTCAGTGGATCCGCCTGTTCTGCTCCCCACTCTGTCTGGTGACTCCTCTCACCCCACCCCCCACCTCTGGCCTGTGCCCCAGCTCTTGTATGCATAAATAAATAAATCTTTAAAAAAATGTGAATAATGTTTGCTAGGGTCACAGCACCTGGCCTAACACGCTTCTCTGTTAGGATAAGGAACAGGAGAATTCTCGAACTCTGCTGGTGGTGTGGGAGCGTGGGAGGCACAGATTTGGGGGGTACACATGCCTCCAAGATCCTTGTAAACCCCCCCATGTCCACTTCACCTGGGGGACACGTGCCATCACTGCCAACACTTCACAGTGATTATGGATTAACTCATAACCCATGGTTGCTCCAGTTTACAGATGGGGAAACTGAGGCACAGAGCAACCACTCGGCGTCAGGACTCAGGCCAGGCGGCTTGGCACTGGGGCTCCGCTCTCGCCCTCTACACTGACCTGCCTCCGTCGCTGCGAAGCCATCAGGCCGGCGGTTCCAAGAGACACGCTTGGCCGAAGTGAGCAATCACAGGTGGCTGAGGGTGACCCGCCAGGCACCAGCCCACACCCGGAAACAGCACTGGCCTGAGCCCAGGACCCCAACATTCCCGCAGGTGGCCCTCCTGCCCTCATCAGTTCCAGCTTCAGGAATGCCAGGTGAGTTCACTCTTACGCCCCACCCCGTGCCAAGTCTCAGAGACGCCAAGACAGTTAGGCCTCGAAGCCAGTGGCCTCGGGGTGCCAGGCCCCGGTTTGCCACATTCCTCTCAGCTTCTCCGGGAACAGTTCTCACCTGTGCGTGTTACCAGCTGCTCGGCCAAGCAAAGTGGACCCCCAAGGAGGCTGCTGAGACCGGGGGCCGGCGGCTGCCCCACAGAGCCCCTTCCTCTGCAACCTAGGGACTGACCAGAGGCCGTGAGTGCCCTTTGGGGTGCAGGGGGAAGTTTCCAAGCCCATCTGGCGAGGTTCTTCCAAGCTTGGGCCAGTTATCACTGGACAGACAGCAGGAGTTTAAAGGCCAAAACTTAGTAACATACGGATGGGGAATTTACATGGTCGTAATTTCTAAAGAACACCTCAGCGAACCAGCGGCACTAACCCTGCATTTAGGGCCCAGGGGCCTCAAGGAGAGGGGGGAGGAAGACATCACGGGTCACACAAGGGGGTGAGGTCGTGTGTTCCCCGAGGATAAAGGTGAGATTCTCAGCGAGGACGTGATAAATCTGCAGCTGGCCGAGACCCTTTTCTGGGCCACAGAGGGGAGCAGGGATCACTTCTCTGATGGGGTAAAGGGCTGAAACGGAGGCTGTGCCTCCCTCCTGTCTGGCTCGGGAAGAGAGGACGTAGGCCAGGACAGAAGCTCCCCTCAACCCCAAGGGACTTTACTGCTCTTAGCTCAGAATATTCTGCGTACCAGAATATCCTGGGGCGGCCTATTCAGGCACCTCCTCCGTGAGTGCTCCCCCAGCCCCCTCCTGCTTCAAGCCTCAGAGGACAGAGCTCGCCAGCTAGGACGCCTGAGGCCTGGTGTGGCTTTTTTTTCTTTAAGATTTATTTATGCACACAAGAGCTGGGGTACAGGCCAGAGGCGTGGGGGTGAGAGGATTCACCAGAGACAGAGCTGGGAGCAGAACAGGCAGATCCACTGAAGTACACCGCTGAGGGGAGCATCGGGGAGACAGGCCTGGCTGAGGCTTTAACCCCTGCACCACCGGGGAGGCCCTGAGGCCTAATGTTTTTATGGGAAACTCTTTTTCCAACTACTTTAAAAACTCCATGAGAGAGGCCTCCCTGGAGGTGCAGTGGGTTGAGCAGCACACTATGAAGCAAACCACAGCCACTGCAGCACGAGTTCAATCCCTGCCGCAGGCCAGGGGGTGACCCACATGGTGCAGCAGACCTCTCCTTCCTCGCCTGCTGCTCCCCTCAGCAGTGTGTTTCAGTCGATCTACCTGTTCTGTTCCCCACTCTGTCTCTGGTAGATCCTCTCACCCCCACCCCTCTGGCCTGCACCCCTGTGCTTGTATGCATAAATAAATAATTTTTTTTTTTTTAAAGAAAAACTCCATGAGACAGGACTCCAAAGTCATCTTCTTAGAGCCTTTCAAAATCTTTTATGTAGAATAAATTCTCTCTGGTTGAGATGTGACCAGGAGTGAGAAGGGCAAGAAAAGAAAGAGTGGGCACAGCTCAAGGGCAGGCTACTTCTTGGCCGGCAGGCAGCGTGTGTGTGCTCCGCGGCTTCTCATGAAAAGGTGTGGCCGCTGTCTCATTTCACAGGAGAGGAAGCCAAGGGCCCAGAGAGGGCAACCCACATGCCACGGCGGCCCAGCCTGCAAGCAGCAGAGCTGGGATTCGAACCCAGGCCTACGTACTTTGGAATGTCATGTTACGTTCGAAATGTGGAAGACTCCTGCCAGAGCCCAAGCCCCACCACCCTCACCCAGAGAAGACGTGGACGGCATCAAAAATTCTGTTGTGTTGGGCCCTCCCTGGTGGCGCAGTGGGTTAAGCAACGCACTATGAAGCAGAGCGCAGCCACTGCAGCACGAGTTCGATCCCTGCTGCCGGCCAGGGGGGGACCCACATGGTGCAGCAGACCTCTCCTGCTGTGCCCACTGCTCCCCTCAGCAGTGTGTTTCTGTTGATCTGCCTGTTCTGCTCCCCACTTTGTCTGGTGGATTCTCTCACCCCCCACACCTCTGGCCTGTATCCCAGTGCTTGTGTTTGAAAGAAAAAAAAAAAAAAGCAACAAACACCTCAGTATATTTAAAAAGAATGACTAATGATTGGACTCCCCTTTCTGCGAGTGAGCAGACCCCCCGAGGAAGCGGAGACCACATCCTGACCGGTTCCGACACACGCGGCTGCGGCTCTGAGGCCTAGGGCGGGTCAGCTCTGGAGCCCAGGACTGGACAGTCCAGTCAGAACCATCAGTGGGTGGTGAGGGAGAGTAGGGGGTGCGGGCTGGGTGGCGGTGTCCTCCGGGGGAGAGGGAGATGGGCGAGCCTGAGCGGGAGGGTGGCCGTGGATCTCGGGGCTCTGACTGAACACCCCAGCCCCACCCAGAGGCCGGGCTGGGTGATGGGGGCTCACGGTGGGCGGGGGGCTCAGCGACATTGTCAGCCCCCAGGCTGACCCGAGTGTGTGCCCCGTCCCCTGCCCCCGGCAGACCAGGAGGCGGAGCCTTAGCGAGGTGCCCTGGGCGGGAAGGGCAACCACAGGTGGGCAGATGGCGCAGGTGACTGGACAGGTCACCTCCTGCAGAACCGCAGCACCCCCGGTGGGCGGGCGGGGCCTGCTCACAGCCTCAGCTGGGGGAGGCACGTCCTCCCTCAGCCTGCGCAGACCCTGCCCGCCCTCCCCAGCACCTGCCCCGCCCTGACACGTGGGGCGCGGCTCAGTCTTTATAGAGACTCTGGAGCAGGAGCCGCGGAAGCCCCTGGGGCCTCTACCCAAAGGATGCGCGCAGGGAGAAGAGAGGGCTGCGCGGGCTCACTGCTGCCGGTTCACAGCCACCAAGGCTGGAGACGCCCAAGCAGGAGCCCTGCGCTGAGGGGTGGGAAGGGTCCAGGAAGACGGCGGAGCGATGGAGCTGGAGCGATGGAACGTGGAGTGATGGAACGTGGAGAGTGGGGCGTGGAGCATGGAGCGTGGAGCATGGAGTGTGGAGTGTGGAGCACAGAGCGTGGAGCACGGAGCGTGGAGCGTGGAGTTTGGAGCACGGAGCATGGAGCACAGAGCGTGGAGCGTGGAGTGTGGCGCGCTCCTCAGCAGTCACCTTGTGCACCTGTGTCCACATGGGTGGGACTGTCGGATGCTGCTACGGGACATGTCAGGAGAAAGCCAAACTCCACATGGGCTCCCCCAGATGCGGAACAGAGAAGCCGGAGGGCCAGAGAAGGCCAACCCAACAAGCAACGCTAGAAGCCGGACTAGAGGACAGAGGCTGGGGGGGTATGAGGTGGGAGAGGGCACAGAGGACAGGGTGTCTGGGGGCCCCTGGTGGCGGGGGTGGGGCCGCAGCAACTCCGGCAGGGGGATCCCACACCTCTAGAACGATCTGGAGCGAGAGACATCAACTCAAAGGAGGAGGGAGAGGGACACGGGCAGGGGCTTCCTCTGGCAGACCGAGTCCGGGTCGGGCCCACCAGACCCCGCGGGGGTGGCTCTCGGGCTGGCTGCTCAGCGGGGCCATGCGGGCAGCCTGCACCAAACCAGGGGTGCTCGCTCCGGAACCCCGAGTGAGTGGAGCTGAGCGGCAGCGGGAGGCCCGAACGCTCCCGAGGGGTGAAGGGCAGCCCCCAGCCCCTGAGCCGCCCGGCTCGCGAGCACGCGCCTTCCGGCCTCTGCAGGATGTCTCTTCTCGAAGGCCCGTGGGCCCCTTCAATCACGGCTCCCGCTGACCTAACCAGCTCGAGCCCGGGCCAACCCACCCAGCCGCCTCGCCGGACCCCCGACAGCCACGCGCTTACCCCAGCGCCCAGGCGGGGACGTGGCATGTCACCTAGTGCCATGTCCTCAGGGCCTGGCGTGGGCCCGGCACCCAGCGGGCACTGACATGCACCTGCCGGGAGGTCCCTCCAGCAGCAGAGGCCCTGGCTGCAAGGTCCGCGCCTGCCAGGGGTCCTGGGCCAGCTCACTGCGGCTGCGGCAGCTGACTGGTTTATGGAGCTGATGACTTGCGCTGGAGACAGAGGGGCTTGTGGGGTGCTGGGGTGAGGCAGAGCCCTGCAGGGGTTCAGCCGAGGTGGAGGTGGGGCCGGGCTGCTCTTGGAGGCAGGAGAGGCCTGGCTGCCCCCGAGGCAGGCCCAGCTGTGGCTGTGGGCTATCAGCCTGGATCACCGGGCCCGGGTCTCGGGCGGGGGGCTGGGGCTGGGGGAGCAGGGCCGTGCGGAAGCCGGGTCACCCCAACCCCTCATCAAGTCCTGCGCTCCGGGAGCTGCAGGGCGGGTGTGACGCTGTGCCCTGCCAAGCAGGTAGAAGACGAAGGCTGTGGGGCCCGGACGCCCCGACCCGTGCCAGAGAGACACGACTCGCTCCCTGGCCAAGGGACTCTGGCAGGATGGGGCAGGCTCCCCGTGTGCTGGCAGCCTGTGGCCGGCTGCCCTCCGGACGTGGCTGTGGCTGTGGCTGAGTGCGGGCGTTGAGGAGCTGGGGGCAGGCCCCGGGGCCCTTCTGGCCTGGCTGCTCAGAGCCGTCACTTGACCGCTCTTGGCTCCCAAGCTCAACCTCCTTCTCCAGAACCCTTTGCTTTCCCAACGGCCCTGCGCAGCAGCCATGCACGGGGCTGCGGTGAGCCCCCAAAGCCTCGGGCAGCTCCGATGTGCCATGCGGACCTCAGAGGGATCTCCCCGCCCGGTCTCCCCACCTGGTCTCCCCAGAGCACCACGGCTGCAGCAGCAAGTACGGGTGTGCCCCAGTGCCGAAGGGCAGGGCCTGTCTCTGGCAGGGGCCACGCACAGGGTGAAGCAGGGCCCCCAGGATGCTCCGCGCTTCCGGGGCTCTATGTGCCCCTCTGCCCCTCCCCTCTCCCTCCCTGGAAACCAGGGTTCAGGGGGGCACACAGACCGAAGTCGAAGTCTCGTTAGGAATGAGATCCCAGGGAGGTCCTTCACCCCCGGGACCCAGGCTGCCCTCGCTGCCACGTGGGGAGAGGTGAGGCCATCGGGCGGCTACGGCAAGAGGCTCCCTCGGTGCCTGGCACACAGCAGGGAGCTTAGGGAGCATCCGGTCCAGTGAAAAGGGCTCCACGGCCACCCCAGCACAGGGACTGTCGGGCGCTGGCTGCGTCCAGGCCGGGAGGATGGCCCGGCTGGTGGCGCTGGGGAAGGGCCAGCAACGAGGCCCTGCTCCAGCTCTCTCCATGCCCTCGGGAGACAGCCTCAGCCCCCAGCGTTAGCCGCCTCCTGGGGAGGCGGCCACCACCCTGGTCTGCCGAGAGGGGGACTTCTGAGGGGCAGACGTGAGGCAGCAGTCAGGGCAGTGGGGAGGCTCGGGGGCCTGGCTTGTCGGGGGCCTTGGGGAGCACCAAGCTGGAGTGAGCTGGAAACAGCAGGGTGCTGAGACTGCTGGAGGCCTGCACAGGCTGGAGAGGTGGGCGGCAGGCGAGGTGGCGTCTGCAGCGTTGCTGCCGGGCCAGAATTCCAGGGCGCTCTGTACCCCAGTTCTGTGGCTCTGGCCCTGACCACCCCGTGTCACGCCTCTCTTGAACCTCGCTCCCAAGAAGTCAGGGAGTCATCTGGCTGAGGGGGCAAGGGGTCCCTCCCAGCCCCCCACCCCCTTCTGGCCCCACCCCTCTGGCATCGGCTTGGCTGAGTGCCCGTCACCCACCCCCGGGCGCGGGCCTCCCCCGCGCTGTATCGCCCGGCACTGACTTCCGGCCATGGGCACCGCGGCTGTGGCGGTGGTGCCCAGAATACAGCAGGAAGGGGGCGGCGCACCCCACACCCCGCCCAGGGCTCAGCCCCCCACACTCTACCCACAGATAGACCCGGTGTGCCCGCCTCTGGCGTCAGCTGTGAACATCAGCTTTTCCGTACAAGAGGCCTCGCTCCTTTCTGTACAACGTGAATTAAATATATTATCTGTCTTTGTGCTGAGTCACAGGACACTCACAGTACGGGGTGGAGGAGGGACTGGCGGGGCTGAGAGGGGCTGCTCCTCCGGAGGGGGCGGGGTCCGGCCTCCCCTTGGCGTTTGTCATTCAAGATTCAGCCTGAGTTGTGACACTTTGGGAACATAAGGGCGGACCCCTGGGGCCCTGCATCCTCCCAGCGCCCTGGGGTGGGTGCTGGGGTAGAGGCCTGTCCTCCTGACCCCCCCTACCCCAACCCCCGCGTTGACGCCCTCTCCCCTGCCTGTGCTTTGGGGTCTGGTGCTGGGAGGGGGTAGAGCAAGGACCAGGCCTCAGGGCCCCCAAGCCCACCTGGCACCCCATCAGAGCGCCCCTCATCTGGGTGCTGCCCCGGAGCCTGGCCCAGGTGGCCTCCGGGCGCCCAGCGGGCCAGGGGCAGCGGGAAGGGGCAGGCAGAGCCCTCCGGGGCAGTGACGCTCTCCTGACTTAAGGCAATCCCATCCGCTGGGAGGGGCAGCTGGCAAGCAGGGGGCAGGGGGACAGGCTGGGCGTGAGAGAAGGGGCTGGGCTTCCCTTCTCTGTGCTCCAGGGACAGGCACCCCCAGGCGGGTGGGCCTCGGCACACACGGCACCCGCGGCTCCAGGGTCCTAGCCAGGGCTCCTGCTCTGAGGAGAAGGGGTGAAGGAAGTGTGGGCTCCGCGGCCCAAGGGGTTCTGCCAGACAGGTGAGCGGGGCTGGCTGCCCTGTGCTGGCACAGCCTCCGCCTGGCTCGGGTTCTCCTGCCCGCGCGGACCCCAGCAGGGCGCTGAAGGGGCAGACTCCGAGGCCCCTCCTGCGCCTCCTTCTCCCGGAGGGGCAGCTGCTCCGCGCCCCAGGCCGGGCGGGGTGGACGTCCAGCCGGGGCCGCGGGAGGCCAGTGGGAAGCAGGGAGCAGACACAGCCGTGGCCAGCAGGGCTGCGAGAGGTCTTCTGGCCGGCCGTGGCCCCCACTCTCCGTCCCCCGAGGACCACACGGGCGCCCCTCCACAGCTGCGTTCAGCGCGACCTCGTCCCCGGGCTCGCAGCGGGGCCTGGCTCAGAAGATGCTCTGCCGCCGGCCCTTCCCCCGTCCTGGGTGGGGAGGGGAGAGGCGGGGCTGCAGCAGGAGGCGGCCAAGGCAGCAGCGGCCCGGGAGGCCCACTCCAGCCTCCCGGGCTGAACCCAGCATGTGCGGGGGCAGGTCTGTCCTGGGCCCGTGCGGCCTCCCCCACCTGAAGCCGCGTGAGCTGTGACTGGGCCCCGGGGCCTCAGCGCCCCTATGCTGAGCGCGGGCAGCAGCTGGCCGTCCGCGGGGTGTCTGAGAGCCGCGTGCCACAGGCCTGGGGAACGCGGCCCCGCCCGTCGCGGCTGTGAGACAGGGCGTTTCCCTGGCCGGGCTGGAGCATGGCCGCTACGGGCACACCAGGGCGTCCCTGCCAAGGCTGCCTCAGCCTTGGCCATCCGTGTGGGAGGGCGTCCAGCAGGCTGGGCAGGGGGAGGAGCCTGGGCAGTGATAGGGAAGCCATGCGGTCCCTGCCCCGGGCCCACAGGGGCAGACACGCAGGGGGCCTCGGCTGACTGCGCCCCCAGGGGCTGCTGGGCCCCCGCTGGTCGGAGAAGGGGACGTTGCTGCGCTGGCCTAACGAGGGGGGCGTTTGGGGTCACGAGCCCCTACCTTGCTGCTGAAAGGCCAGGCCCCGGTAGCCTGGGTCCTTCTGCAGTTGAATCTCCTTCAGCGAGAAGACGGAGGCAGCTGGGGGGAGAGAGGAGACAGTTGGGGATTGCTGGAGGCGCCCCCACAGTCACGCAGTGTGTGTTCCCCGGCTGGTGAAGCCCTTTGCAGGAGGGCCCAGCGCTTCTAACTGGGCCTTGAGGCCGCGGCCTGGGTGCGGAGCGCAGCAGTTGGTTACAGGCACCCCGCGGCGGTCAGCTGCTCTGCCTGCACCGCAGCCCCTCTCCGCGGCCCCTCCCCACCCCGCCACACTCACTGTCCTCAAGCCGGTGCACGCGCTCTCCCAGCGCCCGGAAGTACGGGTGGCTCAGGGCGGCCTCCGCCGACACGCGGCTCTTGGACTCGTACTGAAAGGCACGGGGAGGGGCTGCGCGCTGGCTGGGCCGGACCCTTGCCCCGCGCTAAGTCGGATCGCCAAGATGCCAGGGGCGTGTGAAGCGGAGACCCTGGGGCCGCGCTCAGCCCCAGCTCCAGCTCAGCCCAGGCCCGGGTGAGGCTCCCGGCCTCCAGCCGCCCGCAGGGAGCCAGAAGCAGACGCGGGAGCGCGCCCCCGCAGGGCTGCACACACAGCGGCTGACGGGCCAGCAGGCGTGGTCCTGACCGCGGGCTGCCCCTGCCGGCGCTCACCCAGACCCGCAGCAGGGTCTCGGCGAGCCTCACCCGCCTTCAAAACACCAATGATGAATCCCGCTTTGCAGCCGGGGAAACTGAGGCACAGGGACGTTCTGCAGCCGCCTGACGCCGCACAGCTACTGAGGGGGGCCGCACTGGCTGCAGTTCAGGGGACGCCCCGTCTGAAGAGGTGGACACCACCCCTGCAGGGCCCTGGGGTGGGGAGCCCGGGGCCACACGACGCCACCCCTGGGCGCAGGGGTGCGGAGGGAGGCGGCAGGGGTGGGGGCGGAGGGCGGGCGGGCTTTGGGGCCTGCGCAGGCCGCCAGGGGATGCTCACCAGGAGGAGGCCGCTCAGGAGGTTGATGCCGTCGGGGTCCAACCTGCGGGAGGAGGAAGCTGACACAGCCTGGCATGGGGGGTGGGGGGGCAGCGGGCCGAGTGGCCTCCCCGGAGTTGGCAGCGGGGGCCGGGGGCAGGACAGGCGGTGCGGGGCTACCTGGGAGCTTGGCTGATGAGCGGCTGGGGGAGGTACCGGGGGAAGTTGTAGGCGCGGAACTCCGGCAGGGCTGTCACCCCGGCCCAAGTTTCTTCCGTGGGGGTCCCTGCAGAGACAGAGAGGACAGGGCGGGCGGGCTGAGGGGCCGGGCCAGGGGGGGACCCGGAGGGGGCAGAGCGGGAGGGGGCAGAGGACGGTCTGGCCACGCGGGCTTAAGCGCAGGCCCCGCGGCTCGCCCCCAGCCCTCCGCGCCGGGACTGGACGGCGCTCTGGCGCCCCCTGGCGGCGAGACTGACCGAGGAGTCGGAAGATGAGGTGCAGCTCCTCCTTGACCGTGGAGCCAGGGAAGAGGGGCCTCCCAGTGGCCATCTCGTAGTGGATGCAGCCCACGCCCCTGCAATGGGCAGCGGCGGCGTCAGGCCGGACCCCGGCCCGCCCCCACCGCAGAGCTGGAGTGGGGAGCGGAGGTTCCGGGAGGCGCTGGCCTCGCCCATTGCCCTCCGCAAGGCGGTCCGCGCAGGATTCGGCTCTTGAGGAGCGTGGGGTCAGGCTTTCCCCAGGGGTGCCCCTCGGGAAGAGAGACGCCCACCAGTGCACCTCCACGGGCTCCCTGGCTTAGGGCACCGCGGCGACCATGGAAAAACTGCTGGACCTTTAAAATCGGGCTCATTTTTCATGCTATGCCGAAGCTCATGCGTGCTCATTAAACAAAATCTGTCCCTTCCAGAAATTCAGAGCTGATGCTTGGCGAAGTTCGTATCTAAGTGGTGGTGCTTCGGTGCCCCTGGCGGCCCCCCAAGTGCACTGGGTAGTATTTCCGCACAGTCTTAGAGTTCTCAGAGCCCGCAACCTGGGAGATTAAGCCTTTAGCAGCCGTTGGGCCAGATGACAGGTGACTTTTAGTCCAAGGAGGGCGAGTTCTCTGCACAGCCCCGCAGCAGCAGAAGGGATTCTGGGGGGTGGCCAGGTCCCTCCTGCCCCCCTGGGTGCCCTGCCACTCACCACATGTCGATGGGGGTGGAGTACTCCGTGGACCCCAGCAGCACGTCGGGGGGCCTGTACCACAGGGTCACCACCTCGTTGGAGTAGGTCTTTGTGGGCACTGACTTGGCACGCGCCAGTCCTAGGAGCAGACGGGTCGCTGCAAGCCCCCTCCGGGACGGATCCCGGGGATGCCCAGCTCCCAGCCCCCAAGCTGGCGGGCCCGCCCTCACCAAAGTCGGCCAGCTTCAGCTCCCCCCTTTCATTGATGAGCAGATTCTGGGGCTTCAGGTCCCGATGCAGGATCTTTCGACGGTGGCAGTAGGCCAGGCCCCGGAGCAGCTGGAACATGAAAATCTGGGGGCAGGGGGAGAAGGGTGAGCAGGAGGGAGCCTGTCCCCTCTGGGAGACCCTCTGCCTCTGTCCCATGCAGGGAGGGGCAGGGCGGGGACTGGAGGGGCAGCAGGTGCTTCTGCCTGGCTGCAGCCGGCCACCCCAGGGAGCCCCACCCACCGGGGAGGGGGGCAGGGGGCAGGGGGCAGACGGTCGTCCAGCCCAGGGCGGAGGGGGCCACAAGCGCCAGGAGCACCCCTGAGTGGGGCTGGTTCTTCGATCTTCGAGGAGCACCGGCTTCCAGGGACCTACCCTCTCCTGGGGGCAATTCACACTCCCACTTGACAGATGGGGAAACTCGGAGTTTATACCCACAGCTGGGGGCCGGCCGGGGCAGCTGCGTGGGAGGTGCTCCCTGGGGGCCAGCACCAGGCCGGCCTTCCGCCGACCTCTGATGCCGAGCAAGCCCTGCCGCAGGGGCCCCGCGGGTCCCAGGCGGGTGCCGGACGGGAGGCCCAAGGTGGCGGCGCCTCGGAGGTGCTCACCTTGACGTTGTGCATGCTCATGAGGTTCCCGCAGTGGTCCAGGTACTGCTTCAGGTCGCTGTCCTGGGACACAGAGCTGCTCAGCCCCGCCCATCCTGGCCCCCGCAGGGAGCCCCTCCCTGCCCCCGGGAGCGGACAGGCCCTGGCCCAAGGGGCCTCTGAGCCCTTGGCCCACCTGCGGGGAGCACCTGGGAGCCTGGCGGAGTCAGCCTGGGCCGCCCGCCCGCCCCGCCCTCTCCCTGCAGGGACGGGCCTCACCAGGTACTCAAACACCAGGGTGAGGGACCGCTCCGTGTGGATGAGGTCGTGCAGCGTGACGATGTTGGCGTGCTTCAGGTTCTTCAGCAGGGACACTGCGTGGGGACAGGCCGCTGCGCCCGGGCCCTCAGCCCCCAGGCCCTCCCTCCGGGCGCAGCTGGAAGGACCCCTCCGGCAGTGCAGCTGCAGCCCGGCTCCCGCTGCGCTCAGACCCGCAGCCCCTCCCCAGGAGCCTGGGGGGCGTACCCTCTCGGATGGCCGTGCAGGGCGCCCCCTCCTCGTGCTCCAGCCGGATCTCCTTCAGGGCCACCAAGTTCTCCGTCAGTTTGCTGCGCCCCTTGAAGACCGTGGCGTAGGTGCCCTGGGGACAGAGTCAGCTGCTCAGGCGCGCGGCCCGGAGGGCTGCTGCGCCCCGAATTCCCTTCCTCCACCGAACCCTCCTCCAGCGCCCGCCTCCTCGGGCCTCTGCTGCCGGGATCTGCTGGTTGGACAGGTCGGATGCCCCTACCCCACCTGCCCTGCTCGCCCCGTTGACCCCCGGGGAAGGGCTCCCTCCTCTCTAAACCCTTGCCCGGCCCAGCCTCCGACAGGGAGCCCGGCGTGCCGGTGGCAGGAACAGAGACTCCCAGCACTGGCCGGTGCCGGGTTGTCCGGACTGGACAGCGGCTGGGCGCTCACACCCTGTGAGGTGGAGCGGCCAGTCTCCTTCTGACGGGAATGCTGAGGCACAGAGCGCGCAGGTGACGCCCCAAGGTCACACCGCTGGGGAGCTGGGCCTGGCAGGGGGAGGACAGACTGGACTCTGCCCAGAGCCTCGGCTGCCGTCCTCGCCCCAGCACCCGCCGGGCTGGCCAGGCCCCGGGGCGGGGGCAGAGAGAGGGCCGCGCGGGGGGCCGGGCAGACCCTGTTGCTCGCCCGCGTCCGGCCGGCTGCCCCAGACCAAGCCCGGCGCTCACCTCCCCCAGCTTGTCCAGTTTCACGTAGGTTTCCAGTTTCCCAAAGCCGATGTCTGACTGGAGGAGAGACGGTCCGTGAGCCCCGTGGCCCAGGGCCGCGTGCACCCCCCCGGCCTCGGGGAGGGAAGGGAGTGGCCCCCAGCAGGGCAGCTGCGGCCACAGTCAGGCAGCCAAGGGCCCGTCTGTCCTGGGTAAGGGGGGGAGCCCTGGGGCTGAGCTTCTTGCACGGCGGGGGGCGGGGAGCCCCATCTCACTGGGGCACGAGCTCCTGAGGCCGTCCGTGGCTGCCTCTCCCTCTGCCCTGAGTACCCGGCCGAGCCCACGCCCCCCACGGCCTCTGTCCCGGGCCACTTCTTCCCGCTCGGGGGAGGCTTCTACCACGCCTTTTGTAGATTCCCGCTCCGCCGCCGAGCCTGTTTCTGTGGGTATCTGCAGTGGGGGCCCCAAGTCTGCGTTGTTGCACATGCTCCCAAGCAAACCCGGTAGGTGGCCAGGGAGCCCGCGCCTGGGGTGGGGCCGGGGGGCCACCTACCTAGGCATGGGTGCTAACCAGGGAGAACGCGCTGCAGGGACCCGCTGTGGCCAGCAGGCAGCGCCAGAGGCCGGGCATCTCCGTGGCAGCAGCAGAGGCCTGGCCCACACAGGCAGGCCAGACTGATGTGACCGCTCAGGGGAGTGGGGAGTGAGTGTCCAGCCTCTGGTGGCCTCCGACCCTCTGGGCACTCACCAGGGAGGCGCGGCGGGACATGCGGCTGAGCGGCCTGGGCACATCTTCACTCTCCAGCTGCAGCTTCTGCAGAAACTCCTGGGGCAGGCGGATGTCCATGGGTAGAGAGAGCCTCTTGCTGACGTCCTGCCGCGGCCGGGATGAGGGAGGACACTGGTGCTTGTCCCAGGGCAGCCGGGGACATGGGGCCCTGGCCGCTCACCCTGAGAAGCAAGCCCAGCAAGGCCAGCGCGGGCCGTGGCCCTGGACTCAGAGCTGCTTCTGGGTCCAGCAGAGACACTGTGCACAGCCCGGGCTGCCGTGCGAGCTGCCTAGACCCGGCCTCAGCTGGCCGCTGGGAGGAGCCCCCAGGGACGCTGGGACGCTGACACCTGTTCCCTGCCCTGGGCACGTGCACCTGGGTCATAAGGACGGCAGCCAGGTGGCCCGGCCTGCCCACACCCGTCTAAGAGCCCGGCCTATCTGAACGTGCTTAGCCTCGCGCTGACCGTTTGGAGACAAGGACACCGCGGTCACGGGGCTGAGCACTTGCCCAAGGTCGCAGCTTATCAGCGGCTGGGCTGGGATCGGAACCCAGGGAGTCTGGCCCCAAGGCCAGGGCCCGCTGCGGACGCGCGGAGCCGGCTCACCTCCATGGAGAAGCGGCGCTGGTTCTGCCTCCGGTACTGCCGGCCGGGGGAGGGCGGCCCGGGGTCCCCCCCACTGTCTGAGGGGGAGAGGGGGCCGCCCTCCGGCGGGGGGTCTCTGCCCAGGGGACCGAGCTGCAGGCCTGAGAGGGACAGGCGTCAGCTGCCCCCCGCCCCACCGCTGTGCCCCCCGAGGCTGAGGCGGGGGCTCCTCACCCTCACCGTGCAGGCTGTGGAGCTGCCCGAGCTGCTCGGAGAACTCGGCCAGGGACTCCTCGATGGTCTCGGTGCGCGGCGCGGACAGGGAGAAGCGGCGCCTGAAGTTGTTCTTCATCTTGTTCATGGTTGGCGGGAGAAGCGGGACCTGGGCGGGTGGGAGCGGGCGTGAGCACGCGGGGCGGATGGCCAGAGGTGGCTCCCGCCGTGGTCTGCAGGCGTGTCTCCTCCGGGCCGCTGCCTGACGGGGCCCACCCCTCGTCCTCCTGGCGCCCCTCGGCCCCCAGCACCGGGGTGACTCACTGCGGGGTCGGCATGCGGCGGGACCCCAAGGCCCTAAGGCCCCGGGCCCACTAGCACCTTTTTTTTTTTGGCGTAGAGGAACTGAGGTGCAGGCGTGAGAGGAGTCACCAGGGACAGAGCGGGGAGCAGACAGGAGGATCCACTGAAACACACTGCTGAGGGGAGTAGTGGGGAGGCAGGAGAGGTCTGCTGCGCCCTGTGGGTCCCTCCCTGCCCGGGGATTGAACTCAGGCCGCACCGGCCATAGCGCTGAGTCTAACCGCGAGGCCAGCAGGGAGGCCCCGGTGGCACCTTCTGGCTGCTGCGGTCTAGAGAGCTCTGGCGAGGGGGGCACTGGCCAGGGTGGTCCTGGGCCGAGCTCTGGGCTGACTGGAAGCACACAGTGGGTGCCGGCAGTTTGGTTTGCTCTCCTGTGACTGCTGCGTCAGCCCTCACTCCTGTCCGGCCCTCCCTCCTCCGCAGGCCCTCACTCCCCTGCACACCAGGGTCCCTTCTCGGCTAGTCCAGGTCCCCAGGGGCCGGGAGCAGGAGGGTGAGGGGCCTAAGTGCGCCTCTGAGCAGGCCCCGCCCATCTCTCTGGCGGGTAGGAGCAGGTGAAGGTCCCAGGAAACAGGTTTGGCAGAAACCGAGAGGCCCTGGGGTGCTGGGGATGCCTCCTGTGCTGGACCCCAGAAGCAGGGTGTCCCCCACAGAGAACGTGGGTTGGGGAGCACATTGCCCTGCTTGAGGACCCCCTCCCCAGCCAAAAGGAGTTTCCTCCTCCACCCTCAGCCCTCCAAGTGAGGGGTTCCCCACTGGCCCCCCAATAAGGCTTATTATGCAGCTGCTTCCTCCTAATGATGCTGCTTCTTGCTTCTCTCTCCTGCCCTGAAAACCCAGAGCGCGCTGGTCTTGGCTACCCCCGCCCCCACGGCTCACAGGCCTGCCCTCCCTCAGCTGCAGCGGGGGCTGGGGCAGGCGGCTCCGGGCCCCTCCCCGCCCCCCAGAAGGCACCAGGGCCGCTGAGCTCCCTCTCCCGCTTCGCCGTGCACCAGGCACAGCCCATTCGGCGGGGTGCTGGGATGCTCGCAGCCCGGCACTGGCCAGTACCCCGTTGCCAGGGCAACCTGCCCCTCCTGCATCCTCCTGGTGTAAGAGATTACGGGTCAGAACTGTGCTGGCTTCGCTTCCCGATCACATCCTTGTCCTCAGCCAGCCCAGAGAGGCCGTCCCCGGGGCCCTCAGGCTCCAGCTGCCCAAGGCGCCTGGGCTGGGCTGTCCAGCGCTCCTGAGCCAGGGGCTGGGCGTGGCCAGGCCTCTCCCTCGGGGCCTGCGCTGCCAGCCCCGAAGTCTCACTTGGTTCAGCTCCACAACCCCAGACAGAGCGCCCCCCACCCCGCACGCCAGGGCTGTGCGGCAGCTGGGGTCACAGAGGAGGGCGACGCATGCTCCCCACTCTCAGGAGCCCCGCTCCAGTGCCGCCTCCTTGGGGGATTCTCCCAGCCTCCTCAGCAGTCCACAGCTGAGGCCCCACCCCACGCGCACCTGTCGACCTGCGCCCGGGCCCTGCTCGAGGCCGTGAGACTCTGCCTGTTGGGGCAGGGCACGGCCCCCTCACGCTGCCCACCGCCGGGCCCCCGCCGGAGGCGCCACGATGCAGCAGGTCCCAGGTTGTTCAGACGTGACGAGCGCCCTTGCTCAGAGTTGGCTGGGCGTCAGCGTCGCCAGGAAACACTGAGAATTTCAGGTTCCTGGATCTTACTGTCAGACTCTGGAGCTGAGGCCCCGAGGTGTGCCTGGGAAAATGCATTTGACCATCTCCCCAGGGCCGGCCGTGCAGCCGCAATGAGGAGCACAGAAGGCCCAGGTAAGGGGTGGCGGTTCGCCCGTTTCCAGATCACCCCACTGTGCTGAGAAAGGGCATCCCCGGGGCTGGGGAGGGGCAGGAGACACTGGCCCAGCCCGCCGCGGGGGGGCGATGTCTGCCCCCCCACTGACCCCAGCTGGGACAAGGTCATCTTAAGGGGGGTGGGGGAGGGAGGCACTCAACCCGTGGGGGTCTGAGCTCTAGCCCAGGGGGGCCAGCCACGCCCTCTTCTGAAAGTAGGGTCCCCCATAAAGTCTTCTGGAAGACTGGGGTTTATGGCAACAGAGGCCAGAGGCCTGGCTCTGGCTGGCGGGGGAGGGGAACTCAGAGAAAGCCTTCTGGGAGGGAGGCCCCAATTTCTCCAAGACAAAGGGGAACCAGCCTTGGACCACACCTGCTGTCCCCAGGTTCAGCTGGGAGCCAGAAGCCACTGCGTGGGGCCGGGCAGGGGGGTGGAGGGGCGGGGAGCAGGGAGCCAGAGCGAGGGTGAAGCTGGGGTTAGCTCGGGGGCCGTGTGGAGGGACGAGGACCAGCTGCTGTCCACCGCCCAGAGAGACCAAGAGGAAGTGGCTGTCACTGCCGCAGGATGAAGGTCAGATGTTGGGTGGACTTCCTGACGGAGACAGGGAGCGGGCGGCAGGGGTGGTGACCACGCAGAGCGCGGACGCCTCTCTCTGTTGGAGACAATCGGGGCATTGAACCCCGCGGGGTCTGGGGTGTGACAGCCGGGCGGCAGTGAATGGTCTGTTGTCCCCTCGCTCAAGACACAAGATGCCTCTGTCGATTTTCTCTTGGGAGAGTCAGCTCCTCAGATTTGGGGGGCGAGGGGGGAGGGAGTCAGGAGAGGGCTGCCACCTTGGTGCCGATGCCCTCACCCCTTCTGGGACAGAGGCCTCAGTGTGACCCGGCCCGAGGCCAGCCCAGGGCCAGGCACAGCGTGGCCTTTGTCCTGGGGCCAGGGAGCCATCTGGGGCTGTCCCCGTACAACTGGTGCCAGGGAAAGAGGGCGACGGGGTGACGGGGCCCGGGGCGGCTGGCGGCCTCGCTGGCGGCGGGGTGATGCTGCGAGCGGAGCTCCTGGGGAGCTGCGGGATGGGCGGCAGAGCCCCAACCAGGCCACCCCGGGCCCAGGCCAGCCAGCGAAGCCTCCCAGCCCCCGCGGCTTCCTCCTGGGCACACAGCAGTTGGCCCAGAACTTCCTGCTGGTGCCGGTGCTGGGGGTGGCACAGGGGGAGGAAGGAGGGGCCAGGTGGGGAGGAAACTCACACTCGCCTGAGGCCACGGAGCACCCAGCAGAAAGGGCTGGCTCTGGAACGCAGGAGACGTCCC
Organism: Galemys pyrenaicus; assembly: GCA_019455555.1. Taxonomy (NCBI): domain Eukaryota; kingdom Metazoa; phylum Chordata; class Mammalia; order Eulipotyphla; family Talpidae; genus Galemys; species Galemys pyrenaicus. Next base: position 3,945,415 of record JAGFMF010011641.1, on the reverse strand, counting down.
AGAGCTGCTATTGCCACTTCTGGCGAGGAGGGTGGGTGTGCGCAGAGGAACCCACTTGCTCAGAACCACCCGCGGTTTCCTGCTTGCTACGGGGCGCACAAACGCCAAGACCGCGAGGCTCCTCTCCCCCGGAACGGTCCGCCCGCCCTGCCCGGGGCCTGGCGTCTGCAGGCCTCCTGTAGGCCTCCTCCACCCCCACCCCAAGTCGCGCGGCAAACCCAGGTTCGGATCCCCGCGCTTCCAGCAGCAGGCCGCGAGGGCCGTTAAGTGGCATCACGTCTCCTAGCTGTGGCGCCGCCTCACCTGACGACTACCTCGTGAGCAGCTGCTGCAAGTCGACCCTGACGGTGCACCCTCCACGGACGCGCACTAATTCCGGCCTAGACTGAACACATACGTCTGACGGCTGCTGCTGGAGGCAGGCAGGTGGACGGTGCATGAAACATGTGGTGTGGAGGACAGGACAAGTGCCGTGGAGGAAAAGAGAGAGGAGTCTCCCTCCTTGTGTCCACAAGTGGCTGTGCAGGCCAGACCCCCAGGGCCGTCTGGACCCCTGTCACACTCCGTGCTCGACCTGGGCTGCTCTTCAGAACACATCCAGAGTTCACCCGGCGTTGCCCCGGCCCGGCCACAGCAGCTCTGCCCTGGAGCTCAGCAGCGTTCTCCCGGCCAGGCCCCCAGCCACCTTCTCACGCACACACATGCGTCGAGGCAGAGCCAATCACTCATCTGCTCCAACCCTCCCATACCCCCGGGGGCCTCCCTGGTGGCGCAAGGGGCTAAGCACCGCACTGTGAAGCATCCGCAGCCACTGCAGCGCGAGTTCGATCCCCGGCCAGGGAGGGACCCACATGGCGCAGCAGGCCCCATCTGTGTCACATTCCCCCGAGGCCCCTCTCTGGCCACACTGCCGAGTGGGCATGCCGAGCTCACTTCTGCCCCCGGACCTTTGCACCTGCTGTCCCTGGGCCGACCTGCTTTCACCGGATTCCGCATGACTACCTCCCTCACCTTCCTCACCTTTGCCTACTTGGAATTCTTCCCAATACGCCACCTTCCCAGGGAGGCCTTCCTGACCACACTATTTAAAACAGGGCCATATGAAAGTCATCAAGCTCAGCTCCCAGAGTCCTTAGGGACCACAGGTGCTTGAGGCCCCAGGACGGCGGGAAGCAGGGAGCACGGCTAGCAAAGCACAGGCCAAGCAGACCGGAAGGCAAGGCCAGGCGGGCAGGGCCGCTACTTAGGCTCACGTGACCCAGTGAGGCCTCGCGGGCGGGAGCGCTGGCCTCCTGCAGATGGCCCCATCCCCACTCCCTCGGAGGGCAGAAAGTTCCACGGAGAGGCTCGGCTGGCCCTAGGGCCCACGGCGCAGACAGGGCCTCTACCCCACACTCTGAAGACCCTACACCTGGGGCTGGGACCCTGGGGAGACGCAGCCTGGAGGCCTCCGGGGCAGAGCGGAGCCACTCTCAGGAGCCAGAGGCCGCTGGAGGCAGGGGTCAGGCACACCTCCGTCTCAGGGCGCCTGGCTCCAAGATTCCTCTGAGCAAACTCTTAAGAAGCCCCTCTGCCTCCCCCCAATAGAGGCCCAGTTGAAGCCTGTGTCCGAAGTCCCTGGAGCCCGGGCCTTTCCCGTGGCCTGCTCCTCCGGTCCTCGGCACTGAGGCTTTGCTCCGGGGCGTGCCCTGCCGCTTCTAGTGCTGACGCGTTTGCACGTCCACTCGCTGGGCTCGGGCCGGGACTGGAGGATGTTGACTTCCAGCGACCCGTCTTCTCGAGGGTCAGCCCCTCAATCCTAAGCACCAGCCAGGCCCTAGGGCACCGCTGTCCACTCCCTGCCCCGACCTGGTCACTCAGTTCCGGCCTTTGGACGGTTTCAAAAGAGAGAGGCGTGCCCAACCAAGTCAGGACGTCGGAGCGTGGGGCCGCCGCCCCAGCAAGCACCGTGCCTGCAGGTGGCTGCGGGAACCGCTTCTTCCTTCATCCTCTAGCCGACCTGCCTGCACAGCTCCCGGTTTCAGTTTCCTGGGCTGGCGATGACTTTGGGGAAGGTGTCCCCGTGGTGGCCAGAGCGGGACGCCTGCAGCAGCAGAGACCACACGGGACAGCGGACAGCGGGGCCTTCTGGAAGGCCAGCGTCGAGGAGGACAGAGCGGCCTGCAGGGACAGGACTCACCGCGGCCTGTTGGGAAAGCGGGAAGCAGAGCTTCCGGCACACCTGAGGGCCAGGCTGCAGGAAGCAAGGCCAGAAGGCGAAGATCCTGGCGCCTCGCACCTCCAGTCCCTGCAGGGCCCGGCCTCCAGGAACGTTCTACACCGAGGGCCCCAGGCCTGCCCAGAAAGTTCTCTGTGTTTGGAGTCAGGGGAAAAAATCCCACATCCGAGCACCGTGAAAGGGGGTGCGGGCTGGGCCTTCCACGTCTGCCCGTGCCCAGGCTGCTCTGGGACTTTTTCAGCCACTTCCGGGTGATGTCAGCCCCATTTAAAATTCTTCGATGCGACACAGCCCTCAGGAAAAATTCCAGACTCTGGGCGGGCAGATTAAGCGCCTCACCTTCGGATCCCCGTCTCCTCACATGCCTGTGCGCACCCCGCCTGGAGGCTGAGTTTGCTGGAATGAACTGGGCGTTGCCGGAGTGACCAGCTCACACCCTCAGCACTGGACACGCGTGTGCCCCGCCTGGCCCTGGTCAAGCCACCGCCTAACTCAGTTTCCCCGGGCAGCGCGGGGCCCGCACTCCTCCCTCTCGGTCAGACGAGACGCTGCCTCCTGGCTGCTTCCGGCCCCGGGAGGCGTGATGCCCTTCGGGACAGGCGAGGGCAGCGCGGGGTTTCCTGCGGTCAGGGAGCCGGCCAGGCCCAGGCACTTGGGGGCGTGAATAGACGGAGGGCACAGGCCACGGCTGCCACGCCGCATGCCCTGTTCCCGCCGGACCTGCGGAGACGCCAGGCCCCTCGAGGCCGAAGACCCTCAGCTACCTGGCGCCTCCAGGGGCACCCTAAACGCTGTGTCCCTCCCTGCGCCCCCAGCCCGCCAGGGCTGCTTCCCAGTCCCTCGCCCATCACAGCCAACCCCACTCTGACAGCAGAACTGGAGCACGGCGAGGAGAGCCAGCCTCTCCTCCCGGGCACCCGCCAGCAGCCTGGCTCCGGGACGCTGTCCCCCTGCGTCCTCTGTGGGAATCAGGGTGCTGGGGCCGCTCCTGGGGTGGGGTGGGGAGGATGGGGGCGAGCCAGAGACACACGGGCCCAGCCCCATCCTAGAGGCCTGCCCCAACGCCCCGCAGCGCCATGGGCTGACTTGGGAGTCCGGTCGGCTGCGCTTCCTCCCGCCCCCGTCGGCCCGCACTGCAGCTTCCCTAGTGGCCCGTGAGCTCCCGAGGGTTAAGGGCCTGGTCTGACTCACGTCATAGCCCGTGCTTGACAAGGGTGCGGCACAGTGAGAAGACCAGCACGTGCGTGCGTATCTGGAGCTGGGAGTTCTCGCTTCCAGGAGCTGTTTGGAGGCAAGAGGACTGCTGGAGACGGCCAGCCAGCTGCTGGGCCCAAAGCCTCAGCTGTGACCTAGGGCTCCCTCATGGGCCAGCCCCACCTCCCTGAGGGCGGGGACACACACATGGTGGCCCCAGGGGGGCAGCTTCCTGCCCTGCAGTCGCTCCCTAAGCGAGCTCTGTGGGTGCTCCCTAAGCGAGCTCTGTGGTTGCTTCGGCTGGGAGGTGCCCGGCCCTGTGAGGGGTGGTCTGAGGCATGGGAAGTCCTAGTAAGAGGAGGTTCCCCATGAACACGATCCAGCGGGACCGCTAGGCCCTCTGGGGCCTGGGAGCCGGCAGAGCAGGGGGGGCTCTTGTCACAGGCTCTCCCCGCCCTCTGGGCAGATGCCAGGATTCCAGGTGAGGTGAGCACCTGGGTGCCGACCTAGGCGATGACCTCTACGGATGACCCTTCCCGGCCCTCTGACCGTGGCTGCGGCAGTGGGCGCCCCACCCAGTCGGCCTTGGGCCTCCCTCCGAGACTCGAGGATTGGGGGCACAGAGATCATCAGCTGGTGTTCTCTTTCTGGCCTTTTCTGAGGCCCAGCTGCAGTCCTCAGGGAAGTTCTGGACTTCTGAGTGCTAAGGCAGGACAAGACGCAGACTTCCCAGGCCAGCGGCTGGAGCAGGGCCAGGTCAGGCCCTCCAACATCTCTGTGTCTTACTGCTGCTGGCCCAGGCGCGCTGGACCCCTCAGGCCTTCGCCATTTCTTTCGGCAGCCCCCTAGAGGCCCCAGGGCAGGCCTCTTGCCCACCTCAGTGTTTCACTCTCCCAGCCTGGAGCCTCGTCTTAGGTCCTCCTTAAATTCCAAAGGAACGGCTCACGTCTGTGTCCTCCCCACTGGCGTAGGCAGAGACCAGCGCAGAGAAGGACCTAGCAGCAAGTCCACCGCCCTGACCTGCCATCCGCCGCACACACGCCATCGCGGGCTCGGCCACGTCTCTGCGTTTCTCGCTATGCCCAACTTAGGCAACAGCAGCCCAGGGACCTCGGGGCTGCGGCTTCCCTGGGGACCTCCGGTCTCAGGGTGGGGGCAGGGTTCCCCGGCGTCTAGACCATAGTCCTATTTATACTCCACTCCCAGCCTCACCCCCGCCCGTCTGACTCACACCCATATTCTGAGGGGACCCCCCGGCCAACATTCTCCAGTCTTGTGAGCAGGCCGGCCCCCGGACACTTAGCATGGACTCCGCCAGGCTGGGCCCAGGTGGGCACCTCAGCCTGGACCACCCCCCGTCCTCCGTCTCCAAAGCCTGCTCCAGACGCCTGGGAGCACTGGCGGGTGTCCAGCAGTGCTCCACGCGCCCGTCACCGACACCGAGGGAGGCTCTGGCTTCTCCTCACTCGCTTCACAAGCGCCTGCTAGGTGCCAGGCACGGTACTAGGCTCCCCACCTGCTCTCCCTCCTTGGGCCTCCAGTGCTCCTCCCGCCCCTTTCCCCTCCTGCGAAGGGCTCACTTCCTCCACCTGTCAGCATGTGGGCACCGCCCAGCATTCCCGCATTAGCCCTTTGCTCTTCCCCCTCCACACTCTAACTGATGAGCTCATGCTCCCCCGTGATGGAAACCGCCACCCACATGCCAGTGACTGGCACACTGGCCCACCGAGCCTGTCACGGGTCCGGCCGCCCGCGGCTCCCCCCATGTAGGTGTCCCTCATCACCCTGGACGGGCCCAGAAATAGCCAGTAGTTTGAAGTGGGTTTTGTACCCGCGAAGCTGCACACGTGTCAGGTACACACCTGTCACCTGTGCACATGTAAATACAAACGTGCCAGACGTAATCCGGAAGGACTGAGCTAAAAGGCTCCCTCCCGGCCGTTATCTCCGGGTGGCAGAATTATGGGTGCCTTTCCTATCTTCTTTTTGCTTATCTGCATCTTCTTATAATTCCATAATGAACAGTCATTGCTTATGTTAAAAGAAAAAGTAACACTTCTTTTCAAATGAAAAGAAGGTATTTTTAGATTGAGATTCCAGAACTGTTTTTGTGCCAGGCCTTGGGAGAGCTATAATTACCCCGAGCAGGGGTCTGCTGTAAAAGGCCTGATAGTCTGTATTTTAGGCTTTGTGGGTCATACGTTCTCTGCTGCAATCAGACAATTCCACCCTCGCACAAAGAACCCACAGACAAGAGGAAGGAGCGAGCGTGGCTGTGTTCCAGTAAACCTTTACTCAGAGATCCTGAATTGTGAATTTCGTATAATTTCCAAGGGTCACAAAATATTATTTTCTTCTTTTGAATTTTCCCCAGCCAGTTAACACAGGAAAACACATTCTCAGCTCACGGGCACAGCAGGCTGGGCCAGCCATCAGCCGGGCTCACGGGCCTGCCCTGAGCATCCAGGCCCAGGTGGTGCTTCTCCTCCTGTCTGAGAAGGTGGAACCTTCCAGGCTTCCCTGACCGTCTGGGCGGAGGCAGCGCCTGGACCCCAGGCCCCACCTGGGAAGACTGCGCTCCAGGAGGTACTCCGAAGCTGAAGCCCCTCTGGGGGTCTCCAAGCACAGTTCTGGAATTTTCAGCAGGACTGGCAAGCCCCAATCCAGCAACCTCGGACGGGGCTTCCGAGAGGCCCTGGCCTGCGCCCCCATTTTGCAGGGGAAGGAGGCAAGACCCAGAAAGGAGAGTGACTCAGACCCGTGAGGTTGATAGGCAAGGCTGGAAGCAGCACTGAGCGCTGTCTGCGTGCAGGATCCTTTCTGCCCCGAGGGCTGGAGCTGCGGCCTCTAGGTGCTCTGCCTCTAGGCACCTAGCAGGGAAGCCAACAGCCAGTCCAGGCTTTGCACAGGGAAGGGCCGCGTGAGATCTGGCACCCGTCCTGGCCGTGAGGGAGGTCCCAGGATGTCCCTCCTGCCTCCCCCTGCCCACTGGAGAGGTGGTCTGCTGATGTCAGAGTGACCCCGGCACAGGCCCAGCCTCCCACCATGTGCCTCCAATCGCTGGTTCCCCCCAGGACACAGGGAAGGACCTGGTGACCCAGCAAGGGGCCAGAGGAGAGGAGCCAGGGTGGCTCCCGGGACCCCCGGAGGCGGGGAGAGGAGAGCAAGGCGCACTTCCAGGAATCATGCTGCAGCCTTGTCAGAGCCTTCCGTGGCCAACGACAGGGCGCAGGGAGTGAGGGAGGGTAGAAATGCTTTAAGAACAGAGTTTCCGGGGCCTCCCTGGTGGCGCAATGGGTTGAGCACCGCACTATGAAGCAAGCGGCAGCCACTGCAGCACCAGTTCGACCCCTGGCCAGGGAGCGGACCCACATAGTGCAGCAGACCTCTCCTGCCTCCCCGATGCTCCCCTCAGCAGTGTGTTTCAGTGGATCTGCCTGTTCTGCTCCCCACTCTGTCTCTGGGGACTCCTCTCACCTCCCGCCATCTGACCTGTACCCCAGCTCCCGTGCATAAATAGATGAATCTTAAAAACAAAAAGAACAGGGCCTCCCTGGTGGCGCAGTGGGTTAAGCAATGCACTATGAAGCAAACCGCAGCTACTGCAGCGCAAGTTTGATCCCTGCGGCCTGCCGGGAAGGGGACCCACAAGGCGCAGCAGACCTCTCCTGCCTTGCCCGCTGCTCCCCTCAGCAGTGTTTCAGTCCATCTGTCTGTTCTGCTCCCCACTCTGTCTGGTGAATCCTCTCACCCCCTGCGACTCTGGCCTGCACCCCAGCTCTTGTGTGCATAAATAAATAAATCTTAAAAAAAAAGAGAACAGTTTCCTTCCTAATTTAGGCTGCGCCCTGGTTTCTCCAGGGAGCACGCAGAGGCCAGGGCATGAGAACCCTGGGTGTGGCTGCCGCCCGTCGATGATGACACCAGGCAGGCGGAGGCACGGGCGACGGTGGGCATGACCTCACCAGACCCCTCGCCGCCACGTGAGGTGATACCGCTGTTCTCCCCGTTTTCTCAATGAGGAAACTGAAGCTGGGTGAGCAAACTCCTTCACTTGGGGACCCACATACTGAACCACGTCCCGAGTGGTAGAGGCAGGACGGCTGCGTAGGGACGACGGGAACGCGGCAGCTGTCCACCCCGCCCCTCCATTTCCAAGGAGATCTGATTTAAGGTGGGTGGGCGCACAGGGAGGGACTTTATCCAGGGCTCAAGAAAGAGGGTCTCACCGCTGTCCCCCCAAGTCCTGGACGGGACCCCGAGACCGAAAGGCCCCACGTCCCCGTGTGGCTCAAGACTGAGGTTCACGCTTGCCGTCCCTGCCTCCTCCTCTGCAGGGGAGCCTGCAGATTTCACGTGCAGATGGGCGCCTTCGAGTGTGGGGGCCCCCTGAGAGCTTCGCCTGCACCCCTGGCCAGTCCCCACCAGTGGCCCCGGCTCTAGGCCTGCCTGGGCCGTGTGAGCCTCAGAGCCGGGTCGTGAGAGAGCGTGTGGATGTGCGTGCGAGTGCACACTCCAGCAGCTCTGGGGGCCAGACCAGACTCACCTTGACCTGTCCCCAGCCCCCCAGCAGAGAAAGTGCCCACTCCGTGGTCACGCCAGGAGCCAGGCCAGGGAGGGGAGGGGTGATGGCGGGACGCAGGGCTGGGGAGAGAAATACAGCTTGTCCCCATGGGGGTGAAGCTAATCAGGTAAGACTGGCTCGCTGCCAGCCGCTCCCTTGTGGACATCAGAAGAACAGGGACTGCGATTAATTAAGTCCTGGGGGAGGGTCTTCTCGCCCCAGGAAGAGGAGGCCCTGCCCAGCCCCTCGAGCAGGGGGGCAGGAGGCGGTTGGTCTTCCAGCATCTGGTACTAACTTACTCACTCTGGAAAGACGGATTCCGGGTCCCCTCCTGGCAGGGGCCTTCTCGTACACAGAGCCTCCTCCCAGCCAGGAGGAAAGGGAGATGCTGTCTAAGGGCCTGGCTTCCATCCCTACCCGGGCCGGGCATGGCGCCATAAATAGGAAATTCCCTTTCCAAATAACAAATACAGCAGCTAGTTACTTAGCATCTGCCATGTGCCAGAGCACGAACTGTTTCGTCTAATTCATACAACGAGCCTCCCTCTGAAGACCCCCATTGCACAGAGGAGGAAGCCGAGGCTGGGAGCTGTTCAGGGGCTCTAGGGGAACGTGGCTTCATAGTCAGGTGAGCAGTAACCGGATCCCAGCAGGCTGCGAGTTCGCCCTCTCCTCTGGGTCTCCAGCTCTGTGCTTTGGGAAAGTCAGGAGTCGGGGAGGGGCTTGGAGGTGCCGCAGGCAAGTCCCAACCGGGGTGACCCCAGGAAGGAGAGGCGTGGCAGGGCTGGAGCTGGGTTTGGTCCTGCAGGCAGGCCTGCGGCCTGGGCAGGGGCCTGTGCTGGAAGGCGTCTGAGTCCTCAGAGAAAACAAAGGCAGGTCCCTCTTTCTGGGACCCAAGCGGGGTGGGGATGGGGACCCCGAGGCAGGCATCTGACCCCATGAGGCCTCAGCCCAGGGGCCGCTTGTCCCTCAGACTGGTGTCCTCGCCCCTGTGACCCATGGGACGCCTGGCCCTGCCTGGCCCAGGACAGAAGGGCGTCTGGCCTGGGGCACCTCCCTCCGTACTGCTCCTGAGGGCGCGTGGAGAACAGACAACTCCAGAGGGGGCTGGGGCCTCCAACCCCAGAGGGCTGAGAGCAGCGGCCTTGGGCCAGAGGGAAGAGGCTGGGCCCTGCTCTGTGACACTTTGGGAAGCTGGTTTCTCCCTAGCCTGCGTCCTCCCCTGTGAAGTGGGGTGATGGTGCCCACCCACTCCAGAAGGTGACACCCATGGACAGGGCACGAAGCCCCACAGAAACGGTCGTGACCGACTCAAGTATCCGCTGCCCGGAAACCCCAAGGAGTTTGACGAGTCCCAGGAACGAACGGGCGGCATCGGGGCCAGTCAGCCTCACAGGTTCATTGGCCAACAGGAGGAGGCCAGGGCAGGTGAACCCCAGCACAGGAGCTCTGGGGGGCAGGGGAGCCCCTCTTCAGAATGCAGCCTCAAGCCAGGGCCAGCTTGGCCTGCCGCCACCCTCGGCTGCCCCCAGGCCCCCCGAGGCACGCACAGGGCTCCCAAGGACCTGCCCTCGCGTCCTCGAGGATTCTGTTCCCTCCGGCCAGTGTCCAGGAATGTGCTGTGTGGCCGTGCCCAGTGGAAAATGCCCCAGAAATGCGCCAGCTCTCACAGGGCGCTGACACAGGAGGGGCAGCGTGGTGCTCGTGAGTCACTGGGCCCTGGGAGGCCCCCGCAGGTCTGGGGAGCTGGAAGCCGCTGCCTGCCCCAGCTGTCCAGTCTGTTGTGGGAGGGGTCAGAGAGAACCTAGAGGGCGTGGACCACCCAGAGCTCAGACTGTCTGTCTCACAGCCAGGTGCCCACCTAATGCCTGAAGATGGACGCAGTGACCCCTGGCCAGCGCACCGGGCCTCCAGCCGGTGCATTTCAGATTCCTGGTCATCTGCCTGCATCTCCCAGCCCAGCGGCTCCCACCCTCCCCGCTGCTGCCTTTAACCCTTTGCAGCCAGCTGCTGCGCTGCTGCGTGGGAGGCGGGCAGCTCGCCAGATGTTGGGTGCCTGGGGAGCCTCAGCCCTGGGGCCAAGCGGGGAGGCAGCAACCCCCCGGGGTCCCCTTAACGCACCCCAGCCCCGGCGCGCAGGGCTCACGCCTCTTCCACCCTCACCGCAGTGGCCTCCCACCCCCAGCCTGGCGCTCTGGAAAGTTCACGCGAGCCCGGAGAGCCGCTCAGGCCGCGGACGTGCGTGGGCTCCTGCCACGGGGCGCCTGGCCCTGCCCGCCCCCGAAGGAAGGGCGCTCCGGAGCGGCTGGCTCGTGAGGGGGCAAACTTTGCTTCCAGGTGCAGCCCGGGCCCGGGGTCAAAGTGTGTCCCGGAGGAGACTCCCCGGAGAGTGGGGGGACCTGAAAATGCAGCACGGCCCCCCCTTCCGCGCACCTGGAACTTGGGAGTGGCCTTTTCGGGGCGCCAGGCACCCCGACAGAAGCCCTCAGCCCCGAGTCTCCGACCGCCCCGCGGCGCCCCGGAATTCCCTCCAGCCCGGCCGGGCGAAAGCAGAACGGCGCCTTTAAGAGCCGCCCTCACCTTTGCTCGGGCCGCGGCGCCCCCCCTCCGACCACCCCCCAGGCGCGCCGCCCACCCGGCCGCCCGACGCGGCTGCGCCCGCGGGACTCACCGCGCGTGTCCTGGGCCGCGGCGCGCCGCTCCCGGGGACGGCCGCGGGGCGCGGGGTGGGCACCGTACCCTGTGCCCTGCGGGGTCCTGGCCCGCGCTGGGGCAGCTCCTCCGGCTCCGGGAAGGTGCGCGGCTCCCGGAGAAGCTGCAACCTGAGCCGGAGGAGGAGGAGGGCGGGAGAAGGGGAGGGGCAGGGAGGAGTGAGGAAGGTGGGGAAGAGGAGGGAGGAGGCGGAGGAGGAGGAGGAAGAGGAGGAAGGGACGAGCCCGCCCCGCTGAGTTTTTCACACGGACAAGCTGACTCCGCCCCGCCTCCCGCCCTGCCCCCTGCCGTTGCCAATCCCCGGGGCTCCTCTCCCGGTGCCCACCCCTTCTCCGAAGGGGAACCAGGGTCCAATGTCTCTTCCGGTTGCTTTGCTCCTAGGTCTGACCTCTGCCTTCCCGGGGCTGGCCCCTGAGCGGGCTGCAGGCCTCGGGCACCGGACCAGGCACGGGGCTGCGCTTCCTGGAAGCGCCTGTGGCATCTCCAGCGGGCTCCTCTCCCCTGGCCGGTCTGAGCCGGTCCAGGCCCCTCCGATGTGCGCTGACCCGTCCTGTTGGTCACTCTCTTGACAGTTCCCGGCTGGCCCGCTCCCTGCGCCGGGTCCTCGGGACTGGGCACTTCCCTCTAGGGACAAAGCTGCCGTCACCCACGTGCTATGCTGAAGGGGATCCGGTGTGTCCCTTTGGAATTGGACCCACAGGCCAGTTTACCATGGCCCAAGAAACCTCGCGGGACAGCTAACAGCAGTCCAGCTTCCGTTTTGCAGAAGGGGAAACTGTGGCCCCGAAAGGCCATTGGCCTGGCCCAAAGTCCACCAGGTCGGCAACAGGCCACCCCACCCAGACTGGCTGCAATGATCGAAAGGAGAATGGGATGGGATCGAGGGCACAGAGGCCCCACGTGGGCCCCTCCCAGCCCTGCTTGCTCTGAGGGCCCTGAAAAGAGGGTTGGGGGGTCTGGCCCTCGCCTTGCCCCGTGGACGTGCCTCTGCAGCGGGCGCAGGGCGGGTGGGCCCCAGAGGAGGCAGCCCGCCGTGGGCATGCGCCCCTGCATGCACCCTCTGAGGACCCGTCTGCAGTGACAGCCACCTCTGCCCTCAGCCTTAAGCCTTTCCCTGGGGAATGAGTTGTTGCAAATAGAACAGTTTCCTTTCTGGAAGAAGTCCCGCCCTCAGGCCAGCCAGCTGCCCTCCAGCGGCAGCCCCTTCGCCCCAGCAAGACCTCCAGACTCTGCAGGGGCTGAGGCAGGAGAGAGAAGGGAGAGGCTGGACCCAGGGAGCGGGAGCAAGGGCGGGCAGGAAGAGGGACGTGATGATGTCTGCTAGAGGTGGGGGGGTTCCAAGGCGCCAGGGCAGCCAACAGGCGAGGACAGGAGGGCTCAACCCAAGTTTTCTGAGCATCTTTATATGCCAAAGAGCAGCCAGTTGCTTGGTACAAAAGGTGAGCGGACACAGGCTCCCCCCCCCCCCCCCCCCCCCCCCGGNCCCCCCCCCCCCGCAGAGAGCAGGGAGGAGCTGTTAGAGCCTTGAGACCTCAGCGGAGCTGGGTTGCCCACAGGACTGCAGTAAGCAGTTGCTGTAGTCACTGCCATTTAGCCAGTCAACAACATTTATGGAGTGGCTGCTTTGTGTCCGGGACTGTACCGAAACCCAGGATTTCCGTCTCAGTCCTAGTCTTACACGCTCGTCCTCCAGCTGGAGAGGAGAAACCGCCCAGTGAGGCCAACAGCAGCCATGGTGGAGGGGGGGGGCACTCAGCTGTGCCTGAGAACCAGGACAACTTCACAGTGAGGGCAGCCTCAGGATGGAGGGCCGGCCTCCTGCTCAGAGACCTCCCCTCCGCCCCAGCATGAGCTCGTGCGCCAATTCCTGAAATCTCACGTTTTGAAGGCGTTGTCTTGGGCACTGGTAGGGTGCAGCTGTGTGTCACGTAGAGCCCCGAGGCAGCAGGTGGGTCAGGTGAGAATGATGGTTACCTGTGGACAGGTGTGTGTGCACGTGCGTGCCTGCTGTTTGGGCTACTGTGATTTTCTCTCTCTCTCTCTTTTTTTTTTAAGATTTATTTATTTATGCACACAAGAGCTGGGGTACAGGCCAGAGTCCAGGGAGGTGAGAGGATTCACTGAAGACAAAGTGAGGAGCAGAACAGGCAGACTGACTGAAATACACTGCCGAGGGGAGCAGCGGGGAGGCAGGAGAGGTCTGCTGTGCCATGTGGGTCCCCTCCCTGGCCGGCAGCAGGGATTGAACTCGTACTGCAGTGGCTGTTGTTTGCTTCATTGTGCTGTGCTTAACCCACTGCACCACCAGGGAGGCCCCATTCTCTCTTTTTTAAAAGATTTATTTATGCATAGAAAAACTTGGGTGTAGGCCAAATGTGGGGGGGGGGGGAGAGGATTCACCAGAGACAGGTTGAGGAGCAGAACACGCAGATTGACTGGAAGTCGCTGCTGAGGGGAGCAGCAGGGAAATAGGTCTGCTGTGCCCGTGGGTCCACTCCCTGGCCGGGGATCGAACCCGTGTAGCAGTGGCTGGCAATAGCACTGAGGCTTAACCCCTGTGCCACCAGGGAGGTCCCTGCTGTGATTTTCTGTTCTGGTCTGTGCTCTTCCAGCATTCCTCTCTAAACCCAAGTGTCCCTGGCTCTCCTCCATGCTAATTTCCTTTGCCTGCATCTCCCATGGAACCGAGCTTGTAGCAGCAGCACCAAGTGGGTCCTTCCTGGGGGTGGGGGTGTCTCCTGCCCTGCTGCCCCACCAAGCAAGACCGGGGGCTGTGAAGTCACATCGACCACGCCCCCATCTCTGGCTCTCCTGTCTGTAACATGGCAGCGGTCACAGTGTCTCAGGGGGCTGCCGTGAGAGGCCACTGAGATGGAAACCTGCCACCGATCAATGCTTGCTTCCCTTTCCTGCAGGCTAGCTGGGCCTCCTTGCAGAGGTTCAGACAAGAGACTCAGCTGGGGGGTTCCTGTCACTCCCGACTCCCGGTGCCCCTCTCCTGGGCTGGCCTCGGGAAGCTGTGGCCTCCCCGGAGGCCCTGGTGGCCCTGGAGGGTTGCGGCTGAGGCCCTTGCACCATGACAATGGGCCCTGGGCAGCGTCGGCTGCTCTCCTCCAGGCCTTTGCTCTACAGCCAGGACGGTTGTCCCTGGGAGCCTGAGGGCTGAGCTGCGAGGCTGGAAGCAGCATCCCTCACAGACTGTGTGGGCAGTGCTGGCGAACAGCTTCTGAAAACCAAAGTTCAAGCCCGCCCCGCTTTCCCGGGGAGGAGCAGCATCCAGACAGGCTGCGTTCGGCCGGCAGAGGCTCCCCGCACATCCCGCAGGCCTGCCCACGCCCTGCGGCGGGCTGTCTGGGCTGCCTGCAGCGCCACTTGGGAGGCCCACACCTGCTCGGCCTCTGAGGCGCAGGGGTCATTTCATTTTTCTGGGCCTCAGTTTTCTTCTTGTGCAAAATTAGAGTTATGTAAAGACCAGCCTCCCGGGAGGATGAAGTGAAAATGTGAATGTGAAGGTGCTTGGGAAATGGTAAAAGATCTGCGTGGGTATGAGAGCAGGAGTGTGTGGCCAAGGGCTCTTCTAGGAGATAAGCTGAGGTAAGAGACCTGGGAAGTTAAGGAAGAACGGAGAGACAGTCCCCCCCAAGAGCGCACATGTCCTTGGCAGGGGAGAGACATAGCAGCAGAGCCAGGCCCAGGCCTCGCTGCTGCTTGCTGTTAGAAGTGGACTGGTCAGGGGCTTCCCTGGCGGCACAGGGGTTAAGCCTCAGCACTATGACTCTATCGGCAGCCACTGCAGCGTGAGTTCGACCCCCGGCCAGGGAGGGACCCACAGGGCACAGCAGACCTCTCCTGCCTCCCCGCTGCTCCCCTCAGCAGTGTGTGTTGGTAGATCTGCCTGCTCTGCTCCCCACTCTGTCTCTGGTGACTCCTCTCACCTCCTGCACCTCTGGCCTGCACCCCAGTTTTTGTATGCATAAATACATGAATCTTTAAAAAAAAAAGTGGACTGGTCAGTGGGACAGCAGAACATGGCTGGACCTGGTCCATTCCAGTCCTTTGACTAGCCCAGGCCGTTGCTTCCCTGCGGCTTGCGAAGAGATGGGACGGCAGGAGGGAAACAGCATCCCCCTCCTTCCAGCGTGATTCCAGGAGCGAGCCTGGGAGTTTCCACGTTATCACTGCACCAAGCCTCACATCCTCTCCTGTTTGTGCTAAATGTGCAGGCATGTGTACTCTTGCATGTGTACTTACGTGTGTGCACTCACACACACCCCCAGGTACGAACTCTCCAGACCTCAGATCAGACAACAGCTGCACCCCCAAAGTGTTCCAGGGCAGGTGGGCACATCAACAGAGGCAGCCAATCACAGCCCTGTTGACCCTAGCAACCAGCAAGCCGACTGGAACCCACCCTTGCTCCAGCAACGCCTCCCAAACACACACACACACACGCACACACATGCACACATGCACGCACGCACGCGCGCACCCCTTTGGGTTGCTGCATCGCAAACACACACACACACGCACACACATGCACACATGCACGCACGCACGCGCGCACCCCTTTGGGTTGCTGCATCGCCACAGCAACAAAGCTGGAGAAATGGGAAAGTGGCCCTTAGCAACAGCCCTGGACCCGTCGCGGTGAGGATGCAAGGCCCCACGCAGGTCCAGGAGGAGAAGGACAGCCGGTCCACCTGGCCCCTCTCGGCCCCTCTTTGCATTATGGGCTGCGGCTTACGCCTGCAGGTGGGGAGCTCGGAGCGTCCAATTCCTTTTCAATCAGTAAGTAAGGGTAGGAACTGTAGGTTGGGTTTTTAGGAATCCTTAAGAATATTGGCACTTCTGGGACCTCCCTGGTGGCACAGTGGGTTAAACAATGCACTGTGAAGCAGAACGCAGCCACTGCAGCACGAGTTCGATCCCTGCCGCCAGCCGGCCGGGGAGGGGACCCACATGGCGCAGCAGACCTCTCCTGCCTCCCCGCTGCTCCCCTCAGCAGTGTGCTTCAGTCGACCTGCCTGTTTTGGGAGTGGTACATGGAGGGGGGCATCCTGGTGGGCTCTTGGGCTGTGGGGGTGGAGCAGGGGAGTGGGAGGCACCTTCAGAGGTACCAGCCTCCCAGCCCCTCTCTGCCCCCAGCGCCCTGGAGAGAAAGCAAACAAAGCCAGGGCACCTGCGGCAGGAGCACCATGTGCACCCTGGTGACGTCATCGGAAAGCCTCGGGGCAGGTCACCTCTGTCCCCGCCTGGCCTCCCACTGTGACGGCCCAACGGCCTGGGTCCACCCCTGCTGGCCAGCACACCACGGGGCTGCTTGCATGGGTGGCAAGCGCTGCTTTGAGCTGGTGTTTAAAAGTCTCCTTTTAGAACTCTCCAGAACTCTCGTGCACTGCTGGTGGGGAGGCAAAGTGGCCCAACTGCTAAGGAAAGCTGTGTGGCGTCTCCTCGGTCTGTTAAAAATGGAGCAACACAACAGAAACAAAAGACAAGGACAAATCGGGGACACTGTGGGGAGGAGGAAGGAACTAGGACGGGGGCAGAAAGAGCACAAGGGACTGAGGTGACGGTGCACTGGGGAAACAGTGGTGGGAAATGGGGACCACAACTGATGTCAAATATATATAAATAAAGGGAAAAACATGGAGCTTCCATATGGACCAGCAATTCCACTCCTAGGGATTTACCCAAAAGACACAGAATATTAATTCAAAAGAACACCTGGGGCCTCCCTGGTGGAGCAAGGGGTTAAGCACCACACTATAAAGCAGCCACAGCCACTGCAGCACGAGTTCGATCCCCAGGCAGGGAGAGGACCTGCATGGCACAGCAGACCTCTCCTGCCTCCCCGCTGCTCCCCTCAGGAGAGTGTTTCAGCAAATCTGACTGTCCTGTTCCTGCTCTGTCCCTGGTGAATCCTCTCACTCCCCACACCTCTGGCATGTGCCCCAGTTTTTGTATTCATAAATAAATCTTTTTTTTTTTTTTTAAAAAAAGGATACCTGTACCCCTATGTTTATTGCAGCGCTGTTTGTAATAGGTAAGACTTGGAATCAACCCAAATGCCCAAAAGTAGATGACTGGATCAAGAAGATTTGGTGCATATACGCAATGGAATATTACTCAGCAATCAAAAAAGATAAACTCATGCCATTTGCAGAAACATGGATGGAGTTTGCAGGGGTTGTGCTCAATGAAATGAGTCACAAGGGAAAAGAAAAATGCAAGATGGTTTTACTTACAGGAGGAGTGTAAGGGACCAAGGGAAAAAAAAATAATAACAATAACCAAAGGGAAAAATCACAACACAACACAACAAAAATGAACAGCTACAAATCAGAGACATTCCGCAAGGGAGAGGCAAGGGTCAAAACGGGAGGGGAGAGCACAAGGGACTGTGGGGACGGTGCACGGGGAAATTGGTGGTGGGAATTCTTTGGCGACTACACCTGAAAAAAGAAAGCAAAAATTGTAATGTGTGCTTGTGTGTGTGCGTACACGCACGCGTTTGTAAAAAAATAAAAATTTAAAATAATAGATTTAAAAAATTAAAACAAAATAGTCTCCTTTTAGTTTGTATAGCTTGTCCCACTCGTCCAATTCGGGAGTTCCTGAAGACCGGCGCCACGCGCTCCACACCGCCCTCCCCTTTTCTCCCTTCAGGAGCAGTAATGAGGGTGGTCCAGGTGCGGGGCTCCAGACCTCAGGGGTCTTGAAGTCTGAGCTCAGGCCTCCTGAAGCGGGGACATAAGACGCCCAAGCCCGCGCAGGCTTCAGTGAGTCTGTAGGCCCCAGCCTCACGCACAGTGCTGACTGCGTGTGCGTGGGGGGGGGGGCTGACGTCACGCGCGGCGTTGACCATGTGAGCAGGGCCCTGACGTCACGCGCGGCGTTGACCATGTGAGCGGGGGCCTGACGTCACGCGCGGCGTTGAGCATGTGAGCAGGGCCTGACGTCACGCGCGGCGTTGACCATGTGAGCGGGGGCCTGACGTCACGCGCGGTGTTGACCATGTGAGCGGGGGCCTGACGTCACGCGCGGCGCTGACCGCATGTGCTGGGGGTGCGGGGGCGGGCTAGACGGGGACGTGCTCTAAGAGGCTCACAAGTGACCTGGTCAAGCGGAGTCTGCCGAGCGCACGTCCTGTCTGTGTGACACGGGGGTTCTCCCTGCCCAGTGACTCTGCCTTCTGATCTGTGAAACGGGGATAAATGGGACGTGTAGACACGTGCAGACGACTCAGCACGGCACCTAGGACGTAAGGACAGAGCGTTCAGCCGTAGTGGAGAGGGAGCAGTGGGCTAGTGGAGGCTCTCAGAGGGCGGGGGGGCGGATGGGGGGGGGACGGGGAGGACATGACAGCTGCCCCGCTGTGCCGGCCTGCTGTGACCGCTGACGGGAGTACTCTGAGGCGCAGTGGGGGGACCTTGAACCTTCGCTGCCTCTCTCAAGCACCGGGTGGCCCCGGGGAGGCTGAGTGGATCCCTCAGTGCGACTGTAAAGGTTGTCCAGGTAGGAAAAGGTGTGGGGAGACACCAGCACCTGTGTCTCCCCGCTGGGCGGATGCAAGGGGGAAAGGAGAAGATCTGGGCTCTAATCACGTTACAGAGCAGTAGACTTGGGCCCATAAATTACAGGCCCGCAGGCTGGCGCACACCTCCTCATTAGTGGGTGCCCTCCCCCCACACCCTAGGGCGGCTCCTCCAGTGTTGATCCGCAATTAACTCAAATCCACAATCGGTGCCCTCCAGGCCCGTCTGGGCAGGGCAAAGGGTGAGGTGTGCTCAGAGGAAGGGAAACTGGGGGGTGAGTTATGGGTGGAAAACCCCAGGGCACCCCATGACCTTGGGAGGGGACCAGGAAGTCCTCAGGGAAGGGAAGTGAAAGGGCAGAGAAGGAACCTGCCAGGTGATTCTGGGTGAACTTCAGAACAAGGTCTTAGAAAGAGGGATGACGTCTCTGTTCGGGGTTTGTCTGAGAACCTCTAAGCACCCTCACACACACCACCTGCCCCACCCACGCCCACACACAAAGCCCACTCAGTCGCTTTGGGACCAGACAGGCCAACAAGAGTGGACGCTGAGGCCGGGAAGCAGCCGGGGGCCTGGGCAAGGGGCCCCCCGCAAAGGCCTTGGTAGCCTGAATTGCAGTAGGGCTAGGCCAGCTGGCAGCTGCACAGAAACCCCCAGAATCACACCAAGAGTGTGGAGAGCTCATCTGACACCTGGGGCAGAGGGGAGTCCCCCAGCAGGACCCCGGGGCCCACTAACCCCAGAGCTTCATTTTCCTGAAAGGGGAACACAAACCAGTTGGCAAGGCAAAAGGGGGCGAGGCTGCCCCCCCACCCCCACCCCTGGGAGCCCTTGGCCTGTCTTCTGAGTCCACTTTGATCAAACAGTGAAGAGCTATCCTGAGGTAGCAGCTGTCGCCGCCTGCCGTTGGCTGAAGCTGGGAGAACGCACCAGGGTATCTCTGTCCTGCCCGCTGCACTGGCCAGGCCTGGGGCGAGACTGGAGCAGGAGCCAGGAGAGAAGGCAGCTGCCGGGCCAGCCGGGAGGGGCCCACACCCCCACCTGAGCAGCTGGGCCTGGACTGGGTGCTCTGGGCCCAGTCCCCACAGCTGCATCCTGGCGCGGAAGGAGGGGCCAGAGAAAACCACTTGGCACAGAGGCAAGTGCGCTGGACAGAGGAAGGGGGCCGCAAGGCCAGAGCCTCTGAGGGGGCAGATGGGTAAAGGGGTGGCTGCTGTTCGGGTATGTTTGCAAGGCGTTTGCAGCTGCCGGACTGGTGGGCAGCGCCAGGGAACAGCCAGAAAACAGCCACCAGCGCCCCCAGGCCCTGCCCCTCGCCCTGGTTCTCCAGGCCCTGAGCCAACTCTCCTCCCCCAATCTGAGGAAGGAAGGAAGGAGGGAGGGAGGGAGAGAGGGAGGAAGAGAGGGAGGGAGGAGCCAAGGGAGCTGGGCAGCCTACAGCGTGCACCCCAAGCTGAGGCTGCTACCGCCCAGGGACCAAGCCCCAGGCTGGCAAGGCAGACCCAGCAGCCCGTGGCACCCCCTGTGAGCCCAGCCTGGGGAGCACTGTCTTAGAGTCATAATTTCCCTGGAGCCTCCTCCCAGAATAGCTTCCTCTTTTGCCGAGCCCAGGAGGGGCTGGAGCCCCAAAGCAGCCTGGGGGGTGGGGGGGCGGGGACCAGGGGAGATGTGGGCAGGCCGGGCTGGCAGCGCACCTGGGGGCTGGCTAGAAGCCTTGGAGGGGTGTACAGGCAATCCCTTCCCTGGGGTGAGCCTGCGGTCACGGCTTTCAGGGCCACGCCCCGTCTCGGCAGGGAGCAGATACCCAGCCTGCCCAGCTCCTCCTCCACACCTGGCCGGTCAGCCCGGACAGGGCCCTACACCTGGACGAACAGCTATGGCCAGAGTACACCTGAGTGCATCAGCTCCTGCCAGGCGAAGGTGCCTGAGTGACCAGGCTGCCCGGGCCAGCAGGTGTGGCCACGCCAAGACCTGAGCCCTCCGGGCTGCCTCAGGTCAGACCAGAATATGCTGCACGGCCTGGCAAAAGCGCCCTTGCAGGGGCCAGCAGCCCAGGTGCGGGGCCTGGTGCTGCCAGCAGGAGGCGGGGAGTGGGGGTGGGGGGGTCTCTCTGACTGGGGTAGAGCCCAGGCGCTGTTTGCTGGAGGGAGCGGCCAGTCCCTCTGGGACGTTTCTTTCCAGGGTTATAAACCGGCAACTTGGCTCTTAGTTAAACAGCTGGTGACTGACCTGATCCAATATTTACTCCTAGAGAGAGGGCAAGGGGCGGGCGTCACCCCACAGCCTGAAGCTGCGGTTGGCTGGATTCTGGGGAGGGGAGAGAGGGAGGAGAGAGGCAGTTTGGTCTCTTTTCTGGGGTGGGATGCGGAGCGAGCGTACCCCCCAACTCACCCACCCAAACACCTGCCTCCACTTCCAGGCCTGGACGGGGAGGGGCTTTGTTGAGGGGGGGAGAGTCCCTGAGGGGGTGAGTCAAGTAGATGAGGAACCGAGATGCCAGGGTCCAGTCAAGTTGTGGGGGTACCCCAGTGGGCAGCTCCCCGGGGGGCTCCTGCATGAAGGAGGCACCAGCCTGGTTTCCTCGAAAGGAGACCAAGGATAGGAGAAGGGTCTTGGGCAGGACCCACTGAGGAGTGAGAGCTGGGGAAGAGCAGGGGCCAGCAGAGTCCCCTTCAGAAACGCGTGCACCCCACGGAGACCCTCAGAGCCCAGCAACTTCGTCCGCCCACACTGGCGTTTGCATTCTCCTGGGGTGCTCGCGACGGGCCCTAGCATATGATCTTGGCCAGTGGTTTAACACCTAAGCCTGTTTCTTCATCATGAGAGAAGCTAATTATGCCTGCGTCATAGAGCTGTTCGAGAATTAAATGAGAAAATGCTTGCAACGTGTCTAGCACACAGTAGGCGCTTCGCACATGCTAGGCCTCGGCGGCAGGGCTGGCTCACAGGCGTGGGGCTTGAGCTTGCACGGGCCCCTGCTCAGAGGCCCACTCACGGTCAGAGCCCGGTGCGAGCTTTAATGTCGTCTTCCGGAAAGTCTTGGCCTTCTTGACCAGCGGTGCCCTGCATTTTCATTTTACATCAGGTCCCCAAAATTCTCTAGCCAAGCCTGCCTCTTGGCTCAGGTCCAGCTCCCTGAATCCGAGGAGCACGTGGGCCACACTGCGCAGTGGGCCACCCCAGCACGGCGGGGTGGCGGGCCCGGGGTGCTTCTCTGCCCGCCACCACGTGTGTTTGCTGCTGTTACTTAGGAGAAACCGAAGTGAGTCAGCCACGACTGCCAGGTCTCCCCTTGACCTCCCAGCATCCCCAGGGGTGCCCCACTCCTGCTCCTTCTGAGAAGGGGGCCCCAGCAGCGCACATCTGGAGCCCACATCTGGAACGCACATCTGGAGGCTCTCGCAAACCAGGTGGCCTCCCTGACGTGCTAGGTGTTCAGTGCCAGGCCTGGAGCCTCCAGATCTCCCAACTGCCAGCCCCCCATCTAGGCTTAGCCCTCCCCACCCTCTGGGCAAAAGGTGCGGGCAGGGCTGAGGCTGCTGGGAACGCAGGAGCTCCAGGCTGCAACCCGAGCACCCTCCCCTGTGCCTCCCCTCCCACCTCCACCTCCGGGCATCTGATCACCAGGGCGTCTGCCCCTTGGCTGTTTTTAGACTCCAGCTCCCAGGGGCTGCCAGCTAAATAGGCAGCCTGGGCCCACTTACTGGCCCGAGCCAGCGAGCGGTACCGCTGCAGGGAAATGGACACTGTGGGCAGGAGACTGTCTCCTCTCACTGGCTGTCCACAGAGCCCGTTAACTGCTGCTCCTTTCAGGAAGAGGGAGTGAGGTGGGGATGCTGGAGAAGACCAGGGGAGAGGAGAGGGGTGTGGCTGCAGGCAGGGGTGGGGGGGAGAGGAAGCAGAAGCCCACCCAAGATCAGGAAACATCAGAGGCAGAAGGGGGAAACTGAGTCAGAGAGGAAGAGTGAGGCACCAGAAGTCACAAGGCAGGACTGGGAAGGGGGTCCCTGAGTACCCAGCCTGGGGGGGGGTCTTCCATGTCAAGCTGAGATCGTGGGGTGATGAGTGAAAGATACTCAGCTCCCCCCACCCCTCCACCCCTGTATACATACACGTTTGGTACCCAAACAGGATGGAAATCTAAAGTTTGGGGGCTCCAGCTCTCTTCCAAACCCCTCTCCTGTCTCTGGAAACAGGCCTTAGCGGCCTATGCTGCCACCTCCTGGCCAAAGGGGTTAAAACTGGCCCAGCTCCCTGGCGGCGCAAGGGTTTGTCTCAGCACTAAGAAGCATCCGCAGCCACTGCAGCACGAGTTGGATCCCCCGCCAGGGAGGGACCCACAGGGCACAGCAGACCTCTCCTGCCTCCCCGCCGCTCCCCTCAGCAGTGTGTTTCAGTCCATCTGCCTGTTCAGTAGATCCACTGTCTCTGGTGAATCCTCTCACCCCCACACCTCTGGCCTGCACCCCAGTTCTTGTCTGCATAAATAAATAAATCTTAAAAAAGGCTGGCCCAGGATGTTTTCTAAGATTCTGTCTTTTTAGCTTACATTTCCTCTGTCGTGACGTCCTGCTCCCCCAAGGGTCTGTGGCCCTCTGCGTGCTGTTGGTTTCCAAATGCATGCAGTATTCCAGCTCCCTCCCCAGATTTACAGATTCGATGGACATGTCACATCGTGTGAATTCAAGGTACACAGTAGGATCTTTTTTTTCCCCTGTGTTGAACCGGGGCGTAGGCCAGAGGGGTGGGTTGAGAGGAGTCACCAGAGACAGAGTGGGGAGCAGAACGGAAGGATCCCCTGAAACACACTGCTGAGGGGCGCAGCGGACGAGACAGGAGATGTCTGTGGCGCCCTGTGGGTCCACTCCCTGGGCGGGACCAAACTGCAGAGGTGACAGTGCTGAGACTCAGCCCCTAGGCCACCAGGGAGGCCCTGTGAGCAGGGTGGTCCCCAGGAAAAGGGGAGATTCCAGGTTCCCTGTTCCAGCCAAGAGAGGGTGGAGCTGAGCAGGGAAGAGAAGTAGCTGGAGAGGAGACTGGGGAAGGAAGGAAGAGGGTGGAGAGCAGCAGGGAGGTCTGGCGGAGGCCTGTGGAGCAGAGACATGGGCCGGAGCTGCTCTGGGCTCTCAGCCTTGGGCCGGTTGGAGCAGATGCGGGTGACAGGGCCGTGGGAGGCCAACAATGGCGGCTGTCACCTTGATGTTGATGTTGCTCTTTCCTCCCAGACTTGCCTGTTTCTGCTCCTGCTCTGTGGGTCCCGCCTGAAGGTGCTTTAGACTGTGGCAGCTTTCGGGCCTCTCAAAGTTTATAAATAAAGTTTTATTGGCACAGCTGGGCTCCTCCTCTTCCCCTCTGCCCGCTCCCTGGCAGGGAGCAGCTGCAGAGAGAGACTGCGGGCCCATGCAGCCCAGAACACTCACTCTTTGGGCTGCACACCTCATCTCCTCGCTTGTGGGAAAGGGTTGCGGGGCTGGTAGCTATGAGGACAGGGTAATCTACTTTGAACAAGTTTAAGAGGAGAGAGAATTTGCAAACATCAGAGTCATTTTCTTCCAGAAAAGAGGACCTACATTTTATTCCTTTACTGGAAATTTGCAGACCTCTGAGGCTTTGACTTTGAGGGTGCTCCAGCCCCAGGTCCGCCCCTGTTGGAGGGAGGCTGTGGGGAAGTGGGAGCTGCAGTCAGAAGAGGGGGTGGGCTCTTAGGAGGTCTTTGCCAAAGCTCCCCCACAATACACCCCATCTTCCTAGCGCCCTAGCTGCTCAGGGGGAACCCTGAAGGCACCCAGGCCCCTCCACGCGCCTGTGCCCTGGGAACCCCAGCGCCACGGAATAAACTGTGGGTTCGTGCAATTCCAGCACCTGTAAGTCTCGGGGTCACCCTCTGTGAGACGCGGCTGACAGGGCAGACCCTGACGGACTGCTGAGAATCCCGTGAGGGATGTCCCCGCGCAGCTCTCGCTGCACAGGGGGTGCCCCCTCCGCAGAAGAGCCGGCGGGTGGGGTGTGGGCGCACTCCTCGCTGTGCCCACTAGAGGGCAGGAGGGCCCTGCGGGACGCCGGGAGGAGCGCCCGCCGGTTCCCGGCCCGGGAAGGCGCTGCGGGGGCACACAGCCGCGGCCTGTGGTCCGCTCCTGTTCCTCCCCGAGCCTGCTGGGGCCCAGACTGGCCAGAGCGTCCTACGAGGGAAAGCGGGCTTCCCTCTTGCCCTCAGGGCCAGGCTAGCCCGGGCCTCTGGGTCACGCTCCCTGTCCGGGCTCCACGCCATCATGTCCTCGGCCTCCAGAGAGCAGGTGCAGGCAGAGGGGGTCGAGAAGCCGGTGATCCCGGTGAGGGGGCCAAAGCCCGAGGGGTGAAGTCGCTGGCCCGCGCTGGCTGGCGGAGGCGAGCCGGTTGGAAGCACCTCGAGCCAGGTGCGACCGGGCCCTGGGCCACCGTGCTGTCCCCAGTTGCCCCTGCTCTGCTGGGGCAGCAACCCGTACCCAGACAGGACCAGGGTGCTCCCAGGCGCCCACCCGGACTTCACTGCTGCAGAGGACAGGCTCCAGGGGACTTGCGGCCAGTGAGCGCTGTGCCCGGGGCTCTGGGCTCGGCTGGGAGCGCCAGGGCCCACTGCCCGCACTCAGAGGGAGCCCTCGGTGGTGGCCTAGGGGTCTCCTGGGGCAGCCTGCGGGAGAACAGTGAAGGGGCAGCCGCTTGGCGGGCAGGGCCCTAAGAAGGCAGAGGGGAGGCAGCTTTGCAGGGAGCGGCAGTCCCCTGGATTCGGACAGGCGGGACCTGGGGAGGACAGAGTTTGGGGGAGCGTCTGGAAGGCTGACCGTGAGGTGATGGGGCCACTGGACGCGCTGGGGAGGAAGCGGAGGAGGCTGCGTCTAGGTTGGGGTCCAGAGACTTGATGGAGAAGGCTGGTGGGGAGAGGCGCGGCGGAGCCCGAGGAGCCGCGGGAGGCGGGAATGGCGGAGCCTGCGCCAGCTGCAGCGGGCGCATGGGGACTCTGCAAGGCGGATGGCTCTGAGGACAGCGGGTAGCAGAAGACACCAAGGCGCAGGCTGGGGTCCTGGAAGAGAGTCGGAGACTAGACGTGGAGGTAGAGGCCAGTGGCCCATGGATGGGACCTCCACGCCCTGAGAAGTCTTGGAGCCTGGGGAGGGAGAGCCCCCCGCTGGCAGGGAGAGAGGAAGAAGGGGAGTGTGCAGGGTCAGGGGGGCATGCCCCCCAGTGACCACAACTTACGGGGCCATTGTCCTACATCAGGCCCACCCACTGGGGAATTAAGGACTCTTTTTTTTAAGAACTATTTTTATTTATATATTAAAAAACCGGAGTGCAGGCCAGAAGTGGGGGGGAGAGGATTCACCAGAGACAGAGTGGGGTGCAGAACAGGCAGATCCCCTGAAACACGCTGCTGAGGGAGCAGCAGGAGGCAGGAGAGGTCTGCTGTGCACTGTGGGTCCCCTCCCTGGCCGGGGATCCAACTGACTGCAGTGGCTGTGGTTGCTTCACAGTGCTGAGACTTAACCCCTTGCGCCACCAGGGAGGCCCCTTGCTTCCCTCCCTTGAGGCATCCAGAAGCAACGAAGCAAGTTGAAAAGCTCACTCTGGAGCTGGACGACCTGGGACAACCTGGACATCCTCGTCCTCTTATTAGCTGTGTGCCCTTGGACAAGTTCCTAACCTCTCTGAGTCTGTAATACCAGGTTTGAGGTTGTTGTGAGGCTGCACACTTTAATATACGGAAGTGCTTAGAGCAGTGACCAGCAAGCACACAAACGAAGCAACGGGTACTGAAGCTGGCGTGGGCATGCTCTCGTGCTGCCTGTGGTAGCTCCCGTGCTGCCTGTGGGTACAATCTCGTGCTGCCTGTGGGTAGCTCTCGTGCTGCCTGTAGGTACAATCTCGTGCTGCCTGTAGGTACAATCTCATGCTGCCTGTAGGTACAATCTCGTGCTGCCTGTAGGTACAATCTCGTGCTGCCTGTAGGTACAATCTCGTGCTGCCTGTGGGTACAATCTCGTGCTGCCTGTGGGTAGCTC
>JAGFMF010011641.1:3840071-3919021 GCA_019455555.1 Galemys pyrenaicus | reverse complement strand
TGCTGCCTGTAGGTACAATCTCGTGCTGCCTGTAGGTACAATCTCCTGCTGCCTGTGGGTAGCTCCCGTGCAGCCTGTAGGTACAATCTCGTGCTGCCTGTGGGTAGCTCCCGTGCTGCCTGTAGGTACAATCTCGTGCTGCCTGTAGGTACAATCTCGTGCTGCCTGTGGGTACAATCTCGTGCTGCCTGTAGGTACAACCTCATGCTGCCTGTAGGTACAATCTCATGCTGCCTGTGGGTACAATCTCGTGCTGCCTGTGGGTAGCTCCCGTGCTGCCTGTAGGTACAATCTCATGCAGCCTGTGGGTAGCTCCCGTGCTGCCTGTAGGTACAATCTCGTGCTGCCTGTGGGTAGCTCCCGTGCTGCCTGTAGGTACAATCTCCTGCTGCCTGTGGGTAGCTCCCGTGCAGCCTGTAGGTACAATCTCGTGCTGCCTGTGGGTAGCTCCCGTGCTGCCTGTAGGTACAATCTCCTGCTGCCTGTATGTACAATCTCGTGCTGCCTGTGGGTACAATCTCGTGCTGCCTGTAGGTACAACCTCATGCTGCCTGTAGGTACAATCTTCTGCTGCCTGTGGGTAGCTCCCGTGCAGCCTGTAGGTACAATCTCGTGCTGCCTGTGGGTAGCTCCCGTGCAGCCTGTGGGTACAATCTCGTGCTGCCTGTAGGTAGCTCCCGTGCTGCCTGAGCTCCCCTTGCCTCTGTTGGGTGTTTCTCGCCTGGCTCTCCCCAGGCCCTTGGGCCAGGACCCTCGACTTCCTCATCCATCTTGCCCTCCCAGGGCCTGGCGGGCCTGGCTCAGCAGAGAGCAGAAGCATTTGCTGAGTGAGGCCTGTCAGCAGGAGCCCCTGCTGGGCTGGGGCAGAGCCAGGGCTTGGGGTGTGGGCGGGGCGCTCTGTTGGAGGGGTCCTAGGCAAGCGGTCAGGGCCACAGGAGACAATGTGAGAGGTCACCTGGTGGGTGCGTGCTTCTTCCTTCACAGCTCCAGGCTCCCCAGGGCGCTGCGGCCATCTGTCGGGGGCGGGAAAGGCAGGTGCTGGGGAGGCAGAGCCCAGAGCCAGCCCGCAGGATTTATTCCTCTGCCACTGCGCTCCTGGACCGGGGACAGCTAGCAGGAGAGCCCAGGTGGCCTTGCAGAATGGAGGGGGCAGCTGGTCAGGCACCCCTGGAACTGCCAGGACTGGAGGAGGGGGGTGGTTCTGTGGCTGCCAAGGGGGGCAGGGGAGCAGTCCCGTGACGGACTGGACGTGGAGGGTCGGCCCCAAGCCCTTGCCTCACCGGAACACTGGGGCCTGCTCGGCACCTCAGCAAGGTGAGCGCACGGCTGGCCTTCCCTCGGGTCCCCGGCGTGCTCCCCACCAGTCCCAGTGGGGCGAAGAGTCGCAGGGAGTCAGGCATATGGTCTGATGGGGCTTGTGTTCTGAACCACCAAGCACTGGCTTTATTGCCCTTGGATGAGAAAAGGCCCGGAATATTGGCTTAGAGTGAGGGGCGGCCGTGGCTAGAGGGATCAGACTCTTTTTCACCTTTTGGGCCGCTATCAGCATCAGACAGGATCAGAGAATAATGAAGACGGAGAGTATAATGGGGTGGCATTTGGTTTATTCACATAGTTCTGCAGTCATCACCACAATCAGTTTTAGAGCATTTGATCGCCCCAGAAAGAAACCCCATCCCCCCTGCCCCCGGCAGGCACGGGTCTGCTTTTTGCCTGTGATTTGCCTGTTCTGGGCCCCTTTCATGTAAGTGCAGCTATATAACGAGCGCCCTGTGTCTGGTGCTTTCACCAGCATCATGTTCTCAAGGTTCACGCATGACGCAGCAGATACCTGCATTTCACTCCTTTTCACTGCTGAATACTATTCCATGGCATGGATATACCACTTTTTGGTTATCCATTTCTCAGTCAGTGGACATTTGGGTTCTTTCCACCTTTTGGCAATTATAAGTTATGCTGCTATGAACATTCATTCACAGATTTTTGTGTAGACACATTATCAGAGTTTTGGGGTGTAAACCGAGATGGAATTCTTGGGTCATATGGCAATTCCCAGTTTAACATTTTGAAAAAAAAAAAAGTGATTTTCTAAAGCAACTGTACCATTGTACATCCTCACCAGCAAGGTGGAGATAAGATTGTGATTGTAGGGCCTCCCTGGTGGCGCAGTGGGTTAGGCAATGCACTGTGAAGCAAACCACAGCCACTGCAGCACGAGTTCAGTCCCTGTCGCAGGCCAGGGAGGGACCCACAGGGCGCAGCAGACCTCTCCTGCCTCGCCCGTTGCTCCCTCAGCAGTGTGTTTCAGTCCATCTGCCTGTTCTGTTCTCCACTCTGTCTCTGGTGAATCCTCTCACCTCCTGCACCTCTGGCCTGTACCCCAGTTCTTGTATGTATAAATAAAAATAAATCTTTAAAAAAAAAGATTGTGATTGTAGGATTTTATTCGGGAAGTGACCCCAAGAAACACGACTAGGAGGACAGGAGCAAGAGAGAGAAGGGGAGGCAGCCAACAAGGGATCATAATCCAGCAAAGGACACTGAGAGCAACTGAAGCTTCGGGCTACTGCAACTCCGGGTGTCAGTACAGAACTGGCACTGCAGACGCCCCCCGAAGAGCCAGGGAGCAGGGGATGTGGACACCAGAAGCCACTGGCTGAGTGCTGTGTGCACGCCTGCGTGTATGCGTGTGTGCGAGAACTTCCTGCGAATGCTCTTTTGCTTGATGCAGAGGCAGGCACCGCAGAAGATCACCATGCCAAAAAATGCAGATGCTGGCAGCTGGAGCCGAGCCCGCTGGGCGCTGGCTAGGGTCAGAGCAGAGAGGCGCGGCGCCCATGGCACCTGCTCCCTCGGCTGAACTGGGCCACCGTCCTCACACAGGTGTGCACTGACGAGAGGCTATAAACCAGAGACGCGCAGAGTCAGGTGGCCTCATGGGGTAGGTAAGGCAGAGAGGAGGGTGGCTGGGTCGCTCAGTGGCTAGGACACGCACTGCAGCAGCTGAGACCCCAGCGTGAGGGGAGGCTCACAGGCCCAGTGAACGTCTGCTGGGAACAGCCCTGGAATCTGGCTGTGGACACTGGAAGCACGAAGACCCCAAGCCAGGAATGACCTTGCTGTGTTGAGAAACTGCCATGTGGCTCAGGCAGAGGGAAGGAGCAGCGCTTTGCAGGAAAGGGCAGAGACACAGCCAGGGGCCAAGTCTGGAAAGATCTGGGGTTTGTCCTAAGGTGATGGACACCACCGAGAAGGCAGGGATTTCACGTCTGATTAGTACAGGAACCCAGTTCTAGCCCAATGTTGAGGGAGTCTGTGAGGCCCCCAAAGGTGCTAACACCTGCTTCCAAGCACCCACACTCAGCCCCTCAAGGGCTATGCGTTCCACTGATCATTCTCAGGCTCTGGTCTAGGCTCAGGTGCGCCTCTGACGTGAGCCCTGCCCGCCAGGCACGTGCATTCTAACAGGAGGCCGGAAACAGCACGGCAGGGACCACAGGTTTACACACATCACGCACGAAAGGGAGCAGCCAGTGACAGACCACAGAGAGATGAAGTAGGCAGGAGAGATCCAGAAGACCCCGGGTGGGGGCGGGGAGCTGGGCTCAGACTTGTCAAATAGATAAATAGATGGCTTCCCAGAGGAGTTGACAACAGACACACCTCCTCAGGCTGCACCTGGGGGAAGGCGGGAGAGGAGCCTGTGGAGCTGAGGGCTGGGCCCGCTTATCTGCCAGGCCAGGCACACAGTCTGGAGGAGAAGCTGGGTGGGGGCAGGGGAGGCAGGGGCCTGGGGCTGCCAAGCCACAGGGGAATATTGATGAGTTTTCTAGCCAGAAGTGACGGAGCTGGCAGGGTTGGTGTAATGAAGACAGATGACGCCAGGCCAGGTCTGCTCATCCCCCTGCTGAAGGTGGGAGAGTCACACCAGGTGGGGGCGGGGTGGGAAGGCCACTAGGTGCCAGGGCCTCCAAGATACATCCTCTCTCCCCTCCCCTGCCGCTGCCCTCCTCCCTCCTCTCACCTGGCCCATCCTCCGTCCTAGTCCTAGCTCCTTCCTGCCCACTTCTCTCAGGCCAGGCCCTTTTCCCTCACTGCCTTTTCTTGCTTCTCCATCAGCACTTCTCCGGGGCTCCTCTGCAGAGTCTACCTCTCTCTGCTCTTCCTCAGCCCCTCCCGCCTCATCCAGTCACTTCCAGGGGACTTCCTGTCCCCCGCAGCAGCAAGCTCAGCAGCAACCAGCCCCTCTCCCTGCTGTACAGCAATCTCTCGAGGGCACCCTGTGTGCTGGGAACCGGCCATGCCAGCCTGTGGGCGTGGCCACCTCAGTGCCAGAAAGTAAAGGACACAATTCTTTTTGCCTGGTTGTATCTAACTGCGGTGAAACACACACACAATGTTCATCGCGAGTACCATTTAGTGCATTTGCAAAAGTATGCACTACTATTTCGTTCTAGAACATTCTGTTACAGGGCAACCCTAATATAAAATGGGTTCCCCACACTGGGTTCTCCACCCGCGCACTCAGAAGACTTAAAAGTCCCAACTCCAGGTACACGTTGCAAAAGTTATTAGCACGTTTTATTTTATGAAAGAAGAGGAATAAAATAGTAATAACACCAAAGGAAAAAGAAAGGGATACAAGTCCACAAATACCCTACCAGATCTAAGCAATGGCGCGTTGAGGGCTGGCTCGAGTCGAATGAGATGGCTTCGAAGGAAGGGGTCTGGCTCCTCAGTAAGAAGAAGGACCCCAAGCTCACCTCTGGTTTTCTAGCCAGCCTGGCTGCTTAACTCCACCCTCAGGTCCCAGTGATCCACTCTTGGATAATCATCTTATCGGATTTGTGGTTCTGGAACACTGGTGGTCTGGAGTGGGGGTTGGAGTCCACACACCCATAATCCATTTAGGACCACCTTTCCCCCTAACAATTCCATCACCCCAGAAGGAAACCCCACCAATTAGCAGTCACCCCCTCCACCCCGCCTTGGAGCCACTCACTTACTTAACGTGGACGTTCTCATCACGGAATCCTACGTGGAGCTGTTGTTTCTGGCTTCACCCACCCAACCATTTGTTTTCAAGCGCCACCACGTTGGGCCT
The DNA here is from genome assembly GCA_019455555.1 of Galemys pyrenaicus. NCBI lineage: Eukaryota > Metazoa > Chordata > Mammalia > Eulipotyphla > Talpidae > Galemys > Galemys pyrenaicus. The sequence goes on along the minus strand of JAGFMF010011641.1, from coordinate 3,913,917 downwards.
ATGTCGGCCACTTCCCAGTCAATCCCCTGCCAGGGCGAGCATCAGCTGATGTCCGAGCACCAGCTGGTGGACACGTGGGCTGTCCAGCAGCAGCGCCGGTCACGGCTCCACCACATGGCCTCGACAGCCGTGTGAGTCTTTCAGCCTTGACAATTTCTCCTGTAAAATGGAAGCGTAAAATCGAAGCTTCTGCCCTTCCGGAGCGTTAGGAAAATGAGCTCTGCTTCTGGATGAAGGGGAACTGGCCCCAGTGCCCTCTTTTTGTGCTCACTTCCTATCTGCTGTTGACTTGGGGTAAACATTCGACGAAAAGGTCCAAATGCCAAAACCAGGTGGGTGATGTGTTCCGTTGTGTGGGCTGGCCTTACAGCACTTCACACATGGCTTTCTGATTTTAAGGCCTTGAGGTCGGCTCATGCAGTGCAGCTGGCTGTGCAGGCAGTGCCCCTCACTGGCCTGGCATCCGCAGCAGTGCCCCTTGCCCCTCGCTGGCCTCGATGAAGAACTGAGCAGCCTTTGAGGCAGGGCCGCTCCATGCTCTCAGGAGTCTCCTTTCACTCTCTCAGAGAACTCCCCCCCCTCCCACCCCCGCTTGGAAGCCACACATAGCCCAGAGCGCGGCACCTTCACCCACACAGGCCATGCGCTGACGTGCTGGGGGCAGAGGGCTCATGGGCAGGGGACGGTGAACGTCAGCAACGGACAAAATCCTCCAGCTCGTCCGTGATGGGCACAGTGTGGCTGTCGAGGTACAAACTGGAGTATCTGTCCCTGGTCAGACCCTGTCTCCTCCCTGGACCTTCAGGGGGATTGGGGGGTGGGGAGGAAGGGGTGGGGGAGGGGGAGGGTGGGGTTTGGGATGGGGGTGGGGAGGTGGGGTGAGGGGGTAGGGAGGTGGGGTGAGGGGTGGGGAGGTGGGGGTGGGGAGGTGGGGAGGTGGGGGGAGGGGTGGGGGTGGGGGGCTGGGCACCTAAAATTCCAGGGAGTTCTGTAACAGTAGGGTTGGGTGCTATGAGCTGAACCACTCCTAGATTTGTTCCTCAGTGAGGGAAAAAAATACAAAGATCATTAATTAAGATAAAGGACACTGAAGGGTGGGGAGAGAGAAACAGGGAGAGCCCAAAATGTCAGCTTGAAGGACAATCCTTTAAATTGAATTAATTTGACTTTATTAAAAAGTCACTCGATTGTCTCTCTGTTTGCTTCTTGCAGAGTGCAAGCAGCCCTGGGCCTTGAGCCTGAGGTCTGGGGTCTCATTTGGGGGTGCCACCTTGCATGAATGAAGCAAAGGACTTGAAAACAGATCGACTGGTTTCTGTGCCCACATAGCAAGAAAGGCAGGGCTGCTCTGGAGGGCAGCAGGGGAGAGAGGTGCAGGGAAGGGGAGACACTTCCTGGGTGCCCCCAGAAACCCATGCATGGATTTAATTCTGCTGTAATTCTCAGGGCACCCAACAAAGTAGGTCTCACCCCAACCATTTTACAGACTGGAAACTAAGACTCAGCAGTTAGGGCGTTCCTCCAAGGCACCCAAGTCTGCCTGGACACGAAGCCTGCTTTCTTTCCAGAAGCCTGGTGGAAGGAGAAACAAACGGGAGGGAGAGAGGAGGGAGAGGCAGGGCTTCCTGGTCTGGACCTCAAACTTCGTTGTTTTTTTTTTTTTAAGACTTATTTATTTGTGCATACAAGCACTGGGGTACAGGCCAGAGGTCAGAGGTGTGGGGGGTGAGTGGAGTCACCAGAGACAGAGCCGGGAGCAGAACAGGTAGACTGACTGAAACACACTGCTGAGGGGAGCAGTGGGGAGGCAGGAGAGGTCTGCTGCGCCATGTGGGTCCGCTCCCCAGTGGCCAGCAGCAGGGATCGAACTCGTGCTGCAGTGGCTGCGGTTTGCCTCATAGTGCGTTGCTCAACCCACTGCGCCACCAGGGAGGCCCTGGACCTCACATTTCTTGGTGACATTGAAAGCAGATCATCTAGTGAGAGGAGCAGCACGGAAGGGTCAGGGTGTGTGGGTCTGGAGACGCCTCTGTGGGTACATGGGGGAGCATCCCAGTCCCCAGAGACAGGGCTGACAAGAAGTTGCTGGGGAGCTGATCTTCTCCGTGAAGAGCTCCTCACTGGGGGGTAGGGGGAGAAGGGGCGGGGCTGATTCTTGGGGCGGGAACAGATCTTGTGTTCTGTTCCTTGCTGAAGGCCCAGGCCCTAGGCTGAGGCGTGGAAGGAGTGAACCCACTCGCTCCATCAGCGCCAGGAGCTCCTCTGCTGGGCTCTGGGGCTGTGATTCAGCACAGGCAGAAGCACATGAGACCCCTGCCCTGGCAGAGCTGGCGGCCTAGAGGAGACAAGGGACCTCAGACGGGAGAAAAGTTACTAATAAAAAATAGAATAAAAGGATAGGGTGTGTCGGCTGCAATGGGGTGGAGGGCCCAGGATGTGACATTTGAAGTACAACTGGATGAGAGGGAAGCTGTCCACGCCAAGACGGGGAGAGGGGGTTCCGGAAAAAAGGAACAGCCAGAGCAAAACTCGGAGGCGAGCAAGAGCAAGCCTGGAACATTCAAGGAGGCAGAAGGAAGATTCACGCGGCTGGAGAGGAGGCGAGCGAGCGTGGGGGAGATTTGGAGGAAATGAGTGACGAAGGGTCAGATCATAGAAAACCTCATAAGCTAAGTTAAGAAGCTTGGATTTTATTTTAATTCCAGTAAGAAGTCTTTGAAAGGTTTTAAGCAGTGGGAGGGATGTGATCTGATTTATGTTCTAAAACAATCCCTCTGCCTTTGAGATGCAAGTAAAACTGCAGCAGGAGGCAGGGAGACCAGTTGGGAGGCTGGGGCAGCAGTGCGGAGAGGAGGAGCTGCCGGGCAGGTGGGAGTGGAAGGCCAGGGTAAGAGGGGAGCGCCTGGCCTGGGGTGCTGGGTTGTGCCAAGACCAGGCCTGGCGGCTTAGAACAAGAGGGATCGGGACTTTCTCTGGATTTTCAGGCAGAGCCAATAGTGCCGCTAACTGAGATGGGGAGAGTGTCCGAGGAACACGCTGGGGGCCCGAGGATTAGACATCAGGAATTCCAGCTCGGAGATGTTAAGCTGAAAGACCTCGTGGCATCTGTTCCGGGCCAGCCCTGCCCTCCCAAGAGACATGTTAGCGTTCTCGTCCCTGATCCCTGCCAATGCGACCTTGTTTGGAAACAGAGTCTGCAGATGTGGGCAGGCAGGGATGAGGTCGTAGAGTGACCCCAAGCAGATGGCCACTGTCCTCAGGAAGGAGGAAAATGTGGCCAGAGATGTGCGTGAAGTGGAGGCGGAGCTGGGTGATGCAGCCTTAGGCCCTGGGGCGCCCAGGGCCGGGAGCTAGAAGAGGCCAGGAAGCCTCCTCCACAAGGGGATTCAGAGGGCGCTGACACCTTGACCTTGGGCTTCTGGCCTCCAGAACTGGGAGCCACAGACGCGGCGCTTCGCTGCAGCAGCTCTGGGAGACACGCAGCAGCTAAGCCTGAGCTCTGGCTCTCGGCCTGGAGCTTAGCAAGTGGGTTAGCCCCAAACCAGACAAGTTTGCCCAGAGGGGGAATTAGAGGGAGTCTGGAGGGAAGAGAGCCCACGGAGAGCCAGGTGGGTGTGGGAGGAGCCACAGGGCCTGGGAGCTGTTTCAAGGAGCTGAGAGCCTCCTTGGCTTTGCTCTTTGTTTTTTGTTTTTTTTTTTTTAAGATTTATTTATTACTTATATACAAGATTTATTTATCATTTATGTACAAGAGCTGGGGTACAGGCCAGAGGCATGGTAGGTGAGGGGATTCCCCAGAGACAGAGCGGGGAGCAGAACAGGCAGATCCACTGAAACACACTGCTGAGGGGAGCAGCGGGCGAGGCAGGAGAGGTCTGCTGAGCCATGTGGGTCCCCTCCCCCCTGTGGGTCCCCTCCCTGGCCAGGGACTGAACTCATGCAGCAGATGCCAGCTCCTTGTTTTCTTCAACCTTCCTGCTGGCCGGCAGGAGGCGGGGCTGGTGGGGGGCAGTGTCCCCAGGGACAGCCAGCTACCCGCAGAGCAAGACATGCTTGGGTGGGCTGAGGGGAGAGGGGCGTGGTTGGTGGCGGCTGGCTGAGCCCCAGAGCACACGGTGGGAGGGACAGGGTGGCTGAAGAGGTAGGAGATGGGACTCAATTAATAGCTGCAGGAGTCACTTGGGGATTCACATCCATGGGGTCTGGTGAGGCGGAGGCTGTGACTTGTGATAGTAGGTGTGATGGGGCGGGTCCTGATTTATCCTTGTCTCTGAGGAAATGGGTGGCCAGTTAAAGCTACATACAGTCCAGAGTATGAGGAGTCTACTGAAGAAAAGGATGATTGAGGGGCCTCCATGGGGGCGCCAGGGAGCACTGCACTGTGAAGCATCTACAGCCACTGCAGCATGAGTTTGACCCCGGCCAGGGAGGGGCCCACAGGGCATAGCAGACCTCTCCTGCCTCCCCGCTGCCCCCTCAGCAGTGTGTTTCAGTCAAATCTGCCTGTTCTGCTCCCCACTCTGTCTCTGGGGAATCCTCTCACCCCCCCACCAACCTCTGGCTTGTACCCCAGTTATTGTGTGCATAAATAAATATTTGGGAAAAAAAAGAAAGAAGGAAGGAAGGGAGGGAAGAAGGAGGGGGGAACGATGGGAGGGAGGGAGGGGGGAAGGGAGGGAGGGAGGGGGAAAGGGAGGGAGGGAGGGGGGAAGGAAGGAAGGAAGGAAGGAAGGAAGGAAGGAAGGAAGGAAGGAAGGAAGGAAGGAAGGAAGGAAGGAAGGAGAGAAAGAGAGCCAGAGAGAGAGGGGGGGGGATGATTGAAATGCACCCACTGCCCCAAAGGGCCTAGTGCCGTGCCAGACACAAATCCCAGGACACCCCACGAGGGTGCTTGGCAACCTGTGGGTGACGGCATGTGTGAGCCCCTTTGACTGTTTGAAACGGAAGTAGTTTGCACTTCATCCTTCATTGAAGGTCATTCCGGCCTGCAGGTCCACCCAGGCCCTGTGGCTGTGTCTGCCTTAGCGAGACAGGAGTCGGGAAGGTGCCCTGTCCAAGGTGGAGGCCTGGGGCTTCCCTGTCTCCAACCCCTGGTCCAGACCGAAACCCCACACCCTCCTTCCAGGTCCTTCTCTGGAGACGCAGAGCAGCCGAGGAAAAGGAACAGCCACATCCTTAGAAAAACAGCCCTGCCTTCCGGCCGCCCCCTTTTCTGTCTAGTGCTGTTTCTCCAGAAGAAATGATCTCGTGGCTCTTAACTCCTGTTTTTCTAGGCTGTCTGACCCCATCTGGCCTCGCCTTTGTCTCACTGAGGCTGGGGCCACCGTCCTCCCCCCAGAATCTCCTATAAAATGTCTCCTTCTACCCCAGCCCCGCCCCCAATGCCACCAGGTGAGTCCAAAGCATTTTTCAAAGAGGCCTCTAAAGTTCCCTGGTGCTACGCCCCAGGGTCTGAGGTGACCTGGGCTGGTCTCCCGTGGGGAGCAAGTGTCCCTTTGTGCCGACCGATGAATGTCTGCCCTGTCCCGGCCAAGACCTCCATGGACACTGGAGAGTAACAGGAGAAAGTGCCCCCACCCCCACAGGCTGGCACTTGCTGCTCTCGGCTTTCCCTGGGGGCCTCGGGAGCTCGGTGGGTAGCAGGCTCGCTCAGTCTTAGAGAAGCAACAGCAAGAGAGCAGTCTGGGTGTCCTTCCTGCCTTAGCCTCTGGACAGAGGGGGCCTGCGCAGGGGCCACTCACAGCCACGCCCTTCCCTCGCCATCATGCAGGCTCCGTGCTGTCCACCTCACCTGACTCGCAGGGACTTGGTCTCTCCTTAGGACAAGAGGCCTTTGAGGTGCTCGTTCCCTCTGTGATGATGACGTGCTTGAACCGTAGCATTTCCAGGCTGCAAAACATCTCACCTGGGCTGACATCCTCACCTTTGCCTGTAGACAAGACAGCAAACCTCAGGCCAGTCACTTTCTGAGGAAGACTGATTGTCCTTGTTTCAAACTGCAGAACTCAATTTAGTGCAAATATGTGTGCCTATTTTATTTTTAATTATTATCCATTTTTAAAGACTTATTTATTTATGCATACAAGAACTGGGGCACAGACCAGAAGTGTGAGAGTGAGAGGACTCACCAGAGACAGAGCGGGGAGCAGAACAGGCGGATCCACTGAAACACACTGCTGAGGGGAGCAGCGGGCGAGGCAGGAGAGGTCTGCTGTGCCATGTGGGTCCCCGCCCTGGCCGGCAGCAGGGATCGAACTCGTGCTGCAGTGGCTGTGGATGCTTCATAGTGCGTTGCTTAACCCCTGTGCCACCTGGGAGGCCCCACGAAGTGCCTATTTATTGTTATGTTGCTTTACGTATTATTTCATTACTCATTGTGGCTGTCAGGATGACCGATACGTGCTGGGGACACAACACCACAAGGGCTGTAGGGTGAGCCTCAGGCGACTTCTCTGTTCCCTCCGTGCCCCGTGCACTCAACCCCCTTCCCAGAAGTAACTGCTGCTCCGATGTCTGTGCGTGTGTTTCATAGTCTGCACATGTATAATTTTACCTGCTCTTCAGAGCAGCTTTCTCAGATAGGCATTGTGAAACCCACTTGGAAGATGAGGGAGCTGGGGCTCAGGAGGGCTAAGTGAAGTGCAGCGTGTGTTAGTAACCGTGGCAAGTCCCCGTGAGGTCTGTGAAAGTCCTCTCTGCTACAGGGTATTCCGGATCAGCTGTTCAGTCCTCCATCCCTTCAGCTACAGCCACTCATCAGCAGGGTTGGCTCGAGAGCCAGTGCACAGGGCCCTGTCCTAGGTGCTGAAGGCTCTTCCAGAGACCGGCGGTCACTAGACCCTAACCCTCATGGGGTTCACAGGTGAGCGGGGGACACTGGCAAATACCTGACAGTATCTGGAGACACAGGCTCTTTATGTGGCGCTGGGCAGGCCACTCCCCCTTTCTGACCGTCAGTTTCCCCATCCGTCCAGTGGAGATAAAAGAACTCCCCTTTGTGAGTTGTGAGAATCTGGGGAGATTAAGCGTGGACGTGCTTGGGAGGTGTGCGACCCCAGCACATGGATGGGAACCTGGGCCAGCGCCGTGGACACCTTCCTGGCGTGAGGGCCAGCATCCCCGCAGAGGTCACAAGTCACTGGGCAGGTGCTATTATCTATGGTCCTTACTCCAGGGTTATCTTAGCTAGTCCAGCTCGCACAGACAGTAACGACAAGTAAAGCGGGAGTCGAGTGTGGGGTCGGCGGAGAATCAGAGGGAACAAGTGAGCTGACTCCAGCACACCTGCTGCAGGACCTGGAGAAGTCCCAGGCTCATGCCTGCAAATACAGGGCTGGCCGCTGGCCTGCCCACTTCCCCCAGGAGGCAGAGGTCTGGGCCTTCCCCTCCTACCTGCTCCTGAGCAGGGTGGATGTTTACCTGCCTTCTAAATAAAGCCAGATTCCAGTAGCTCAAGACCTTAGCTCAAGTTTCTCCTGCCCAGCTCTCCCCTCGCCCTCCTGCCGCCACCTAGCTATCTTATTTTATCCTTAAGACCTTCGCTTAAGTCTCATTTCCTCGGAGAAGCCTTTCTGGGCTCTCAGTAGATTAAGGGCCCCTGCTATCCACACACCCCCGCCCCAGCTCTCCTGATTAGCTCATATCACGCAAGTCAGTGCCCATGTTGTCCACCAGACTGTCCACGCCAGGGGAGTGGGCACCATGCCCGGCCGCTCCCCTACAGGTCCCCAAACCCAGCAGAGCCTCGGGCATTTGCGGCTGAATGGTTGGATTTGCTGGCTCCTGCCTCTGGGTTCGAAACTTGCCTGTTGGGGGGGCTCCTCTGACGCAGCTGTGGTTTCATTTTAGGCACGCCCTCTGGCCTGGGCCTTTCCCCTTGGTAACCCTGCCTGGCCCCAGGGTGGTCCTGCCTATTGCCTGCCTGCACGATGGATGGATGGATGGATGGATGGATTCTTGGCAGGGAATTGCTTTGAATCAGGCATTTCCTGCTCCAGCAGTTAATGAGCTGTCTTCCCAGGTGGCCACGGGAAGGGAAGGACGGGCGGGAAGGGAAGGACGGGCGTGAGGAAGAGTGGGCTGGAGCTGATGTGGCCGGTGAGCGGGAAGCTGAGTGCTTCAGGGCCACTGCTCTTTGTCACGGCTGCTGTGCGGAGGGCGGGAGAGGGCTCCAAGGGAGGGCCTTGGCCCCGACCCTCTCCGAGGCCTCTCTGATGCGGCCGGCCTGGCTCAGGTGACTGACCCCAGCTGCACCGGGCTTTATTCTTAGAGAGGGGTGACATGAGAGAGTGGGAGGTGCTGAGATTTCCGTCCTCGGGGCTCCCAGCCCACCCCCTTCCCAGCCCGCCCCGCCCCCTCCTGGCTCGGTCCCCAAGACACCAACTAGAACGCGCGAGGAGCGGGGTCAGGCCGCGCGGGCCGCCGGGGGAGGGGCGGCGCGGCCCGCCGGCTGGTGTCCTCTGTCTGGAGCCGAGGCCCGGGGCTCGCGGCCCCCGCGAAGCGAGGCGAGCCGGAGCTGTGCGGTGAATGCAAAGAGCCGGCGAGCTCCCAGCCGGGCGCCGCCGACGGCGTCCTCAGCCGCAGCCCAATGAGAAACCGGCAGATAATTTATTCTCTAATCCCGGTTCGGGTGCCCGGCGCTGGCGAGCGGCGGGGGCCGGGGGTGGGTCTCGCGCCTCCTCGCCCCCTCCCGCCGGCCGCCCCTCCCCGCCCCTGCGGGCTCCCGGCGCACACACGTTTCCTGACAATTAGCGAGCACACCTTGGCCGCGCGGCCTCCGGCGGCGCCGCAGCTTTTGTCTCCCGCCCGCCGGGCGGCGAGGCGCGGGCGGCGGGGCGCGAAGTTGCTGCTCGGCGGCGCTGCTCCGGAATGCCGGCCGCCCGCTGCCGTCGGGGGGGCCGGGGGCGGGGAGCGGGGGGGGGGGGCCGGACGCGCCGGCCCCGGGGCNGGGGGGGCGGGGGGGGGGGGGGGGGGGGGGGGGGCCGGACGCGCCGGCCCCGGGGCTGGGGGGCTGCAAAAGAGAGGAGAAGAGAAAGAAAAGTAAGGCTGCTGGCCCCTCTTTGTTATAACCCTGAGTGTGTGCGGGCGTGAGCGCGCGCGGGAGTGTCTGTGCGCGAGTGTGTGCATGCATGGTGCGCGCTCGTGTGCAAACGCGTGCATGTGTGTGCCGGCCGGGACCCGCCAGGAGCCGCGGGGCCCGAAGGCGCCAGGCGGCAGGGCCAGAATGGGAGTTGAGCCGCGTCCCGGGTCTTTCTCGCTGTGCGCGGACGTCGGGCGTGTGGGCAGGGAGCCGTCCCCTCTGGCCAGCGCCTCAGAGGTCTGCGCGCGGAGTTTGTTCACAGACAGAGACCTGCGGGCTGAGGGCGTGGGGCCGGGGGCGCGGCCCTGGCGGTGATGGGGCGTGCGGGAAACGCAGCGGCCCGCTGAGGGTCTGCCCCAGCCGCAGGGGGCGCGCTAGAGGGTCTCCCGGCACCGGCGCGGCGCGGACGCCGCTACGCGGTCCCCTGGCATCCAGGTAGGAGCTCGTCCCGGCTCGCAGCAGCCGGGGGAAGGCGCGAGGCTGTGGAGGTGGCTGTGGGTGATGAAGGGCTAGAGGGGCGGCGAGACCAAGTCTGCGTAAACGCCAGTCCCCTGAAGTTCAGCGCCTGGGTTGTCATTTCATACCTTAATGCATATCTATGCAGCGCTGAAATAGCTTCATAATTAACTCCCGGAGTCATCCGCAGAGGTTAAAGGGACCCCGAAGATTTGTGCATTGATTGGGCACCACGGCGGTGTGTGTGCGCGCGCGCGTGTGTGCGTGCGCCCCGTTCGAACCCATTGAGAAGAATAATTATTTTTCTCCACTGGAAGCTACAGCAGAGAATCAGACAAGGAGGGAAGAGAGAGCGACGGGGAGAGAGGGAGACTGGAGAGGGAGAGAGAGACAAAGGAAGTGAGTGCGAGAGAGGAGCCGGCTTGGCCTCGGAACTGTGAGTACCGGAGGGAAGGAGACCGGCAGAAAGTGCCGCGAGCCGGGCTCCCCTCGGCCTGGCTGCTGCTGGGGGCGGCTGAGGAGGACTGGCATCTCCGCCGGCTGTCGGGCGAGGGGCTGACTGGGCGCTTCGGGGCCCTTGGCGCTTCGGGGACTCTAGGACGGGGGTGGAGACTCACCAACCGGGAAGCCAGCGCCGCCCGCCCCCGCCCGGCCCGGCCGCTGCCCCCGCCCCAGGTCGGCTGGAGGGAAGCCCCCACCCCGCCCCCATTGCCTTTGTTCCTTTTAAAGGTTCTTGCCGCCGGTGGCTTTGGGGGGGCGTGGGTGAGGAAGCCAGAGCCCTGACCCGGGAGGTGCCCAGTCTCTCTCTGGCTGGGGGGGGCCCCTCTCTGGAGCCTCCCCCTTTCCTTTACCCCCTGGGGTGGGTGGGATGGGAAAGGGGCTATAAATGAGTCCAGAATCAGGACTCGATGACATCTGTGCAGTTGCTGAACACTACGAAGGGGAGACAGAGGTGTCCTCTACCCGGGGTCAAAGGTCTTCAAGGGGCCTGGCCCCGGAGCCTGGGAAAAACCATTTCATTGGGCCAAACCGCCAGCGCTGCGCCCTGGGCCTGCCTCCCACTCCCTCCTCAGCCTTAGGCCCTTACACACTTAGGAGGGCGGAGCTGGAGGCCGGCCTGAGGGGGAGCACTGGCCAGAGGGGGCACTGGCCTGGGAGGGGCCTGGACACAGGTCGGGAGAGGAGGGCTGCTCCCTTTCCTGAGATAGGGCGCCCCAGGGGACCACTCCACCCCAGCCCTGTCTCCACCGAGCTGTGGGGGGGGGGGAGGGCACCTGGGGGTCCCAGGGAGAGCCCCCCCTTCCCGACCCACAGGCCTTCCCTCCCTCTGCGGGCATCAAGCCCGACCCTATGCTCCCCTCAAACCCAGGAACAAATTCTTCAGATCTGATTTTATGTTTCCTGGTTGTTTCTCAGTGTCCCTTCATCTGCCAGGGAATTGACTTAGCCCAACTTCAGCTTTTGAAGGGCAAACTTTGGAGGGAAACGGGGCTCTTTTGAGGCTTGGAACGGGAGCCCCGAGACCACTGGTGGTTGGGGTATCCTCTAAGAAGTGTCCTGGGAGGGACCTGGGAGCAGCTTCTCTCTCGGCTCCCATCACCCTGTGGCCCCACAGGGGCGCTTACACACACGTAGACACGTGCTCCGAGACCCCACTGCCCATCCTCAGACAGACAGACATCTCTCCAGCGAGGCGCGAGGAAGGAGGGCCCCTTGTGGGGCACCAAGTTCACTTAGATCGGGAAGCAGCTCCGGGCGCCTGGGAGAACTGGGCGGGCGGAGGCACTGTCCCAGGGCCTGTGCACGGGATACCTGCCTGGTGACTGCCTTCTTGCTGCTGCCGCGGGGCCTAGCACCGTGCCTGTTCCTCGCACACGCGTGTGCATGCTGGCACACGAGGGTCCGCCCCTCCCCTCCCGGCACCTTCTCTTGCCCTTTTCTCTGCTTGTCCCCTCCTCTGAGGTATTGCCCAGGCCTTGCTGGTGTCCAGCTGTGACATCCTTTAGCCAGGCCACCGTCTGGGGCTGAGGTGGTATGGAAGAAAAGCAGTGGTGGTGGGGAGGGCTTGGGCAGAACTGGGGACCACTTGATATTCATGACTGGGTCCACTATTGTGTTTCCTTTGAGCAGCTGACTGCTGGGGAGCACCCGCAGGGCCTGTGCTTGGGGGCGGGTTGCATGGCCAGGCCTTCCCGCTCCTCTCCCTCTCACATCCCAGCCCTGGAACTTCGTAGAGATGGACCCAGGGCCTGGAAGTTCCCACTGTAGTTTCCCGGGCCCTGGGTCGCTCTGCCCTGCTTGCCTGAGGCCGTTCCTAGGGCTGCCCTTCCTTCCCCATGGCCCAGGGACCCGCCAGGCTGGGGGCTCCCTGTGTGCCTGGAAAGGCCCAGAACGGAGGCTCCTGAGACAGCCAGAGCCCTGGGAAAAGGGACATTCATGGCTGACCTCGCCGTGCTCTTGCTTTTGCACCGTGGAGCAGCGCCCTCCCTGGAGAGGGGGCTCCCAAGCCAGTGACTGGGGGGACCAAGCAGGTCGCTCAGGCCCAGGGCAGAGCCAGGGAGTAGGGGCTGGAGACGTGAGGAGGGCGAAGAGTGGCCTAGAAGCAGAAGTCTCTGGTCTCAGTGGCGGGCACGCAGCCAGTTTGCGCCAGATCTGAGCAGGAGAGGAGCTGCGGGGTGCATGTGGGCTAAGGTCTTGGCCCGCTCTGCCCATCCCAACTACACCTCCAGATCTAGAGGTTTACTTGGGGCAGACGCCGCAGCATCAAATCCCTGGGGCCCCTCTCACGTCTTGCGTGCTTCCGCCCACGGAGGTGGGGTCAGATGCCAGGGTATGTTCGCCACCTCGCTCACCTGGTGACCGAGGCTGAGATACGGGAGACCTGGGTCTGCGTCCTCGCTCGCAAGCTTCGTCACCTTCCACCCAGCTGTGCGTCCACTTAGCCAATCACACGCTCACGTCCTGCATTCTTAGCGTGATGTGGTGCGTCATTTGGTCTCCGGGTTAGAGTGGGCTGTGATGGCGGCAGGTCCGGCCTATTCGGTGTCTCAATGTCCTGGTTTCCAGCCAGCCTGGGCAAAAAGGCTGCACTGCAGGTTCCGAGCTCCCAGAAGACACCAGTCCTCTGCAGAGCTCTGACAGTTCGGTTCTGGTGCAGACGCACGAAGTCTTGGGGTTGATGGAGGCTTCGATGTGCTGTCTCATGTGCTTCCAGGGCAGGAACCCCTTCCACACTGGCCTGCCACACTGGGCACCTCCTGGCGCCCGGTGGTGGGTCTGAGACGTGCTCGTGCGGTCGGTGCTTGGCTCTGCTGCTGGCCAGGGCCCGCCAGCGCCTGCTGGGTCAGGCCCAGCTCTTGGTCAGCCTTTCGAGGGCAGTGTCCAGTGCACACACCTCGCCCCTTCCTGCCCTGTGCTGGGCCCTCGTGTGTGCTCTTCCGTGTCTGGGGGGACCTTGGGTCTGGGATCCCAAAGTCTCTGGCCAGCCCCCTCCTCTCCCTGGCCCCCCTCCCGTCCTCCCACACTCCCCATCTTTTTGCCCCCTTCTGTTCTGCTTGTTTCCTGCTTCTACTGTCCACCCTGTTTCCTTCCCTCCCTCTTTTCCTCCCTCCCTCCCTCCACCCCCCCCCCCAGCTTTCTGCCCTCCTGTGTAAGAGCAGAGTGGAAAATGCCCAGTCAACCTCTATAAGCCTCAGTTTTCTTTTTCTTTTTTTAAAGATTTTATTTATTTATGCACACAAGAGCTGGGGTACAGGCCAGAGTAGTAGGAGGTGAGAGGAGTCACCAGAGACAGAGTGGGGAACAGGGCAGGCAGATTGAAATACACAGCTGAGGGGAGCAGCGGGGCGACAGGTAAGGTCTGTGCGCCCTGTGGGTCCCCTCCCCGGCCAGCGGCAGGGATCAGGGATCGAACTCGTGCTGCAGTGGCTGGCCTGCCTCATAGTGCGGCGCTTAACCCACTGCGCCACCAGGGAGGCCCCAAGCCTGTCTTCTTACCTGCCGAACAGGAACAAGGATGGTGTTTGTGTCCCTGGATGGTGACCCTCAGCCCCAGCACAGCATGACACCTGGTTTTCACTCAGGGGAACAGCTCCTTCTCCTCCCCCCTCCCCTTTTCTGCTCTGTAATTTCTCTGCTGTCACCTCCTGTCCTCTGTTTTATCGCTCCCAGCTCCCTCTCCTCCCCTTCTCTTTTGTCCCCATCTCCTTTCACTCCCCACTGCTTGACCCAGCCTCCGGCCTCCCGCACCCTCCCTCCCCAGGCTGCTGACAGGCCGGGCTGTGCTGACAGCGAGCGGCTTCTCAGCTCCTCATTAGAGGCCGAGAATGTGTGGAGTCATGAGGGACAATGGAGCGGCAGCGGGAAGAAAGGGGCCTCTGTGGCGCGGAGCACCTGAGGGCCAGGGAGGAGTGGAAACTGGAGGTGCAGGGGAGGCCACAGGTGGCAGGCACGGGGACCTGGCGGGCTCTCTGGCGGGGCCCTGGGGACTCTCAGCATCTGTTGGCATTTTTGGGGGAGGCCTCTCAGCATCTGTTGGCATTTTTGGGGGAGGGCCCTTGAAGGTGACTGTCTCCCAGGCATGGCCTGCGGGGGGACTTCAGCGGGAAAGCCAGAGAGAGAAGCTCCCAGGGGCCCTGTGAAGTGTCCCAGGCCCCAGCCTGCCCCTGTGGCCCCAGCAGCGCTGAAGAAAGTTTGGGGTGGCCCCAGAGGAGCCAGGCTAGTGGATGACCCAGGCTGAGGAGGGTGAGTCCTGGGGGTTCGCACTAAGGCTTGTCCCCTCGCTGGGACGATCAGGTTTGGAGAGAACAGAAGAGGGGCTTTGCCTGGGACCTGGGGGCTGTCACCTCCTCCTCCCCCCAATCCTCTGGTCCCAGAAATGCCTTGGGGAGCCACTGCCCCCTTTGGTGCTTATTTGGGGCTCCTCAGGTGGCCCGTGGGGTAGGCGGGACTGAGCCGCCCTCCCAGCAGTAGGCTGGGCTGGTCTGGCTGTGGCCAGGAGTCCGAGGCGAGGTCAGCAGATGGCCAGATGTGAGCTGGACGGAGGGCCTTCTAGACGGAAGGACAGATGCACAGGAGTGGTCAGCGCAGAGGGAGGAGGTTGGTGGGGGCCGGGGAACTGGGGCTGCGGAGGTGGAGGTGTCAGACAGGAGAGGGGACCTCCTGGGAGCTGCCTCAGGTCTGCCAAGATTCAAACCTTGAAAGAGCTGGAAGGGAGTGGCTGGGAAGGGACGGAGAGGCCAATAGGGGAGGGGGAGGGGGGGAGGGGAACAGCCCCTCCCGCCAATAGCCCGGCAGGGACCGGAGTAATACGTGGCTGTTTCAGCAGGCCGAGATCAAAAGCCAGCAGATACAAGAGGCTTGTGCTTCATGCCCGACAGCCAGAGGCTCAATGAGACCTTTGTTCCCCGGGCCCAAGTCAGGTTGGGGGGATACCTGACCGCCGCCTGGGCCCCCCCACCCGGGCCCCCCCACCCCCTTCCCATACCCGGTGGGGTGCGGGGGAGGGGCGCTGGGTCTTCCTAGCTAGTCGAGCTGAGCCGAGCTGAGTCGGGCAGGCTGCTCTGCTCCGGACCAGGCTGTGGTGGGCAGGCAGAGAGAGACAGACGCCTGCCCGCCCCCCTTCCCGGCTCGCAGAGCTTCTGGGGGTGAGTGGAGAAAAGGAGACTGTCCAGGGCAGGAAGTGGCTCTGCAGGAGATGGAGGGCCAGGGGCCCGGGCCCAGCAGGTGAGCAGCCTCTGGGCCCAGCTCTGACCCAGGGGCCCTTGGGAGAGGACTGAGGGCATCTACTGAGGGACCACTTTGCTGGTGCTTTGGGTCCTGAGTCTGGGGGCGCTGGGAGCCCGTGGGCGAGGCAGGACTTGAGGGCCTGCAGCACTTGAGGCACCAGAGGCCTTAGGGGCAGAAGCTGATGAGCCAAAGTGCAGTCGGGAAGTTGGCCAGTTTGGCCCTAAGGTTGGGCAGGCCCTAAGGCTGTGTGTGTGTGAGAGACAGACAGACAGACAGACAGAAGCCCTGTAAAAGGAGGTTGTTCTGGCGGTGAGCCTGCCCCGAGGCTGTGCTAGGGGCTGAGGCTGCTGCCACCGTGGGCAGAAACTAGGCCTCATGCGTCCCTGTGGCCTCTTTCCCAGCCCCTAGGAGTCCCTGAGAGGTCAAGGCCAGGCATGGGGGTCTGGACCCCCTGACCTTGGGCAGCGGGAGTACCCAGAGGCCCAGTCCTGCGAGGCTGACCTGCCTATAACTGACCCTAAAGGGGGGTGGGGGGATAGTCCATGTGTTTTGAACATGTTTTTCCAGGGTCTCAAAACCTTGGTTCCCTGGGAGCTGCTCACGCTCCTCTAGGGAGTGGGCCAAGCCCCCAGCTTTGGGGGCTCTCGAGGGACTTGCTCGGCCCCCCCAAAGAAAAGGCAGGCTTCTGTCTGCGCCTTCACCCCCACTTTGCTTCCTGTGCCTGGACTAGCAAGGGTTAAGCTTTGTAAAGAGAGCCTGATTTGGGGGTGGGGGGCTGCAGTGGCAGAGAAAGATCCGGCCTCATTCTCTGGGGAGGGGGTAGTTAAGGATCCAGGCAGGGGGCTGGGGGCTAATTAAGGCAATTGGAGGAGGTCCTTTATGGACAGGAAGCCACCTCTCTGGTACCGGGTGAGGCCATTGTGCAGGCCTTTGTGGGGTCAGAACTGGGGACTCATTACTGGGACAGCTTTAATGCCGGGGCCTGGGCAGGGGAGGGGGCACAGTAAGAGAAAGCGACCTGGGGGACCTCGGGGCCTCGAGGGAGGCAGTGTGGGTGGCTGGGGCTGGTGGGACGGGAGTAAGGGCTACCCAGTTACCCCCAGGTCCCTGCTTCCTTTTGAGAATCCCGCCGCTGGACCCCCTCAGCTCTGCTGTGGCCTATGGCTTTTCATTCCTATGTGATTGCTGTTCCAAACTCATGTAGGGCTAAAAGCCATGGGCTACAGTGAGGGGCCTGCTCCTCCTCAGCACTCGCAGTCCCAGCACACACGGACCGGGCTGGGTCACGCAGAAAGGCACTGCTCGAGGGTGGGCCTGCGGGCATCTAACCCAGTGACGGGCTGGGTGGCGCGGCCTGGCCGAGCCTCCTTCCCTAGCTGGACCTGTCCCGCTCTCTGACTCAGGCTGGATTGGTGTTCTCAGCGGGAGCTGCCCTCTGAGGCTGGAGGGAAGCATTCGATGGGACGAGGGCTTCCCGTGCTCTTGGGGCCGGCTCATGCTGGTTTCCAGGCGCCCTGGGCCTGCAGCACTTGAGACACTTGGCTTGTCCCTCCAGGCCCGCCCTGGGGAGACACGACTGGACCTCCAAGTCAGGCAGGGCCCAGGGCTCCGGCTCCTGCTTTGCTGCCCCAGCCAGGCACTGGCTGCCGAGTGGGTTTGGGACCTGCTCTCCTGTTCTTTCCTGCCTGCCTCTCCTCCAGCCGGGCTCCCCTGGCCTGTTTCTACCCAGCTCCCCTTTCGACGTGCACAGCTCTGTCCTGGCCGTCCCAGAAGGCCCAACAGATGGAAGCCAAGCAGCGGTCTGGCTGGAGCGGCCAAGGGAGCACCTCACGTCCTGGCCCTCTGGCCTCCGGTGTGTCCAGGACAGAGCACGGCAGACTCGGGACTGTATTTGGTTTGGACTGTCAGAAGGCAAGTCCCTTGTGATGCCTCAGGGGCCTCCTGCGGTGTATGCACAGCGCTACCTGCCTGGAAGAGGTGCTGTTGCTCTCGCTTTACTTACGGGGGTTTTATGGGGAACCCGAGGCACAGGGGAGCTGGGAAGCAGGTCCATGTTCTCATCTGACTGGGGATGGGCATTGCCGGCCGTGGCCGTGGCCGGGTGCCGGCACCACCCACCAGCAGTGCAGGGGGAGAGCTCTGAACGCCGGGACCCGGGACCAGGGCTTGCCTACAGGTGGCCTGTGGCTGCAGCCCGCCAGTCTTTGTCCATCAGCCCTTTTCCTAGTTTGCCTTTCCCAGCAGGAGCAGAAGGGAGGAAAGGAAAACAACAGGAGAAGCGAAGAGAAAGCCCAAGTCAGCTGCGTTTTGCCTGGGGCTAACCCAGGCCACTTCCCTCCCCCCAGTTTAGATGGTGAAGAAAGAGAGATGAGACCTTGCCATGGCTTCTCCCCCTCTGGCTTCCCTGCAGAGACCAGGGGAAGCATTCGCCCTCCACACCTCCCATGTCCAGATGCTCCGTCCCTGCTCTGTCCGCAGGGGATGGGCGCGTGAGTTGCTCCTCTCGGCTCCCGGTCACCTAATTGCAAAGTCAGGTTGGAGCAGAGTCCCCTCCGTGCCCTCTCCCCTCAACTGGTTCTTTCTCAGGAATCCCCCTGCATGGTTTTGGGGGTAGCCCCCAGCGCTAGGCTAGGTCTGGGAGGGTGGGAACAGAGGAGCCCTTCCAGAGATTGGGCCAGGGTTGCTGAGTGAATCGTGAACTGGGAGGAAAAAGGGGGGGGGGGCAGGCGGGGGAGCTGGGCTGGCTGAGAGTAGGGACACAGCAGACCCCCAACTCAGCAGCTGGCCTTATACAATCTCCCCTTTGCTGGGGCTGGCCTGGAGTGCTTCTGGGGTTACAAAGATAGAGCTGCTTTCTATTCTTTGTCTCTTGGCCACTGCCAGTGGGGCCGGCCTGGAGAAGATAGGCAATTAGATATTTCACGTAATTGTTGAGCAGAACTGAATAGGCAAGCTGGCCTCGTGCCCTCGCTCCCCCGAGGACGCGCCCATCACGGTGTGGGGCGCCCCGCGCCCTGCCGCAGACAGCTGAGGCCTGGGATCGTAGCAGTAGTAGCCCAGCCCTCCCGCCACGCAGAAGGCCTCCCTGGGGAGAGTGGGCCCCATTTGACAATGCTGAGACTCAGGTGACTCTTGTTTTTGCCCCATTTTTTGGAAATGGAATTTGCTCCTTTCTCAATGCAAAGTCTATCAAATATCAAACGTCATCTCTCTCCTCTTTGGAAGGGGACAGCAGTAACATTCGATCTGGGAGCCCTCCTGGCACTGAAGTCTGAGATGTTGGGGTACAAATGCCTTACTCAGTTGTACCCCAACATGGGCCACCAGCCCGAGGCGCCCAGCCCGCTCATGCTCGCGATGACTCAGCGGGGCAGCCTCTGCCTGGCAGCCGGCCGCAGGCCCTGGAGCCAGCACAGGCACATTGGACACTGCGGGTTCTGGCCCCTGTACCTTCCCTCGATGCACTCAGGTCTCTGGCTTGTCTGCCCTTGGAGCCCTGAAAGGTGAGGGGGTGTCTCCTCTTTCTTCACAGGGGTGACAAGCAAGAAACAGCAGCCGGGTGGGGGTGTGGGGTGGCTCTGGCCAGGCCAGCCAGGACCTCCGCGGCCCTCAGAGCTGAGAGCAGCTTGGCTGCGGGTTCCAGCGAGCAGAGGCCGGGGCTCCGTTTCGAGCAGGCCAGGAAGGAGTTAATCTGCAAGGAGCACCTCGGGCTTCTCCCAGACTGGAGCCTGTGCCCAGCTCTGCCGCTGCCAACTCCGGGAAGAAGCCCTGGGAGCTGTAGTTTGTGCCACCACCCACCCCCGGCCTGCCCGTTCAGCAGCCCCGACCCGGGACTACAGTTCCCAGAAACCTATCGAGGCCCGGCTCCAGGGGAGGGGTGGGGTGTGAGGCTGGTGGCAGCAGGAGCGAGAGGGAGAGGGAGGAGGTGGGGAGAGAAAACCCAATTCACCCCCTTCCTTTTTAATTCTTTCTCCTGGTGTGTCTGCTCCACCGCCGAGCTAATCCCCCAAATCCGGTCTCCTAAGCCGCAGCTGCTTCCCCGTGCAGTGATGAATGGCCCGGGGAGGGAAGGTGAATTCGTATTTTAATTACTGAGGCGCGGTGCTGAGGGCTGCTGGGAGGGGGCGGGTGGCTCAGCTTTGTTGGCACCGGGGCGCCCCTCCTCACCGGGTCACTTTTGCCCTTTACCTGCAGGTGGGGGCGGGGCAGGATGAGGATGGGGTGCCTTGCTGGAAGCTGCTCCTGGTTGAGGGGTGAGGGGATGGGATGGGAGGCAAAGTTTCCCTTCCTTGTTTGGCAGAGAATCCCCTGCTTGTCCCAACCTTCCAGCCCTCCCGCCCCCCACTGTATTAGAGGTTGCCCAAGTGGGCACTGGGAGCTGGTCCTCACGAAGCTGGGGACCTGGCTCTCTCCCCACCTTGTTTCTGTAACAGGGTGGTCCCCAAAATTACTCCTCTCCCTGCCCTGTAACATTTTGAGCCTGGCCGAGTCCCATCTTCCGCTTGGTCCTTTCGAACTTGGCCCTTCGCGTGTCTGAGCCCACTCCCCATGGGCTGGAGGACCCCAGGGAGCGCTGGGGTGAGGGCCCAGGGAAGGGGTCAGCTGGGAGACCGGAGTCTCCTGGTGGTTCAGGTTGATACTCTGGGCGGCAGCTCTTCTGCGGCCCCCACAAGCTGGCTGGGCAGGGGGTGAACTGCGCCCCCAAGCCCCAGGCGGCTTGGACCTGAGCTAGGCAATCTGCAGAGGAGGCTGGGGAGAAACCAGGGCCAACGGCCTGCGGTCAGAGGCAGCCAACCGTGGGGGGCAGGATTTGCTGCGCCCACCTCCCTGGCCTCCCAGTTCTGGGTGTCTGGGGGCTGTTTGCCCACTCCTCGGCCCCTCCTGTTCTTCAGGCCTGAAAACTGAAGTGGGAGGGGAGAGCTGGGAGCGCACGGATGGGTGGGGCGTGTTCCCAGGTGCTGGCCCGCTTGTCACCAAGACTCCTGGACTCTGTCCATTTCCAGCACTCAGCTCCCTCCCGCTCAGGTGGGCATAGCTGGAGGAGCTGCGTGGACCGACCTCCAGGGAGCACTGAGAAGTGCCGAGGGGCCGCGGGGAAGAGAGCCCACAGCCAGCTGCTGGGGCAGAGCCAGGGGAGCAGAGGCCGCTGCCCTGCGAGGGGCGCCCCAGGTACCTCCCGGCGGGCAGAGGGAGGGAGAGGGGCCACAGCAGGGGATCACTGCCCTGGGAAGGGGTGCTTTGCTCAGGCCCCTCCACCTCCCGGGCCTGCGTGCCCAAATCCTCTCCAAGCCCCGAGGTGGCCCCTTGCAGTGAGGAGCAGAGAGACAACTGGGGCGCTCCCAGCACACCTGGGGTCAGAGATCGACCAGGCCCTTCTCTGCCATTAGAAAGGGTCCCAGAGGCAGTCAGCTTTCGTTGGGGCCCCTAGTCCGACTCTTGGGCTTCATTCACCTTGCCCCTGTGTGTGTCTATCTCTATGCTGCTCCCACCCCCATCCCAAAGTTCCCTGCAGTGAGCAAAAGTTGCCATGTTTTCATCTCCCTAAAGGGCCCTGGGGAGGAACCTCACACAAGTGGGTACATTTTGCTGTTGTATTTTATTTATTTTTTAAAGATTTATTTATGCACATAAGAGCTGGGGTACAGGGGTGAGAGGAGTCACCAGAGACAGAGCGGGGAGCAGAACAGGCAGACAGATCTACCAAAATACGCTGCTGAGGGGAGCAGCCGGCGAGGCAGGAGAGAGAGGTCTGCTGCGCCCTGTGGGTCCCCTCCCTGGCCATAGACGGAGATCAAACTCCCGCTGCAGTGACTGCTGATGCTTTATAGTGCTGTGATTAATCCCTTGTGCCACCAGGGAGACCCCCATTTTGCTGTTTTAAAGAAAGAGCAAGTGTTGGAAGGCAGTTAGGGTGAGGGGGGAATCTGTATGCTCCCTGGGGACCAGACACCCCAAGTTGTACCTACACCCAGGTGGGAGAATAATGGTCAGAACTCCCTGCCTTGTGAGTTCCTTCTGCACCCCATCTTTGTGGTACCTGCCCTGATTTCTCCCAGGCACGCTCCCTGTAACCTGGGGGTGCCTTGATGGTGGTGCCCTTCACCTACACCCCCAGCAAAGAAGATGTGTCTGGAAACATCACTGACAGCTGGGAAGCATGCCTGCTCACGAAGGTTCCCAGTTCCCTTCCAGGCCTGGTAGTTTGGGGTACTAAGCGATAGACCTTTGTTAATCTCACCGAACACCGAAGCGTAGGCTCCGGGAGTTACAGCCACTTGCTCTGGGCCACACAGCCTGCTGGCGTCAGAGCCAGGGATAGGAAGAACCCAGGCCACCCAAGCCCCGGTTTAGAGCCCGGCTCTCTAGGTTTGTTGCGAAGGGATCCAGAGATAGCTGCACCAGAGAGATCTAGAAATATAGTAGTTGTGTCTCGGCTGTGCCTATATATATCCCGGAGATCGCTCTGTTCTCTATATATACTCCAGGAGAGTGGGTGTGCTGGAAAGCGGGCGATTAAATAACCAGTCTACCTACCTGCTGACTCAGGCTGGGCCGCCTGCCCGCCCAGCCGGCCCCAGGGAATGCGGGCACCTATTAATTACACTCACTCCCTGCGCTCCCAGGACTCTGGGCGGGGGAGGGGGAGGGAAGGGGAATCCTGGCAGGACTTGCTCTTCTGTGGGCCCTGATCTTGGGGAGGCCTGAGGCTTGCCCCCTGCGCTGTCTTGGGGAATGGGGCGTTTGTCCAAAGGAGCGAGGTTGACCAGGCCCGTGGGCTGCCTGGAGAGCCCGCTGGGTCAGGTCTGGTGCCGCACAGGCTGGGGAAGCCCCGGAGGAGGGCCTGGGACGTGCAGTGCGATTTCTGTTGCTGGAGGGGACCGGGCAGGCTATGCCCCCCGCCTCCCTGTCCCAAGCCCTCCTCCGGGGCCTCCCTCCTTCCCACAGCCTTTGGGCTGCTCCCAGGTTCTTCCAGAGGAGAGAAGGGATTCGAATCTGGCCCCAGATGCAGGCCTGGCCCCCACGCTGGCTACTTCCCTTGTGCCCAGCTGCTCCACTTGAGCTGGCCGGAGGCTCTTCTGTGCCCTCCAGCGCAGGCCGGGCACAGAGGAAGGGCAGGACAGGAGGAATCTGCAGGTGGCGGAGGCTGGGAGACCCCAAGGAGTGTTTGGGGAGAGAGAGCCTCTCACAGGCTGAGAGCTGACCTCGGAGCCCCTCCCGTTTCCAGCCGCCTGCCCAGAAACCAGAGGAGCCCTCCTTCCTGCGCTGAGGGCCTGTCCACCAGGGGTGGGGGAACAGGCCCAGCACCAAATCTTCACCTCTGCGCCCCTGCCCCAGTCCAGCTCGGTGCTCAATAAAACAGAGTGTTGGTTGAAAGAACTGCTGTCTGTTTGCCTGCCGGCTGGGATTTGTGTTTGTTCTGAGGGATCAAAGAAAAGTGCATTCTCTTCCCTACAGTCACCTGGCAGGTGGAAAGTGCTGGGTGGGGGGAGCCCCAACTCTGATGGGGTAGAGACTGTGCAGCATGGAGGACTTCAAGGGCCACGAGGTCCCACCTTTGACTCTTTAGAGCAAGTGGCCAAAGGAGAGAGCCGAGAACCTGGAGCCGTGGCAGGTGGCCCAAGCCAGGCCTTACTTGAGGCTCTCACTTCCGGTTCTCAGCCACAGGTATGTGGCCTGCCCGGAGGCCTGGGAGGGCAGCGAAGGCGGCAGGTGGGCCTTGTCTGCCCTACCCAGGCCTCGCCTGGGCCAGCTGGAGGGGCGGCTTCAGCTCCACAGAGATCAGGACACACGGAAGTTTCAGAGACTGTTCGCCCGCCGGGCCTCCGGGCAGTGGGAGAGACTGGCCGAGTCCGGGCAGCCGCTGGGAGCGACGGAGACCCCTGCCAGACCCCAGGGCTCCGGCGGACCCTAACCCAACTTGCTTCTCTCTCCTGCCCCCGCCTCCCGCTTCCCCTGCAGATCTCTGCTGAGCCGCACCCAGCCTGGCCCAGAGCATGCCCCAGTTCACTTTCGCCTGCTTCTGTGGCCTCCACGGCTTCTGCAAGATGAAGCGGAAGAAGGAAGACGCTCGCAGAGCACGAGAAACAGCGGTGTGAGCAGGCCCGCTCCTCCCCCTGCGCCCAGCGGGCTCAGGCCGCGGCCCGATCCAGGCTGAGGGTCGGTGCAGGGGTCTCCCGGCTGCCTCAGGCCCCTCGCTGGCCCCAGAGCTTCCAGACCGAGACGGCCGGGAGAGAGGCCCAGCCCCTTGGGACACAGGACCTGCTGCTGTCCTTCCAGAGCCGGGGAAGCCTCAGGGAGGCCCGGCAGTGAGGCTTCTCCCCTGACCTGAGGGATGGCTGCTTCGGCCCAGAGCGCTGGCTGACTGGAGGCCGCTGCTGACGAGACCCTCCCAGCACCCGCCTGCCTGCAGGGAGCCCAGGGCGGGCCGGCATCTCCTTGGGACCAGGACCTGAGGCAGCAGCCGCCGTAGGTCCAGCCGTGGAGACCTGAGGGGGCAGCTGGCTGCAAGCTGGCCAAGTCAGGACACAGCGGAGGCGGACGGCTGCTAGCGGGAGGCCGAATCGTGTCTCCTGACCTGTCCGGTGCCAGGACGCAGCCTGCCCGTGGCCTCGCCGCTCCCGCCCGTCCGTGCCGCCAGCTGCCTCGGCAGCTGGTTCCCAGACCCCGCCTCCCCTCCTCAGGGACAGTGGCCCAGGGCACCGAGGGGCCTTCCCCGGCCCAGGCCTTGCCGTCCCTCGGTGCTCCTGTCTGCGGCCTCATAAACCTGCCTCTCCCTTCTCCCCTCAGAGCCATAGAGGGAAAAGTGCTTGCATGCGGTGCCTTGGGGGGGACACTCTAGGGGGAGGGGTCCCCTCTGGGACTCCCCTAGACTTCCCCCTAATCTCCTGAGCCCCATCAGCCAGGGTCCCCCCAGCCTACTTCCAGGAAGTAGGAAGCAAATATAAAATCACTTCCTCCCTTCCCGCCCTGGCTCCCTCCTGCCCCCATTTCCATACAGCTGGGCCTCTGTTTTGATGCCCGGGCCTCTCCGTGCTGGGAAGGTCACGCACAGGACACCAGCAGACAGGCAGGGCCGCCTGGTGGCAGCGCGGGAGCCAGGGCCGGGCCCCTCCAGCTCCAGTCCCCTCCGGCATCCAGGACAGAGTGACCTTCCCGGCAGGCAGCGGGCAGCTGGGTGGCGGTCAGGGCCGCTGGGCCGAATGGGGCTGCCCATCCCATCCGTGGAGGCCACCTCTGCGGCTGTGTCTGCAAAGTGAGAGCCGCAGGCCACGTCCCGTGAACGCCCTGCCGGCCGGCACTCAGGGGCGGGCCCCATTCCTGGCAGCTTCAGCAGGATCCAGGCCGGCTTTGAGAGGCACCGTTGGAGATGCTTCTGCGCTGCCATCCTCCACCCCCACCTTTTGCTCCAGCCTTCTCCAGTTGGTCACTTCCTTTTATGCCCAGAGAATTATCAACAGACGTCCTTCCTTGAGGGAAACAGCAATGAAGGCCAGCGGGGTCACACGGGGCAGAAGAAGGACACTGGTTCTCCAGCCTCCTGGACCGCAAGGCCCAGACTGAGCCAGCCGGGCTGGGAGCTTCAAGGGGACCTTGGTGCAGCGCGGGAGCGGCTCTGAGGCCGCAGCCCAGAGGAGTCTGCTGTGGCGGATGGAACCCTAGCCCTGGAGACTCGCATGTACCGGGTGTCGTGTGCCGGCCGCACCGGCCCACCCAGACGAGGTCAGGAGAGTGCGGCCAGACAGTCCACGCCCACCGGCAGGCTGCGGCCCTGGCCTCGGCTGCAGGGTCTGGCCTGAGCCCCAGCGCCCCGTCTTGAGCTCGCTGGGCTCCAGAGGTCTGAGGGGAGCGGGAGCGTGGCAGTGGTAGCTTGGAGCCAGACTCCCCACATTCTGTCGTCCCCCAGTTTCCTTCTCAGCAAAGCACACCTTTTGTTCCTCTCAGCACCTCGGGAGCAGCCAGAGGCCCTTTGCCGACCCGGGGACTTGGGTGACCCAGGGAGGGCCCCACGCAGAGGGCCGGAGCGACTCCAGCCAGGCTCCTCCTCCGGTCCCTCTGGGAGGACTCGGTCCTTCTGGCTGTCCTCGAGAATCTCACTCTCCCAGAGGTCGGCTGCTGGTCTGCTCCCGATTCAAACGCCCTCCTCTCCTCCACTCTCTCCCCCTCCTGAAGGAGGGGGCCGGCTCCTGGGGAGGGGCCGGGGCATGAGTGGGTGACTGAGGAGGTGCTGGACCCTCACTGGGAGGCCCTGAGTGCGCCTGGTGGTGGTGGGGGGGGCTCAGTAGTCGCACCCACGAACAGAGAGCCTGTGTGCCCACTGCCGTCTGTCCTGCGGCTGGGAGCACGGAAATGTGAGAGACCGGGGTTCTTGTGACTTGAGTATTGTCCCCCTGGCCGGCCCGAGGGGGCCTGATCGAAGACTTTCATTAGAATGTCATTTCCTTCTCCACTTCTTGGGAAGGGCTTTTCGTTTGCTTGTTTTTAAAGGTTTATTTATTTATGCATATAAAAGCTGGTGCAGGCCAAGGGTGTGGGAGGAGGTGAGAGGAGTCACCAGAGACAGAGTGGGGAGCAGAACAGGCAGATGGACTGACACACACTGCTGAGGGGAGCAGCGGGGAGGCAGGAGAGGTCTGCTGCGCCCTGTGGGGTGGCCGGGATCGAACTCAACTCGAACTCGCACTGCAGTGGCTGCGGATGCTTCACGGTGCTGCGCCTTAACCCCTTGCGCCACCAAGGGGTTGGGAATGACATTTTGAATGTAGCCTATGGGTGAACAGAAATCTGTCGGGAAATTGTTATTTTTGAAAAAATAAAAAAGAGCAATAATTTAACTCACCGAAGTATGCACTAGGTAGCCAGTGGGAGGCAAACGCTTAAGCTGGGGGCCGGCTCCCTGGGCCCTAGCCCTGCTTATCCCCGTGGCCACGTGGCCTTAGGCTGATCACGTCCACTCTGGGCACTCAGCTTCCTCAACCACGAAGAGGGGATCGTGCTATCGTCTCCACAGTCCCCCCCAGAGCCCAGGACTCTGGGGGCCTGTGATCTTGGACCTCAGCGGCACTCGGCCCTGGAACCAGAGAGCTGCTGTTTCCTGGGCCCAGCTGGTGTGTCTGCGCATGCGGAGCAGATACGGGAGGAGGCAGGAGAGACCCAGCACAGCTAAATCCTGGCGGGGCAGTGAGGAAAGCCAAGGCGCCTAATGGCTCTGCTAGCGCCTCCCCACCCCCAGCACTCCCTACCCAGGGACCCCGACTCCCTCCAGCGCAGCCTCCCACAGCCAGATCCAAGGGGAATCTCTTAGCCTGGACGCTGACCCATCCCCCTCCAGCGAGGCCAAGACAGATGCTACCTCATGCACTCTCACACACGTTTACACACCCGCCCTGACAGGTGGGTTGTCTCTGCTCCGGTTACAGCACCCCTGGGCTTGCCTTCTCAGAACTGGTGAGCCCCTCTCTGGGCAGATGGACGCACCCACCTCACTGCCTCGGCGTCCAAGGTTAAGTGCCTCGCTGGGCTGTCACCTGCCGGCGGTGGACACGAGGCTGGATGGAGAAACGGTCCCAGCGGCTGGCTCCGCACCTCCGACTTGCCTCCTTTCTCCCAGCGTCCTCCGTAAGGTGGTGACCGGCCTGAGGGACGGCATCTGGTGTCATTTGCGACGGACACTTGGGTCACAGTCACCAAGACAGCCCCACAGCACAGAAAGAAACCTCTGGGCTGCTGGCCAGGGGAGCCTGGCGTCCGCCCTGAGGGGGCTGCTGCGCCGGGCAGCTGATGGGAGCTGCCGGCACCCCAAGAAGTAGGAGCCGGAGTCTGCTCCCGAGGAGTGAAGGCCTGCCGCCGTGCGAGAGCCAGAGGAAGCTCGCGGCCAGCACCCCCGAGGGAGCAGCTCTCCACGCGGTGCGGCCCCGGCGTCCAGGCACAGGGTATTGCTGTCCGCAAGGCCCACTCCAGTGGGGGGCGCTGTCCTGCCCTGTCCTGCCCGGGCTCCCCCGGGGCCGGCACCGCAGCTCACGAAGAGGAGACAGAAGCCTCAGCTGTTCACAGGGGAGCCCTGAGCTCAGGGCCACCGCCAAGGGGAGCCGCGGGGGCTACTCTGTGCACCCCTGAAGAATGCATCTCACAGAGGGAGACGCCCCCAAAGCCAGGAGCCGTCTCCCCCCAACTGGGCAGCCCAGACTGGTAGCAAGGCCAGGCCCTGGTCCAAGGGCTGCTGGTCTGCCTCCCCTTCCCTTTTGGGGCGGGGTTCCTCCTCCCTGGGCTCAGCCCCGTGTTCCATCTGGGGGAAGCTCAGTCTGGAGGGGAGATGGCAGGACCCAGATGAGATCCTAGGACTCTCCCAGCCTCCGTTGCCATGGCAATGCTGCTATTTTTATCCCGTTGTTCTTGATGCTCAAAGCTCTGACTCCATCGAGTTGGGAAGGCCAGACTGGCTTCTGCCTCACCCTGCAGTGCTGTGCTTCTCCGGAGCCTGAGCTGGAGGACGGGTGATGGAGCATGGGGCCCACGGGTGCCCCTCAGCCAGGAACTGTTGGGCAGCAGTTTGCCTCTGCACTTTTGAGTCGCTGCTTTTCTAGCTGGGGTAGGTGCTGACATGAGGAAATGAGGGCCCAGGGTGCCCCACTTTCAGAGAGAGCAACACTCCCCATGGGCTCCCTGAGATGCTGCCAGAGGAGAAGGGAGCTGTTGCTCCAGACGGTTTTCCCACTCAGCTGTGCTGCGGGGCTGCTGCCCTTCCTGGGGAGACTCAGACCCCGCTCTGGAGAATGTTCTGAAGGCACGAGCCAGCCCCTGGCCTCTCACAGGGTCCCGGAGGGCTGAGTTTGGTTAATTAACAATCACATGCACGAAACACACTGCGGAGCTGGCTGGGCCTAAACCGGCAGCTCCTCTGCCTCCTGCCCAGGCTTTAAGACACGCCCACCTCTGCAGAGGAGAGGCCCCTGCCCCTGCCCCACACAGTGTGACTCTCCCCAGGGACTGGGGGGTCTGGATTCTGGTCATGCTCATGAAGGCAGAGTTTCTGTTTTTTCTTTATGTTGGACAGAACTGGGGTGCAGGCCACAGGTGGGGGCTGGAGGTGAGAGGATTCACCAGAGACAGAGTGGGGAGCAGAACAAGAGGATTCAGTACACTGCCGAGGGGAGCAGCAGCGGGAGGCAGGAGAGTCTGCTGCGCCTTATGTGGGTCCCTCCCTGGCGGGGATCGAACTCAGGCCGCAGTAGTGATAGCGCTGAGACGCAACCCCTAGGCCACCGGGGAGGCCCTGCTCCTCTTTCTCTGTCCTCCCCCCTGGCCCAGCCTTTGCACTACCCCGTCCGTACTTCTACCCCAGTTGCAAAGTACCCTTGAGAGTTTGTGGTGCTAAAGTCCCCCCATACATGTTCCCTGCGGGTCAGGGAGATCTGAACCCAGCAGCTGGGGTGGTTGAGTTGGGGGGTGCAGGGGGTTTCACGCATCTCCTCAAGACCACGACCCGGACACAGGTCCAGGTGTTAACCCAGCAAGTAGCAATCACGCCGTCTTAAATTCCTGCATCGAAGTTCTTCTGTGGAACCAATTTCTGGATCGTTCGCTTTTCCAGCGTGGCTGAGACCTCTTTACTACACCTCTAATTGGTTTCATTTGAGCTCAAGTTGCTTCCTGAATCGATGCACCTGGAGTAAGCACATTTCTGGTAGCCTCTGAAAAGCACCCGCAGAGGCCGCTCTGTTCATTGCTGTAATAAACAGACTTTATTATGCCCCTTTGCAGTGAGTGGGCTGTTTCCAGGGTGGGGGGGGGGCATCGGTGTTGCTTCGCACTGTGATGCACGCGGCACCAGCAGCCTGACATCTGTGCCGCCCGCTGCACCAGGCAGAGGACTGGGATGGAGGAGGGGAAGCGTCGGGAGCATGGGCGTAAAGCGAGGTGATGGGGCCCAGGAGAGGCGCCAGAGACGCCTGGGCTCCCGGGGCTGCGTGCCTCACAGATGGAGGGCCAGGCCCCTGGCCTCCTGCTGAACAGCTCCTCGGAGCAGTTATGGGATAAAGCTGGGAAGTGCAGACAGGCTGGGGACGGGAAACTGGTTTAGGACCACACTGTGGTCACGTGGGCTCAAGGGCGATTTTATCTTTTAAATAAATTCCCCTGAATTTTTTTCAAAGATTTGTTTATTTAAGCACACAAGAGCTGGGGTACAGGTCAGAGGTGCGGGGGTGAGAGGACTCACCAGAGACAGAACAGGGAGCAGAACAGGTGGATCCACTAAAACACACTGCTGAGGGGAGCAGCGGGGAGACAGGAGCGGTCTGCTGTGCCACGTGGGTCCACTCCCTGGCCGGGGGTTGGGGATCGAACTCGTGCTGCAGTGGAAGCAGATGCTTCACGGTGCTGTGCTGTAGGGTCAGAGGACAATCAGGTCTTTCCAGCTTCCCCTCACTGTGATGATGGACACCTGCGGTGCTGCGAGCATTCCAGGGTGGGCATGTGCAAGTGGGCGCACCTGAGTTGGACACGGGTTTAAATGGGCAGCAGCATGAGGACCAACAGAACCGATAGGACCGACAGTACAGACCAAAGAGCAGCAGTGAAAGCGAGAGCAGTAGCTGAGAGGGTGAGATGCGCCGGGGCTGGGAGGCCTGCCAGCCTCCCGGCCCCCCAACACCCTTGCCTGCCATGGACCTGGCCACCTCTACTAATAAAAGCATGAAAAGCCACCGAGGGCTCCAAGACTCTCCTTCCCTGACCCATCTGCCCAGAACCCTCCCGAACCTTGCTCCTGTGCCCCCTTCCTGCCGCTACATGCGCCTTAACCCCTGCACCACCAGGGAGGCCCCTCTTGCTTTCGGTTTTGCACCCTCATGACCTGTGGTCCAGGAGGAAGGCAGACCCTGGCCACAAGGCAGTTACCAGGTTTTTGCAGCAGTGTCAATAATGGCATCAGATTCCACATGCACACGCGCGTGCACATGCACGCACACACACACCAAGCAGGGAAAGCGCATAAGGGCATCGCTGGACAGCTGGCTGGGCTGGGGGAGCAGCAACCGGTGGAGGGAGCAATGAACGTGCCCTGCCCCACAGCCAGGCCAGGCCTCCTCCCTCCTTCTCCCCTCCTCTTCTGTTCTCTCCGCAGCTCCCATTCCTCTTCCAAAGAGACAGTGGGGAACTTCAAAGACAGCATGAGCTGCCCCATGGGGTCCCCGCACAGCCAGGGCCAGGGGGCTGGGGACAGGCGCCTAGGGCCTAGGCCGGTCTGCGCGGCCGTCACTGCCCAGCCCAGAGGCCTGCTCACGGCTCGCTTGACGCCGCACAGAGCCATGGTTCAGGGGAGGCACTTGAAGGAACGAGCATGGCGAGTCGCGCGGACTGTCTCACAGTTCACCGCTCCCTGCCCGGCGCTGGGCCCGCACCGCCGGGGACGCGAAGGCGGGCAGGGCTGCCGGGGCCGGGCGCCAGCGCCCCGTGTCCTGGACGACCTCTGCCTCACAGAACTGGCGAGAAGCCGGCCCCGACGGGTGCGCCCCCAACGCAGCGTGCGGAGAGCGAGGGGGTCCCGGGCTCCTGATTCTGGCCCGCTCGAGCGCGCAGCGCGCTCGTCCTTCGGCTACGTTTCGGGGAGCCTCCTGCAGGCGGCGCTCTCCCATCAGCTCAGCCCGCGGAGCCCGGGCTGGGGTAAGGAGCGCGGGGTGAGGGGAAGTGCGAAGGAAAAACAGCCCCACGCGTCGCTCACATATTTACATCTGAGCTGTCAAAATAGTTATTTTTAAGCAGAGTTCCGTCTGCTGCGGGTTTAAAATCAGGCGGGACGGGGGCGGGGGCACCCGCGCGGAGTGAGGGCGGCTGGCGCCCGGCTGTGCCCACGCGCCGAGCGGCTCCCGGCCGGGGACACCCGGGGGTGCCTGGCTGAGTGGGTGGGCTGGCGGCTGCGAGCGCGCGCTGGGAGGCTGGCTCTGCCTTTGCCACTTTGCGCCCCGGTTCCCGGGCTGCAGAAGCCGTTGGCGCCCTCTGATTTGTGACTCCTGCTTCTGTCTCAGGGGAATTATCCCATCTGACCCCACCCCCACGCCCACCCTCCCCACCGCACCCCCCCATTTATCCCACCCCACCCCATCCACCTACCCCTTCCCACCCTATCCACCTACCCCTTCCCACCCCACCCCATCCCACCCCACCCCACCCCATCCCACCCCACCCCACCCCACCCCACCCCAGGTGGCGAGCTGACCTGTCTGCCTGTCCCCTGGAAGGCCATTTATTTTAGCTGCCCCCTGCCCCTAGTCACCCCCGGCCCTGCCTGGACCTGCTTCCACGGCCTTCTCCTCTCACTGCAGGTCAGGCCCATCTGTCTCCCAAGCAGGGCCTCCTGGCTTCGGGTCCAGGCCTCTCCCCAGGGTCTCCCCCACCCTCACCGCCACCTCACGGCCCGCGCACATCAGCCCGTCCCCGAGTCAGCTCGGAGGGGCCTGAAGTGAAGGACAGCTGGGCCTGCAGACAGCGAGGCGTCTGAGCTCTGAATGTCACGAGTGGCAAGAATTCATTTTTCTCTGCAAAGTGAGGGGCCTTCTGCTGTGCTGCTCTTGGCGCATCTCCCTGGCTCTCAGGGGCGGTGGGACTTGAGACAGACGCCGGCTGGCCCTGCTGTCATCAATACGTGTCCCAGCCCTGTCCGACGCCGGCTCCGTAATGAGCAGCGCTTCGGAATGTCACCTCTGCTAATGGGGAAGCGGCACCTGTGCGCGGCCGGAACCACCTCTCCGTCTTCATTAGGCAGTCGCAGCCTGGCTGCCGGCCGCCCTTGCTGGGTGACAGATGACACCGAGGCGCGAGAGCAGCAGCCTCCTGCTGTCCGGGATTCGTTCCCAGACAATGACCCTGGATGGCTGTCCCCGCTGCCCCCCCATCCCCCAAAAACCCAGACAGCTGAAAAAGAAAAAGAAAAAGGCCCTCCTAGGGCAGGACAGAGGATAGCTGAAAGTCAGGTAGAGGAGAGTGGAGGAGGCGTTTCCAGAACAGGCTTCTGCCCTGCCACGCGGTCTCCTACTGAGATTGCATTTTGGGGTCTCTCCCTCCCCACCTCCAGCCACCTTCACAGGCCACGTTTTATGCCCCTTCCGATACATCTGCACACGTGCTGCCGTCGCGGAAGGAGGCCTGATGGAGCGTGATGGAGCCGAGCTCCACGCTTCTCCCCAGCCAGACCGTGCCGCGTGGCCTTCCCCAAAGGCTGCTCCCTTTAAATCTCTCCCTTGAGACAAAATGGCGCGCGCGCGTGCACACACACACACACACACACCAGTGGCGTGAGACACGTGGCTTCAGAAGACCCCTGCTGTCACGGAAAGACATCGCCATGGTTACCTGTTCCTGGGGGGACTCAGGCTCCCCTCCCTCAGGGCCGCCTTAGGAGGCCGCGGTGTCTCTGGCCCCAGCCGGTCAGGCTGGGCCTGGACCTGTTCCCCGGTGTTCTCGCGTGACTGACCGTGAAGGGGGCTGGTGCCGGCTTTGGGGGGTGGTGGCGGTGGTGATGGCCACTTGGAATCGCTAAGGCCACTACCTAAGCCGCAGACAGCTGCTTTCTGGAATGTGCTGCTGTGGGAGTGGCTTCTCTCTGCTGGCCCCTCACTTTGCGAGGGAGCTACCTGGGGGCAGGGCTACCCCATCACCCCACTTCCCTGCCTCTGGGAAGGGCACCATGTCCGCAGAGATAGCCTGAGTTCCTCCAACTCAGGCCGTGGAGCCCCCTTGACACCCCGGTAGCGCCGTCTGCTCCATCACCGAATCCTGGGGCTCCCCTTAGGTCGACCTCTCGCCACCTCCTCTCTCGCCCCCACCTCGGTCCAAGCCTCTCTCACCTCCGCTCCAGTCTCGCCTCCTGCCACGCTCTCGCGCATGCCCCGGCCACCGGCCTCCTCACTGTTCCAGAAGGAGCAGGACCTCCTCGACCACCATCAAAACAGACCCGCCTCCCAGGTCTTCCCGTCGCCTGAAACGTTCGCTTCGCCTCCTTGTTTGCTTGCCCCTCCACGGACGTCAGAGGGAGGCAGGGGCTGTCTGTCTCACTCACCTCGAATCAGCCCTCAGTGCCAAGAGCCGCGCCAGGCACATGGGGGCCGGGGATCGTTTCGGATTGAATGAACGAGTGAATGAGTGGCTGGCTGCAACCTAATGGCAGCCCACCCTATGCCAGTCCTTTCACACCTCACGCCCTGTAGCAGCTGCAGGCATCTTTCTCAAACACAAATGTCACCTTATCCCTCCCTTGCTCAAAGTGTTTTGGTGACAGGGGCCTCCCTGGTGGCACAAGGAGAGAAGCATCTGCAGCCACTGCAGCACGAGTTCAATCTCCGGCCGGGGAGGGGACCCACAGGGCAGAGCAGACCTCTCCTGCCTCCCCGCTGCTCCCCTCAGCAGTGTGTTTCAGTCCATCTGCCTGTTCTGCTCCCCGCTCTGTCTCTGGTGAATCTTCTCACCCTCCCACCTCTGGCCTGTACCCCAACTCTTGTGTGCATAAATAAGTAAATCTTTAAAGAAAAAAGTGTTTTGGGCACAGGCAATGTTGACCTGTTGGAGCAGAGGAAAGGATTCGTGCTGATTTCACTAGATCTTTGCTTTGTGGCTTATAATTTACTTCTACTTGAACGTGTTTAACACGATTTGTGTTTTACACTCTGCAAACAGAAAGCACCCCAAAACCTTCAATGGCGGACCTCCCTGCTGGTGCAGTGGGTTAAGCAACGCACTATGAAGTAAATTGCAGCCACTGCAGCACGAGTTCGATCCCCGGCCAGGGAGGGGACCCACATGGCGCAGCAGACCTCTCCTGCCTCCCCGCTGCTCCCCTCAGCAGTGTGTTTCAGTCCATCTGCCTGTTCTGCTCCCCACTCTGTCTCTGGTGAAGCCTCTCACCTCCCGCGACTCTGGCCTGCACCCCAGCTCTTGTGTGCATAAATAAATAAATCTTTAAAAAAAATCTTCAGTGGCTCCCCCTGTCCTCAGGATAATGCCGATGCTGGGGAGGCCCTCGGCTGACAGAGCCTGCCCCTCTTTCAGCCTCGCCCCACGGCCAGTCTCCCCATCGCTCAGAGGGAACCTGCCCGCTTGAGCACCGGCTGGGATTCTCCAGAAGACTTTGGTCCTCACCTAATGAGCTGGGGTGAGCGGGGTGCTGGTCAGCTGCTGGAGAGCGGCTCGGGCTGGAGAGCCGCAGGGCAGAGCGTGGGTGTGCGGGCCTCAGCGCTCACCTCTTGGCCTCGCTGGTGGCTCCACCTCCGTGCACACTTCCACTGCCTTGGCCCGCCTGCGGCTCTTTGCTGGAGCAGCATCTCCTTGGAACCCTGGGGAAGAAAGCGCGTCCCTGGGTTCAAGCCCAGGCGCGTCCCTGGGTTCAAGCCCAGGAGCGGGTGTCCTCCGCCGCTGCAGCCTGGCTCGCCGTCAACTTCTCGCTCCGCGCTGAGCTGCCCTACGCTGAGCAACACGCTCTTCGCGCCGCTGCATAAGCCGTTCCCTCCTCATGCGCTCCTGGCCTCGAAGTTTCCAAAGGAAAATCAGATCCCTGCGTGGACTCATGGGAGGACCAGCTGCTTTTGGTCCCTCGAGTTCCTGGGGAAAGGCGGGACTCAGTGAGTTGGGGGAAGCCAGGTGGGCCTGTGTGGCGGCCGTGGGCCTCCCGCTGCGGCCTTCACACCGGCCCCACTGCGCTTACTGAGAAGGCCTTGAAGCGCCTGAGATGCGTGAGCTGGTCCTCGGGAACCCCCAGAGTCATGGGCTGATGGTTCTTTTCCGGATGCGAGTGCAGCCAGGAGCATCAGGTGTGGGCCTCAAAGGGAGGCTCCGGCCCGAGCCCTCCTGGCCTTCCCACTCGGTGCCTCTCGGCCCTCGGGGTCCTCAGCTGGGGTGGAGAGCCCCGCGCTTCCTGCGCCCCTCAGCTGCCCTTCGTCTCATCTCACCGGGAGACAAGGGCAGAGCTTTGCCTGTGTCTCCCTGCCTGTCTCATCCCGGCCCCAAACGCACCTCGCCCTGCGCTCGCCCGCGGCCCCTGCTGTTATCACCGATACCCTGTCAGAGGTCTCCGGAGGTGACCTATTTGCAGCATCAGAGGTCCTCGAAATGACGGAGGGGCCCAGGGATTACAGGAGATCAGGAGATCTTACGGTTCTCTAGTTCAGCCACATCTAGCCTCTTCTCAAAGGCGAACCCGCTGCTGAAGCCAGTCTGTTCTCCTCCCCGTTCTTGCTCTGAGCCCCTGTTCATGCTGTGTCCTTGCCCAGAAAGCCCACCCTCCTTCTTGCCGCTGCAGGCCTTACTTTCCTTTAGGTTTCTCTCTGAGGTCCACCTCCTCCAGGAAGTCTTCCCTGAACACCCTAGCCCACAAGCAGTAGTGACTTTTTTTCTCTGCTTCTGAATCTCTGCAGCAGTTTGGGTCTCACTGTGTCGGTATTCGATTATGAACGTTGACTTTTTACTTTCTCCCGTGTTTGTTTTTGGTGTGTTTTGCTATCTAAAATGTGTAATTTGGGCCTCCCGGGTGGCACAGGGCTTGTCTCAGCACTCTCAAGCTGTCACTAGCCACTGAGGCACGCGTTCGACCCCGATCAGGGAGCTGACCCACAGGGTGCAGCAGACCTCTCCTGCCTCCCCGCTGCTCCCCTCAGCAGTGTGTTTCAGTCGGTCTGCCTGTTCTGCTCCCCGCTCTCTCTCTGGTGAATCCTCTCACCCCCACCCCATACCTCTGGCCTGTACCCCAGTTCTTGTATGCGTAATATAAATTTTATAAAATGTGTAATTCCTTTGAGAAGAGAAGCCACATTTTAGATGTCTGTCTGTTATCTGTGGATTATCCAGAACGTGGTTGATGCACCATAAATCTCTGCAGGAACGACAGGGCACCTCAGGATCCTCGGGCCCACAGCCCAGGGCAGGACAGGAGGCGGGGCGCCTTGGTTTTAAGGAGCAGCGCAGCCAACAGGAGAGGCGGCCAGTAGCTTCCTCACAGTGTAGCGGTGAAAGCCTTTCCTCCAGGCCAACCTTCCTAGGTCCCATAAGCCAAGTCGGTGGGGTGGAGTTGTCCTGGCGACTCCGCTGGGGCTGCCATGTCCCCCGCAGCCTTCCACCGAAGCTTGGGGCTGGGGGGGCTCATAGCTGGAAAACCCCCAGGGAAGCTCACATCCTACTCCTCATAAGACACTGCTGATTTGGGTTCCTGAAAGAAGAACCGCTATGCCCTCATTTCATGGCGAATGTATTGACGGATGTGTTTATAAAACTGCAAT
The DNA here is from genome assembly GCA_019455555.1 of Galemys pyrenaicus. Taxonomy (NCBI): domain Eukaryota; kingdom Metazoa; phylum Chordata; class Mammalia; order Eulipotyphla; family Talpidae; genus Galemys; species Galemys pyrenaicus. Next base: position 3,877,398 of record JAGFMF010011641.1, on the reverse strand, counting down.
TAGGGCCTCCCTGGTGGCGCAGCGGGTTAAGCACCGCACTATGAAGCAAACCGCAGCACGAGTTCGATCCCCGGCCAGGGAGGGACCCACAGGGCACAGCAGACCTCTCCTGCCTCCCCGCTGCTCCCTCAGCAGTGTTTCAGTTATTCTACCTTTCTGCTCCCCACTCTGTCTTTGGGGAATCCTCTCACCCCACCCCCATGCCTCTGGTCTGTACCCCAGTTCTTGCATACATAAATAAATATTTTTTAAAAAGGCAATTAGGTGACACCCCTTTGTCTCATACAGATGTGTTTGTTTTTCTCCATTCACCCCATTCATGTCCTTTCCCTTGAGGAGATGCTTCTGCCAGAGTCCTCGCTGCATGTGACGACCCCCCCCCCCCCCCCCCCCCCCCCCCCCCCCNACCCCCCCCCCCCCCCCCCCCCCGTGTTCCCCATGAAAGAGGAAACTCCTCGAGAGCAGAGACTGCTCTATCGCCTCCACTCTTAGCCGCAGGCGGGGTGCTCAGGGGGCACTCACGATTGGCCCCCACAGGACCTGAGTCTGCAATTACCCAGCCGCTTCTCACTGAGCTCAGCCAGCCCAGGGCCTGGGAGGGCCTGGGAGGGCCTGGGAGGGCCTGGGAGGCCCGGGGCCCAGCTGGGTTGGAATGCCCCAGGGTTTTCTCCTCCTGCTCCTTTGTCTGAGCAGCGACCCCTGCTCTCCCCTCCCCTGTTCCCTGCTTCCCCTGCCCAACTGCTGTGGGCTCCGAGAATATTAGTTAATTTTAATATTAGCCTAAGAAAGATTAATTAGGAAGGCAAATTTGCTCTAAAAGGTGTAATTAATTCCAAGGGCAAATAGAAGAGGGCTATGGATTATCCGCTTTGCTGCCTCCTGCAAGTAGTGTGGATAATCACGGGTTGACTAGATGAACACAGAACAGTTTGTTAAGTGTCAGAACTGTGTAGACCACACTCCATATGGCTCCTTATGTGGGCGGGCTCGTGGCAGAGACAAAAGACTTGGACTGAGGTGGTGTCTCTGCGGGCGAAGAGAACACATCCCATCAGACCTCCTCCCGGCTCTGCCAGCCTCTGAATCACTCACGAATCCTGCCGCTTCCTACCAGTCCTTCCCCCATGTCTCCAACCTGCTAAGCGTCCAGTCCCACTGCATCTCTTCGGGGCTGTTCTGGATGCCCAGGTAACCTCCAGACTCCGCTCTACACATGCATTCTCCTTAGCATCGAACCAAGCTTAGGTCAAACGTATAGACACATAACCCTTCACCCGGGGTCAAACACAGATCTCCCACTTAGAAACTTCCAGACGTGCCCGCAAGTGGAGGGTTGACTCTTCAGCGTGGCCTGCAAGATCCTTCACAAATTGGCACCGACCTATCCCCCAGGCTCGTTTCCCTTCTCTGCACACTTCTAGAATGTCTGTCCTCACCCCTGAGCTATAGAGCAACTGTTGCTCATTCTGCATCAGTGAGATGCTCTGCCCTTGGGGGCTCGGGATGCTGGACTCCTGGAGCAAGCTGCTAGCAGCTTAACCTATTTTCTTGTAATTATTTGTTTCCGCTTTAAGGAGACAGCGAGCTCCTAAAAAGGGCTGTAGCTTTTGCATCTTCGTGTTCTACAGCTCCCTAATTTAGGTCAAGCAGAATCTCTGTCCCGTAGGAGATGATCGGTAAATATTTGTTGGAAGAAATTGATCAGTCCATGATTTCCATAATGGTACCAGTCAGCTGATTTTTGAAATCCAAAAATCCCATCTCACCCCCATAGTAAGTGCAGCTGGCAAGATCTGGGGAAAAGCCACAGTTCTTCACTTCCTTGTCTGAGGAGCTGAAGTTCGAGGCAGGTGCCAGCAGGCGCAGAATCTTCTGAGACAAGGATGCAGGCGCCAGCCTGACTGCTGTAGTTGATTTCCCCCTTTGCAAATGGTTATTGGCAATTGAAACCTCAAATCTACTATCTGCTCCCCTATGTAAATTGCATTTACATTCAAATTGTGCATTCTTCCAAAGGACGGGTTAGTAAATAACGGCAGATTAAACTTGAGGAGAGGAAATTGTGCCCCACGTCAAACCTGAGACTGAAGTGACATCTGGCTTTGACTATTTCCGCTATTTCAGTTTAATAGCAGCATGTGGCATTAAGGGAAACGAAATTGGATCTACATTTTAATGAAAGAAGGAAGCTCTCAGGGTTTAGATACCTTATCATGTTGAATACCTAGTCGATTGGCAATTAAAACTTGCTTCCCTTGAGAAACAGAATAAAATATCTGTACCCATGGAGGAATAAAAAACAAAAAATGGGCTAGTGCCCAGGACTTCACAGAAAAAAAACAAGGGAAATGATTGCTGTAAACATCAAAATCAAGTATTTCGGGTCACCGCGGAGCACAGGAATTCTTAAACAGAATAATTCGAGAACAGTCACGGATGTTGGCAGGATAGGAATTCCAGGAGTAACTTCAGACAGAACAGTCGCCCATAAGAGGGGGTTTGACCCACAAATGTTGGCTGGGCTCATCTGATTGAACCCTTTCTCTCCTAGCTTGTGTAAGCCCCAGAAATAGGATCAAGAAAATATTTCAGAAATGGCTGTTTCATCCCCACAGTCTCACAGTTTAAATGGAAGCAGTTCCACCTGCTGGCTGTTTTTTGTTGAAAGCAATTCTGGGAAATGTAAACATAATGCTTGTGCATTTTGATAAGCCAAGCCTATCATTTATTTGCTTTGATTGAAACAAATGTGTCAATTTCCCAAGTCTTTGTTTGGTGAGACCAGTGTTTGGATATTGTGGCGTGTTTGCGTCGCGTTTGTTTGGGAACACGCTCAGTTCGGAAGCTCTGGAACCGTGATCCGGTAGCAGCAGCTGGGATCCGTCCATCATCCACCGAAAGATGCTCAGTCTTTTCTCCGAATTCAGAAAGTGTTGAAATTATAGGGTCCAACGGGCAAGAATAAATGGGATGAAGCCTCCTCCTGAGGAAGGAACTGGATGTGGAAGCTCGGAGGATGGAGGTAATGAATAATTCAAGTCACTTCATGGGAGTGTTCTTGCTGCCCCGTGTGCCAAGCCCTCATGTGGGTTAACCGCTGTCACCCCCACTGCAGATGAGGAAAGGGGACGCAGTGAGGTGAGCAACCCCATGTCACCCAGCTGAGAAGAAATGGGAGCTGGAGTGACTCAAGTCAGGACCCCCCACTTTCAGGTGACCCTCTCATTCCTGGTCTTTAATTAAGGCAGTGTGTTAGCCCAAAGTTCCTTCTCGTTGTGCATAATTGTTTTTAAGTCTTTCTTGAAAGACTCAAGCTAATGGCCTGGGGGATTTTTTCCTTCAACGAATTAAGCAACAACAACCACTAGCCTTCTAGAGAACATCTGTTTCCTTCCAGGCTCTTGAAGAAGTGGAAAGTGAGGACAGTCAAGTGCTTTGAAAAGTCCCGAAAGGCTTAAGACTCAGCGCTCTGAAGCTATCACCAACCACTGCAGCGAGTTCCTTCTATCCCCAGCCAGGAGGGGACCCACAGGGCGCTGCAGATCTCTCCTATCCCGCCCGCCACTCCCCTCAGCAGTGAGTTTCAGCAGATCCTCTGCTCCCCACTCTGATGAATCCTCTCACCACCACCCCACACCTCTGACCTGTACACAAGTTCTTGTTTGCCCAAATCATCAGCATTCTTCAGTGTAGTCTATTCTGATTCTTATTCTGAAGCGAGCAGTTCCTTAATAAGTCAATCTAGGTCTCTTCAGCTTTCTCAATTTCCCTGGAGTGTCAGATTACTCATTTACTCCTGTGGGGCTTTCCATGGCAGTCTGGACACCTGAGTTTGATTTCTTTCTTTTTAAAGTGCGTTTTTAAAAAAGATTCATTTATTTATGCACACAAGAGCTGGGGCACAGGCCAGAGTCTCAGAAGGTGAGAGGACTCACCAGACACAGAGCGGGGAGCAGAAAAGGCAGATCCACTGACATACACTGCTGAAGGGAGCAGCAGGCGAGGCAGGAGAGGTCTGCTGCGCCCTGTGGGGTGGCCGGGGATCGAACTCGTGCTGCAGTGGCTGTGGATGCTTCACAGTGAGGCTCTCAACGTGCTGCGCCACCAGGGAGGCCCTGAGTTTCATTTTTCCTTTATCTTCTCTTCGCTTGGCCCGTTCCTTCTCGGCAGCTCCTGATGTTTTCTCATGACAGTCTGCGACAGAGTTGACCAGTGTCTCCTTCTGTTTGGACTTAGGTTAAATTAATCATCTGCGTTCACATCGGTCTGTTGCTGTGGGTTATGATGTCACACATGTCCGTATTATGATCTCCTCAATAGCCAATAAGCAGAAAGGGGTTGGTTGCTGGTGGAAACCCTGAGCCAGCTTTAGTAACTAAGCCAACTGCATAGACTTTAGACAACCATGTAAAGGGTAAGTGGATTAATCATCTGCTTGGATTCCATTTGAATATTTTTCTTCCATGTGTGTGTTCCCTCTCAGCATTGTCTAGTGTCACTTGAAATGGATGAGGACTCTTTGGAAGGTTATTTTGGGGACAGTGAAACAACTGACAGCTGTTCCCCAGGACAAATGTCACAGGATCTGCCTAAGCCAGCTTCCAGCAAAAAAATAAAAACTAAAAAGTTCTGAGGTGCATCGTACTTTTCCTTCCTAACCCTAGATTGTTTTTTTTTTTTTGTTTTTAAGATTTATTCATTTATGCACACAAAAGCTGGGGTACAGGCCAGACTCACGAGAGGTGAGAGGATTCACCAGTCACAGAATGGGGAGCAGAACAGGCAGATTGGCTGAAACACACTGCTGAGGGGAGCAGCAGGCGAGGCAGGAGAGGTCTGCTGCGCCCTGTGGGGTGGCCGGGGATCGAACTCGTGCTGCAGTGGCTGCGGATGCTTCACAGTGAGGCTCTCAACACACTGTGCCACCAGGGAGGCCCATCCTTCCTAACATTGGGTCATCAGGGGCCTGAAGCTTTAATTCAGCTTCCCAAACACACAGGAAAGAAGGCAATTTACATTTACAAAGCACCTACTATGTGCCAGCATAATAGCTTCAAGGTGGCGCTCCCTGTTCTCAAACAGCCTGCTCTGCTTGACAATTCACAGCTTTTTAGCTTATATGGATGTTCTTCCTAATTGGACAGTGATTGATCACCAGTAAAGGCAGTCATTACTTAAAATGGGGCTAGATCCTCCTGTGCTGAGTAATTGTCTTGCATTTGTTTTTGCTGTGATATTAAAAAGCCAGGAGACATGATAGAAATGCGGTACAATAAACTCCAAAATTAAAAAGCTCTGCGAAAAGGTTTGACAGATGGCTCTGTCTTTTTCAGGTTTTTGTTAAGCAGGTCAGTTTGGGGGTTAGAGGATCAAAGGAAGAACACTGGGGGGCCTCCCTGGTGGCGCAGTGGGTTAAGCAACGCACTATGAAGCAGACCGCAGTCACTGCAGCACGAGTTTGATCCACACGGCAGGCCAGGGAGGGGACCCACAGGGCACAGCAGACCCCTCCTGCCTCACCCGCTGCTCCCCTCGGCAGTATGTGTCAGTGGATCTGCCTGTTTGCTCCCCGCTCCCTGTGGTGAATCCTCTCACACCCCCCCCCCCCACACCTCTGGTCTGTACCCCAGTGCTTGTATGCATAAATAAATAAATCTTAAAAAAAAAAAAAAGAACACTGGTTGAACTTGAGTCTGTGTGTGGGCTCGGAAGCTGCAGTAAGACTTGTGTAAATCTAGATATAATCAGTCTGCGTGCAGGGGAATGAACAGCTGACTTTTTTCAAATGCCAATTCAGCGATTACGAAGTCGGCTGGTGGTTAATTAAAAACTACCAACTTGTGATGTTCAGAGTGAAATTACAAGTGTGAAAACTACTCCTGTTTGCAATAACTGAATGCTCCAAACTCTCTGTCCTCTCATCAAAAGGAGGGCAGGGATAAATAACTTTTATTTAACTCACTAAAAGATCTCTCTCAGCTCTTTCATATTTAATTAATTTCTTAGCTTCTCAGAGCTTGAGTCTTACTCAGAGCTCCTGAGTAGTAATAGAAATATTTGTTCATTTTATGCAGAAGATTTTCTCACATTAGCTTGAGTAGAAAAGTTAGAAATCATTGAACCCCAAGAACTTTGGGGGAAAGTGATCCCTACCTAAAGCTAAACCTGGAAGAGAAATATGGCAGAAAACAAAAGAAATGGTGATCTTGGGGCCTCCCTGGTGGCGCAGTGGGTTAAGCAACACACTACGAAGCAAACCGCAGTCACTGCAGCACGAGTTCGATCCCTGCCGCCGGCCAGGGAGGGGACCCACATGGCGCAGCAGACCTCTCCTGCCTCGCCCGCTGCTCTCCTCAGCAGTAGATCTGCCTGTTCTGCTCTCCATTCTGTCTCTGGTGAATCCTCTCACTGCCCCAGCATCTCTGGCCTGTACCCCAGTTCTTGTGTGCATAAATACAGAAATCTTTTAAAAAAAAAAAAAAGAAATGGTGATCTTGTCTTATTGCCAGTGGTCCGCTTCTGGGGAGATGGGTTATAAAGACTCTTGTGGACTGGTAAAATTTTGGTTTTAATTTGTAAGATGCCCTTAACGAATTTTTTGTTTTACTGTTTCAAAGAATCCACTGCCAGAAAACAGACCAGACTATCACCATGGTGGACGTGAAGTGTCTGAGTGACTACAAATTACAGTATGAACTTGATAAGCTTGGATTTTCACCTGGCCCAATACTACGTATGTACACAGCCAATATTAGAGACTAGTCACTTATTATAAACCACCCCCAATGATTTTTTAAAAAGATTTATTTATTTATGTGTACAAGAACTGGGATACAGGCCAACGGTGTGGGGGATGAGAGGATTCACCAGAAACAGTGGGGCACAGAACAGGCAGATGGACTGAACCACACTGCTGAGGGGAGCAGCGGGGAGGCAGGAGAGGTCTGCTGCGCCCTATGGGTCCCCTCCCTGGCTAGGGATTGAACTTGAACTGCAGTGGATAGTCATAGCTGATAGCTTCATTGTGCTGTGCTTCAACCCCTTACACCACCAGGGAGGCCCCAATTTTAAATTATTTACAGTAGAAGGAGCACATGCAATGAAAACCATTAAAATATAAACGAGGAAGAAAACAAAACTCCAGAAAACCACAGAGGAAAGAAGTGATAAATATATCCAGATCCTACTTAGACATTAGGGTGCCAGAGAGAACGGGTCAGTTTTTTCCAACAGTGAAAATCCACTCTTGATTCTATCACCCCAAATTTTTTATCTCTAGTAACCCCACTATGTATGTATGGTTTATGTTCACCTTGAGTTACACACAAGAAATTATTAAAGTTCAATAACTGTGGGGTTGACTGCATTTTATTTTATTTATTTGTTTTAAAAAATATTTATGCACACAAGAGCTGGGGTGCAGACCAGAGGTGTGGGGGGTGAGAGGATTCACCAGAGACAGAGTGGGGAGCAGAACAGGCAGATCCACTGAAACACACTGCTGAGGGGAGCAGCAGGCGAGGCAGGAGAGGTCTGCTGCACCATGTGGGTCCCCTCCCTGGTGGCGCAAGGGGTTAAGCACCGCACTATGAAGCCTCCACAGCCACTGCAGCACGAGTTGGATCCCCGGCCAGGGAGGGGACCCACATGGCACAGCAGACGTCTCCTTCCTCGCCCGCTGCTCCCCTCCAGAAAGCCACAGAGGAAAGAAGTGATAAATATATCGAACTCGTGCTGCAGTGGCTGCAGATGCCTCATACATAGTGCAGCGCTTAACCCCTGCACCACCACATTTTTAAAACCAATAACCTGAGATACATGAATAAGGCATCTTAGTTGTGAAATAGCTTGAACATCCATGAGTAATTTCACCAGTTCTCCCCATTCTTCCTCAGCTTCCACCAGAAGAGTGTATGAAAACAAGTTAATGCAGTTGTTGGTCTCAACTCCCTGTGCCTCTGTCGTGTCGGATGGACCCAGAAAGCCGGACGGAACTGAGGACCCTGACGGCGGAGAAGGTACCTGAGACGCCCCGTGCAGACGCCGGCCCTGCGCTCCTGACCCCCATGCTGCCAGTGTGCGGCTCCCGTGTGCAGGGCGGCCTGTGGAAGGGCCACCTGGCCTGTTTGCACTCAGGAGCCTGCACGTCAGCCCCGTGGGCTGCAAGGGAACCCCCACTTTCATGCCAGTGACTTCCTTAGGTGGGAAGTAGGAGGTAGGATTCACTTGCACTGCCTACTACCAACTGGAGCCAGATCTGTGATTTCTTTCTTTAAAAAAAAAAAGATTTATACACACAAGAGCTGGGGTATAGGCCAGAGGTATGTGGGGTGGGGTGAGATGATTCACCAGAAGACAGAGTGGGGACCAGACCGGGCAGATCCACTGAGATCCACTACTGAGGGGAGCAGCGGTAGAGACAGGAGAGATCTGCCGTGCCACCAGATCTCTGGCTGGGGAGTTCCCAGCCCCCTGGCTGGGGATTGAACTCTGCAGTCTTCAGAGGCTTCATAGTGCTGAGACTTAACCCCTTGTGCCACCAGGGAAGCCCCCAAATCTGTGATTTTTTTTAAAGATTTTATTTGTGCATACAAAAACTGGGGTATACGTCAGAGGCACGGCTGGGGTGTGTGTGAGAGGATTCACCAGAGACAGAGTGGAGAGCAGAACAGGCAGATCCACTGAAACACACTGCTGAGGGGAGCAGCGGGAGAGACAAGAGAGGTCTGCTGTGCCATGTGGGTCTCCTCCCTGGCCGGGGATCGAACTCGTGCTGCAGTGGCTGTGGAGGCTTCATAGTGCGGTGCTTAACCCCTTGCGCCACCAGGGAGCCCCCAAATCTATGATTTTTAAGACCAGAAGCTCCTACAGGTCCATTTTGGGTCTCCTTTAAGGTCCCTGTTTTACCTCAGTCAATTAATTTGACCCTTATTTTCTTTGGATTAACTGATATATATATTTTTTAAGATTTATTTTTATATTATGAATAGAAGAACTGGGGTGCAGGCCAGAGATACAGGGGTGGGAAGGGTTCTTACCACCAGATTCACCAGAGACAGAGCGGGGAGCAGAACAGGTGGATCCACTGAAATCCACTGCTGAGGGAGCAGCGGGGAGAGAGGAGAGGTCTGCTGCGCCCTGTGGGTCCCTCCCTGGCCGGGGATCGAACTCGTGCTGCAGTGGCTGACAACAGCTAGATAGTCTGTGTCTTTAGACCCTTTAGACCAGGGAGGCCCTCAGGCAGCATCTACGAGGAGGGCCCCAGCAGCCACACTGAGTGCCAGGAGCTACTTTTACTGGAGGCCTCTGGCACCTCTGGCCTTAGGGTGATTGTCCACTTAACCATCACAAGGTTCAGCTGAAACCCAGAGAGGCCAGCGACTGGCCCGATGCCCCCAGTTGGGGGGCCTCGGAAGAGCAGCACCTGCGGAATGTGCCAGAAACATGCGCCTACCTGTCCGTCCAGCTCCTGGAGCAGAGCCGGCATGAAGCAGGACTCTGGGATGTGTTTATGGAAGCGAAATGACACTGAGATTTGAACCCAAACCTGGCTCTCTGATGTTTCATACATTGCATTTTTCTCACAATTTTTTCTATTGTGAAGAGGAAGATATTACTTTTTTTTTCTTTACCTTGACTGATTCTCTGTATTAAAAAAAGGACAATTTCTTAGAGGTCAAATCAATGGTTCCACAAACACGTACCTTGGGGAGTTCTCTGTAGAGCCTGGTACTGGAGCCGGTCCAGTCGGGCGCCTTCCCGAGGGTCCGGCACAGCTGGCCCCACTTGGAGAAGGCAAAGGGTACAGGGACGGGCCCACTGGTTCCTGAGCAGAAGGAACAGGTAGCATGGGCGTGCGTGAGGGGTGTGGCTGCCCCAGACCTTTCCTGGATGTTCGGAGTCCTGCCCCACCCCTGGGACCTCTGCTCCCTGACCAGGAGAGGAGCTGAGGGGACCGCACCAGCCTCTGATGGGGTTCCCAAGCTGAAGATTCCAGACAGGAAGGCTGTGCATGCAGTGCTTGCTGCTCCCTGGTGGCGCAGGGGTGAAAGCCTCAGCACGATCAAGCTATCGCAGCCACTGCAGCGCGAGTTAGATCCCCGGCCAGGCAGGGACCCACAGGGCGCAGCAGGCCTCTCCTGCCTCCCCGCTGCTCCCCTCTGCAGTGCGTTTCAGTGGATCTGCCTGTTCTGCTCCCCGCTCTGTCTCTGGTAAGAAAAAAATTGTTTAGAAAATAAAATTTTTTTAAATAAATATACAAGTCCGTGTTCTCTTAGTCATTTTTGAAAGCTCATAACATCTTACCCCCTGCACTTCCGGCCTACACCCCAGTTCTTGTATTCATAAATGAATAAAATAAATTAAAAAAAAAAAAGCTGCACTGTCAAGCTGTTTGGGGCCAAACCATCAGGTTCCCAGCACACAGCCCTACAGAGGCCAGGGCTGGAGAAAATCTGGTCCTTTGGCTCCTTTTTTTTTTTTTTTTTAAAGATTTATTTATTTATACATAGAAGAACTGGGGTGTAGGCCAGAGGTGGGGGTGTGTGAAAAGATTCACCAAGGACAGAGTGGGGAGCAGAACAGGCAGACGGACTGAACCACACTGCTGAGGGGAGCAGCGGGGAGGCAGGAGAGGTCTGCTGCGCCCTGTGGGTCCCCTCCCTGGCCGGGGATTGAACTCAGGAAGTCAGGCAGTGACAGAGCTGAGATTTAAACCCTCGGCCACCAGGGCGGCCGGTCCTTTAGCCCTCAGTGTTGTGTTGCTTTAGGCTGGACAGGCACCTGTGGTTAGCCAAGCACAGGCAGCCAGGTCGGGAGCAGAAGCTCGTTCAGTCCTGACTTGGTGAGCAATGGCAAGGCAGAAAACCCCTCTGGGTCCAGTCAGAGTCAGCCCTTGAATCTGCTTGCGGGAGGCGCTTGTAGCCCCAGCTGCCCTCAAAATGGAGAGGCTGAAAGGAAATGCTGGGGTCCTGTGGGGATGCAGCCCTGGGTGTGCCTCAGGAGGGGGTGGCCTGCTGGGGCAGGGGAGGGAGCAGCCCCAGGGCTGGGCACACCCAAATGGGTGGGCCGAGCTCACCTGCCCTCACTGTTCTGGCACTAGGTGAGTGCAGCTAAGCGATCTGACCCCCTCCAAGCTTCCCGGGGTTTCTGGCTCCCTCAGCTTGAAGTGCTGCCGGGTGTGTAACGCTCACTCCAGCTGGTCAAAGGTGCCCAGGGCCCAGCCACGGGCCAGTCACACCCCCTTCCCACCAGTGCTTCACCCGAGTCTGAAGCCTGTCAGCACAGGCCTGGCCTGCCCTCTCCCGGGAGCCTGTTCGGACACAGGAGGAGAGAGTCCTTCTCTCTTCCTGCCGAGGTCCAGGGCTGCTGGGGGAGGCCGAGGCTGCGGCCCAGCAAGCGGCCAAAAGGCCTCCCTGTGTCTCACTCTCTGGGGCTGCAGAGCCCCCGGCCCAGGCCCAGGGAGGCCCAGCTGTGGTTCCAAGGGCCACTGCGGCCCAGAACTGCCCTTCCCCTCAAGCGACCCATGGATTTTTTTCTCCTCACAGACATCTGTGACTGAGAAAATTCGCCCCGTGGTGGGTGTTTGTTCCTTTGCGAGCTCGAAGTCCTCATGGCCTATTTTCTTTTGTTTCCCATTCCCAGAGCTTAATGCCACTATCAGTTTGAAAGGAAATATCATATTCTCAACAGAAAAAAACAAGGGACTCAAAAAAGTATGTACAACCCTAATGCACGAATCCTTTTGCATGAGTACTAAAAATAGGAAGTAGTGCGTTTCCCAGGTAGTAAGAAAGGAAACAGTCGCCACGTTCGCTTAGAGTGCTCAAGTCCTAGTTTAAAGAAGCTATTTTAATGCAGTTTGTTTGGGGAAACGGTTTTCTTTTTAAAATTTGCTTATTTATATGTATCTATATTTTATATCATTGTTCATTTTTGTGCAGTGTTTACTTTCTCCTGTGTAGCCCCTGTAAAACCCTCAGCCCCGTCACCACAGTCCCTTGTGTGCTTCCCTGTTTTGATCCCACTCCTCACCCCCAGAATGTCTCTGATTCGTAGTTGCCTGTTAATTTTGGTTATTTATTTATTATTACTTTTTACTGATCCCTTACTTGGTTCCCCTATAGTCCAACTGTATGTGAGACCATCTGATATTTTTTTCCCTTTTGGCTTATTTCTCTGAGCATAATCTCTTCCAGCCCCATCCATGTTGCTGCAACTAGCACGAGCTTGTCTTTTTGATTGCTGTATAGTATTCCGTTATGTATACGTACCATATCTTCTTGATCCAGTCATCTGTTTTTGGGCATCTGGGTTGTTTCCAGATCTTGCCTATTGTAAACAGTGCTGAATATGGGGACACAATTTTCTTTTCAAAATTTATTTCCGCATACAAGAGCTGTGGTACAGGCCAGAGCTGCAGGGGGTAAGAGGAGTCACCAGAGACAGAGTGGGGAGCAGAACAGTCAGATCCACTGAGATACACTGCTAAGGTGAGCAGCGGGAGACAGGAGAGGTCTGCTGTGCCCTGTGGGTCCCCTCCCTGGCCGGGGATTGAGCTCGCACTGCTGTGCCCAACCTGTGGATCCTTCACAGTGCGGTGCCCAACCTGCTGCGCCACCAAGGAGGCCCTTGGAGACGATTTCCTAGTTCTAACACAGACCCAGAGGGCCCGCCTGCCCCTGCCAGGAACAGCTGCCACCTGCTTTCCCTCTTCTCTGGGTCCCCTCTCCTCTGCCACAGGCTGCACTCACCTGTGGCCGTTCCAGTGAGCAGAGAATGAGTGTGGGTTCACTTCCCTTTCCGGGTCACTGAGTTCTGCCTTCCACACTGGCCGCCTGTCCAGCACAAGGCACGTGCGTGGCAGTGGCGGGTGTGGGGCCAGCTCTCGCCGCTTGAGTCCACTCCATTCTAGCACTTGCTGGATGTGTGACCCTAGAGAGGCCACGTAATGGTCCTGACCCTCCTGGTGCCTTTTATTTTTTATTTTAAAGATTTATTTATGCATACAAGAGCTGGGGTACAGGCCAGGGGTGTGGGGTTGAGGAGATTCACCAGAGACAGAGTGGGGAACAGAACAAGAAGATTGACTGAAACACACTGCTGAGGGGAGCAGCGGGCAAGGCAGGAGAGGTCTGCTGCGCCCTGTGGGTCACTCTCTGGCCGGGGATCGAACTCGCACTGCATTGGCTGCGGAAGCCCCACAGTGCAGTGCTCAACCCGCTGTGCCACCAGGGAGGCACCTCCTGGTGCCCTTAACAGTTGCAGCTGCTCCTGGGCCGGTGTGAGGCAAAAGGCAGGCCCAGCTCTCAGAACAGATCATACCCACGCTTAGCCCCCAGGCAGAACTCGAGGCCACCTCCAGTGACCTCTTCACTGTCCAGACCTCTATCCACTTTACTGGACACCGGCTCCTTGGGTTTCAGAAGCTCTGCCCTCTCGCTCTTGGTTTGGTCCTCCCGACTGTTTCTTTTCTGTCTTTTGCCCCTAAATGTGCCTGAGATCTTGCCCTCAGGCCCCTTTGCTGCTACCCTGCGTCATTTCCCTCGGTCACCTCCTTCACGGCAGGCTAACTCGTCCTGTAAACCACACAGGACCTCTCTCCTCTGCTCCCATGTGGGCCAAGAACCACGCTCAGCTCCCTTGCCCTATATATACATCTGCCTCTGGGAAGTTCCTTCCTTTTCCTTCTTTCTCACTCTCCTCCTTCTTCCACTCTCTCCCCTCCCCTCCCTTCCTGCATTCACCCAACACAGGGCTGTTTATAAGTGTGCGAGGGGTGTTGCTTACACAGATGTGTCTGTACTGTCCTGTGCTCCTCTCCAGCACCCCACACTCAGGATGGCCGCAGCTAAGTTCATTTTTGCTCACCCACCTTGCATCTTGGCCTTTGTTATTTCTACCTGTTCTTTCTCTGCCTTCCAGCCTTCCTGCCTTCCAGGCTCAAAGCCTCAGCGTTGTCTTAGAACACCTGCTCGCCAAGCTCCTTACTCATATAAGCAGTTGCCAAGTCTTATGGCTTGGAATGATCAGCTTTAAGACTATATCCCTTCTTCCTGGCCCAACGCTTCAATCCTAGTTCGCGCCTGTACACACAAATGTTTTCACTTGAGCAATCCCAACACCCTCTTTACTGGTCTGTAAGCTGCTCTAATTCCAGTTCAGAGCTACAGGTAGAGATTTAATCACTTCATTCATCTGCCCAGAGACTTTCAAAACAAAATGCAAACTTGGGCCTCCCTGGTGGTGCAGGGGTGCAAGCCTCAGCACTATCAAGTTATCACCAGCCACTCCAGCATGAGTTCGATCCCGGCCAGGAAGGGGACCCACAGGGCACAGCAGACCTCTCCTGCCTCTCCCGCTGCTCCCCTCAGCAGTGTATTTCAGTCAGTCTGCCTGTTCTGCTCCCCAACTCTGTCTCTGGTGAATGCTCTCAACCCCTCCACCTCTGGCCTGTACCCAGCTCTTGTATGCATAAATAAATAAATCTTTAAAAAAAAGCTTTAAAAAAAGAAAATAAAACTAGGCTGTCTGGGTTCAAATCCCAAGTTTGCCACTAATTCGGAGACACTTCACACCTCTCTGTCTTTGTTTTCTCATGGATAATAATAGTCTCAGCTTCATAATTATTGTGAGGGTTGAGTTTAGTATGTAAAACAGTAATAATGACATATAATACAAGCAAATAAATACAAATTATTACAGTATTACCATAAATATTATATAAAACATTTAATTATCTCCAAAACAAGGCAACATATTTAGTGAAATATAATATAATGGAAAGTGAAGCCTTAGTATTGAACTCCTAAATATTGCATAATGTGATTTATCAGAGTGCATCTAAGTATATTTACATAATTAAATATACAATTTAATTAAACTTTGTTCTCTATAAGCATTAACTGAAGCAAACTGAGTGGAAAAAAAACATGTCCCACGTGCCCTGCTGGCATATAGGGCTCTTTATTTTGAATCTTGCACCTTAATCTCTCCCCCCAAATTTCTTTTTTTTTTATTTTTAAAGATTTATTTATTTATGCACACAAGAGCTAGGGTACAGGCCAGAGTCCAGGGTGGTGAGAGGATTCACCAGAGACAGAGTGGGGAGCAGAACAGGCAGATCTACTGAAACACACTGCTGAGGGGAGCAGCGGGTGACAGGAGAGGTCTGCTGCGCCCTGTGGGTCCCCTCCCTGGCTGGGGATCGAACTCAGGCCTCAGTGGCTGTGGATGCTTCATAGTGCAGCTCCTTAACCCCTGTGCCACCAGGGAAGCCTCCAATAACGCCTCTGTCTACCGCCAGTCCAGAATGCGCTGCCTTGGGCTGGCAGGTCTCTTCAGTTTCCTCTGGAGCCCTGGTGCCCAGTCTCCTGTCATCCATGCCTTGGCTGTTTAAAGACGCCGCCGGCCTTTCAGTCTGTGGGGTGCACGTCACATTAGATCTGATTTTTCCCTTTGAGTGTTCATAGCGGCCATGTATTCTGGGCAGGAGTTCTTCAGAAGCACGCTGTGCTCTTCTGAGCGCCCACTTCAGGAGGTCCCCCCACACTGCCCCCTGCTTCTGGTATCGGTACCCCCAGTTACGATGAAAGGCAGTATCTGTCAGATTTCTCTATAAAACCATCATCTTCCCCTTTGAAACGGAACAGTGGCTAGTGGAGAAAATATTCTGACCTGACATTAACTTCGTTTTCTTCATACAGCCCCATCCATTACCCTTAGCTAATGGCCACCTAAACCAGCTTCATTTGGTGGCCCACTAAGGTGTTCTATTTCCATCATTCACTGTGTGTTCAGGCACCCTCCTGTAAGACACCCTCCTGTAAGACACGCCTTCATTTCCCCCCTCTTCATTCACCTGTTCATTTATTCAGATGAGTATGGACTCATTCATGTCTTTTAATTCAATGGGTTTTGACTATTGATATAAATTTTTTAAAAGATTTTACATGTTTATTTTGCGTAGAATACTTGGGGTGTAGGGCAGAGGTGCGGGTGTATGTGAGAGAGGATTCATCAGACAGAGTGGGGAGCAGAACAGGCAGATCTACTGAAATCCGCTGCTGAGGGGAGCAGCGGGGAGACAGGAGAGGTCTGCTGCACCACGTGGGTCCCCTCCCTGGCCGGGGATCGAACTCGTGCTGCAGTGGCTGGTATAGCTTCATAGTGCTGAGGCTTGCACCCCTGCACCACCGGGGAGGCCCTCTAGTAGTTTCTTAATTAATTGAAAAACATCACTATTCCCAATAGTCATTGCATATTCCAGTGGTGGCAAAGTGAAGAGTAAATTACATATTCTATAACTACTTAATAAGCTCTTTCTTCTTACCTTTGACTTGTGTTAATAAGAGCTAAATGCCATCTTTACAAAGCTCATAATTGAACATTCTTCCTGTTAAAATGCTGACCTCCTGGTAGAAATGCTTAAATGTGCATAATTATCAGCATAGCTTTCTTATTGATTACATGTTGACTCTTTCTGTGTACTAGAACCCAGGTTTTGAAATACAAGAGCAGTGGCAAGAGACAGTTAAACCAAACTCTGGTTACAGTGATCGTAAGATGGTAATAATCTATTTTCATAAAACTGAATTATGGACAGTAATATCCTTTTTCTCTAGGAAAAACGAGTTTGTATAGAAAACTGAGCTTTTCTTTCTTTCACCTAAGATTATAAACGTATTGACTTTAGCTAATTTATAATTTGCTTAAGGAGTACAAATATTTGTACCCAAATATTTATTATTAGTATTAGGGAGCAGACTTTCCTGTTGTACTTTCCACATGAGAACCCCTGAGTTATCTTAATCTCTTGGGACTTTTTAGGGTTTCCTGAGTACAAGACACTCTTCATCACGACTCATGAGTCCAGGCCTGATTTATTTATTATAGGTGCTTGTTGATCACGGAATTTCTATGGAAAGAGGCTAAACGGTCCATTTTATAGATGAGGAAACAGGCGGTGAGGGGATAAGGCTCGCCCGAGACCACACAGAGTTAAAGGAAAACTTGGAAGTGGGATTCCTGTCTCCTAATCGCCATTCGGTTGCCCTTTCCACTGTGTGAAGCTGCCGGAGGAGGAACAGCCGCACCCGAGCGGGAAATAGCTCCCCCCCCCCCACTGTCCGCGCTCCGCAGCGGCCCGACACCTGTCCCCAGAGGCGGCTTCCCGACACCCCCCAGTGCGCGTCCAGAGGGCCCCTCTGCTACACATGGAAACCCGGGGCGGAAGTCAGGACAGTCACCTGTGACTTGTGCGTGGGGTGGGGCGGCCTGAATTTGCTCAAGAGGAGAAAAGTAATTCCAGCCTGAAAACTCTTTTTGGGGCCTTTTATGACAACGTGCTGTATCCATCTAAAAGGCAAAAGACCTTTTCACAAAGATGGCACCAAGAGCGTCTCTGCCGTCCTAAGAAGCCAGAACAAAGGGGTGAGAGCCCAGAAAGCAGGAGGAGAGGTGGCCCCGACCCGCACGCTCTCTGGCCTCGGGCCGGGTCACTGACCTCGGCGAGTCTGGGCCGCTCCGGAGGCGGCACCGGCGACGCTGGGCCTCGCGAGGCCTGGCCCGCGGCAGCCACGGAGACGGTACAGCGTGTTCGTGGTGGGCGCCAAGGCCCACAGCAGCGGGCGCGACGGCTGTGGCGCTCGGGGACGCCGTGCGACAGGCGGACGCCCCGTCAGACCGGTGGAGAGGAGGCGCGGCACAGGCCTGCCTTGCAGGTCGCCAAGCTCTGGACCGGCCAACAAAGATGGCGTCGACACCGAGTCGAGCTAATTCTAAATATAATTTTTTTGACCACAAAAAAGGTATAAAATGATACAATAATCAGTGAGCGTCCCACTCCGGAGATTAGAAAGTGATTTTCAGCTGAAGACCCCAATGCAACCCTCCTTGTCATTTCCTTTCCCCAAATAACCTCTATCCTCAGGTTCTTTTTTAAAAGAAAGATTGATTGACTTATGTATACAAGAACTGGGGTGCCGGGGCGGGTGCAGAGTGGGAGGGGTTTGGGGTGGGGGGCAGAGGAGTCGCCAGAGACAGAGCGGGGAGCAGAACAGGCAGATCCACAGAAACACACTGCTGAGGGGAGCAGCGGGGAGGCAGGAGAGGTCTGCTGCGCCCTGTGGGTCAGCTCCCTGGCCTGGATCGACTCCTGCTGCAGTGGCTGCTGCAGAAGCTTCACAGTGCTGCGACTTAACCCTTTGTGCCACCAGGGAGGCCCTCTGTACCTATTTTTGTTTTCCTTTGCTGGCTGGACCTCTTCCTAACAATATTAAATAATAATAAAGTAGGCGTTCTTTCCTTGGTTCTGATTTTAAAGGCTATGCCCATAACATCTGACCTTTGAGTATGATTTTTTTGTACAGGTAATATAAAGGTACTGGAAGATACCTTTTATCAAATTAAAGAAGTTCCCATTCTATTCCTGGTTTGCTAAAATATTTTTTTAAAAAATTAAGACTGGAGGTTTTAGCTTTCCTTTGGTAAATCTGGTACGGATTTTTTTTTTAACTCTTAATTCAGGGCCTCCCTGGTGGCACAAGGGGTTGAGTGCCGCACTGTGAAGCACGAGTTCCATCCCCAGCCAGGGAGGGACCCACAGGGGGCAGCAGACCTCTCCTGCCTCCCGGCTGCTCCCCTCAGCAGTGTGTTTCAGTCCATCTGCCTGTTCTGCTCCCCGCTCTGTTTCTGGTGAATCCTCTCACCCTCCCGTGCCTCTGGCCTGTACCCCAGCTCTGTATGCATAAATAAATAAATCTTGGAAAAAAAAAAAGGAAATATCCGAGAGATTAAAAAAAAGAACGTAGGGAGTTAACTTTAAAAAAACGAAGTAAAAATCTGAATTATTGTTAAGATCTTTTATTAACTTAATCATTTTTAGGTGACAAATGGATTTGGGATTAATTCAATTTTAGAAAACTCTAAATCAAAAGATTTTTATCTGCCTGTGAGCAGGTCACAATTGCTCCAAGTCATTTGTAAAAATGTCTGGATCTGCACATGGACATTTCTAGAAGAAAAATTGCATGAATGAAGTAGAGTGATCGGAAAATGTAACCTGTGTCAGTTAGGGGAGACTCTTCAGACAGTCACTACCTCCTGCCTCCCCAAAGCCCAACAGTAGGAAATCCCTGCCAAGTCAGCTAAAGGGGGGACAAGAGACCAGCGCTTGGCCCCTTCTTTGGTTGTCTGAGCTGCAGGTGTCAGCCTGTGACATCCCTGACTGGGTTGGGCCTACCCCTTACAGTGGGATACAGCTCGTGGAAGTGTAAACAGACCAGTTCTTCATTATGGCCAAACGTTAACGGCCTCATTCAGAGGAGGACATCTTTCAATGAGAATACAAAATGCGGATTGTTCTTTCTGGCTCTGGATGTCAGCCCATGCCCTGTGATTGACCATAACACACGGTGACGGGATGCCATACAACCCACTTTCAGGTTCCACACATACCCACAGGCGGGCCAGAATGATGGCACAGAATAACTTACACAGAAAACTGTATCCTGGGGGTCTCTCTGCTGGCGCAAGGGGAGAAGGTGCAGCACTGTGAAGCTATTGTGAAGTTATCTGCAGACACTGCAGCACGAGTTCAATCCCCGGCCAGGGAGCTGACCCACATGGCGCAGCAGACCTCTCCTGCCTCACCCGCTGCTCCCCTCAGCAGTGTGTTTCAGTAGATCTGCCTGTTCTGCTCCCCACTCTGTCTCTGGTGGGTCCCCTCACAACCCCCATACCTTTGGCCTGTGCTCCAGTTCTTGTGTGCATAAATAAATAAATCTTTTTTAAAAATCAGTTCATCTGAAATACTAAGTAGAGTTCTGATGGCTAAGTGTATTACTGCCACAAGAAATTAATGAATTATATGATGATTTAGTAATGAAAACCAAAACCATTTTAGAAATGTGTGTTGATATTTTTAGTGATAAATTTTCCCAGTAGGAATATGGCAAAACAAAAAACACATGGATACTGGGCCCAGAATATTTGCGATTATATTACGCTTTTTACTGCTTGTGCGCCTAGGAACATAGCTCCACCCTGTAAGTCTCTCTTCTCTCATCTGTAAAATGCTGACTGTGATGACCTCCTAGAGTTGTTAGAAAGATTAAGTGATTTGGGGCACTTCGAGTGCCTGCAATAGTAGATGTTCAGAAGCAGACATTTCTAGTTCCCTTCCAGGAAAGCAGCACTGTGACTCTGCAGTGCGGTGGGTTGTCTGGGTCAATTCCTGGCACCACCTTCTCACCAGCTGTGCAACCACGGACACACTCCTTAACCTCTCTGTGCCTCAGTTTTCTCATCTGCAAAATGGACATAATGAAAGTCCTAATAGCATATTACTGAGAATTTTAAAACTTTGTTATGTAGAGTACTTATGTTACCAGCCAGAAGAGTGGCACCCCGGGACCCCCAGCCCTGCCTGCTAAATGGGTTCTACCACCCATTGCGTAAAGACAAAACATAGTCTAGTGCATGAGACCTTCAATAGAAAAGAATTTATTTTTTAAAAAAAGATTTACTTATGCATATAATAACTGGGGTACAGGCCAGAGGTGCGGGGGTTAGAAGATTCACCAGACACAGAGTGGGGAGCAGAACAGGCAGAGTCACTGAAATACACTGCTGAGGGGAGCAGTGGGGAGGCAGGAGAGGTCTGCTGCGCCATGTGCGTCCCCTCCCTGGCCGGGGATCGAACTCATGCTGCACCTTCTCCCCTTTTGCCACCAGGGAGGCCCCCCTCTATCTCATACAGTCAGTGTGAGATAGAGAGAAGAGAAGGGAAAGGACCCAACGTCCTCCATCCCTTCATGGGTAAATGCCCAGCCAAACACGACTGACCACCGAGGCCCGGCAGCGTCTTAGGCATCTTCTTGTGGGGACCCACAGAAAGGGCCGGGAAAGTCTGGAAGGAGAAGAAAAAAATCAAAGCCCAAGTCCAGATAAAGGCTGTCACTGCCAACCTCCCCAGGGGTCTCTCACCCACAATCTCTGTCTCCTTCAAGCGTCTCCTTCCACGTCCCCCAGGTCCGTGACACAAGGCCAAGGCTGAGAAGCAGCACAGTTCTCTCCACAGCTCTCTGCTCGCTGTGCCTCCTCCAGGTCTCCTTCCCGAGTCTCTTCCCTGCCCGGCTCCGCACTTCCTTCGGGTGGGGACTAGAACCTGGAATGTCCCCTCTCCTGGGGCTCACCCTGTTATGCTTGGCAAGACGTGTAGCACACAGGGGATGCCCCCTCTGTGTCATGGCGCTATGGCGACACATTCATGGCTGGCTGTGCTGTCACGGCGTTTTCTGCATCGTTAGCACAGCTGTGGCGGGACACGGGACAGCTGTCATTCTTGACGCCTCTGCCGGGGGGGCAGTAGAGGCTGGGAAGCAGGGGAGCCGCTGGTCTCAGTGGTGAACACTGCGAAAACAGCCTGCTTGGAAGATTCCAGCTCTGGGCACAGGGAGAAAGCAACGCAAGTATAATATTTCCCTGTGGGCACCATTTCCCTTCCTAAGCCATCGCTTTAATGAACACCAGCATTTTTAAAAACAATTATTTTATTATTTTTTAAAAGATTTATTTATTTATGCACACAAGAGCTGGGCACAGGCCAGAGGTGTGGGCGGTGAGAGGATCCACCAGAGACAGAGCGGGGAGCAGAACAGGCAGACTGACTGAAACACACTGCTGAGGGGAGCAGCGGGGAGGCAGGAGAGGTCTGTTGTGCCATGCGGGTCCCCTCCCTGGCCGGCGGCAGGGATCGAACTCGTGCTGCAGTGGCTGCGGTTTGCTTCACAGTGCGTTGCCTAACCCACTGTGCCACCAGGGAGGCCCAACACCAACATCTTTAGTTTCACTGTAATTGATTTCCTTTTCTTTTATATGTTTAAAAGTGTTTAAAGTGAAAACCACAGAATGATGTTTAAAGTGAAAACCACAGAATAAGAGCATTAAAAGAATTTTTTAGAGATGAGAAACAAGTCAGCTACCAACATGCCACCTGACACAGGACCTGATTTCCTTCCGTTTCCCTCGGATTTGGCTTCTGCGTGTGTCCGGTCGTGTTTGCTGTGGCCGTCCCCGCGGCATATGGTTCTATACTTTGTTCACTGTGTTGAAGGTTAATCAGTAACCCTCCCCTGTTCTATAATGTTTGTAATAACGAGTACGATGGTTCAGTTGCTGGACCACAATTACTCCTTTCTGAAAAATCAAAATGTCCACCTTTTACATCCAGTAGGAGACTCTACCGATAAATGACAGCAAAGGAAATAGATTATAAAAGAAAAGGAAATCAAAGATCTAAACCTCGTAAGGCAGGAGGGGAGAGAAGGGAGGGAGGATTTGATTCCTAAGAACTGTGAAATCCTGTAATTTGATTTTGCAACAGACTCTACTCCAACCGCTTTATTTAACATAGCTATTTTTAAGTTTAAGAGAATTAAAAGAAGTTGCATGTGATGGGGCTATAGAGGTTCATTATACTGTTGTCTATTTTTGTATGTGTTTAAAATTTTCTGTAATTCAAAAGGTTTAAAAAAGGATTTGCTCGTCAAAGATTTTTTCCAGCATTCTTAGAAATAGTCTGAAATCTCTCAGGGAGCAGCCCACTGCCAGCCCATGGGCTCGTTGGTGAGAGTCTACAGTCCCTCTCAGGAAACCCTGTCAGTTAGTACATCTGCAGACAGCCCCGGGACACGCTGGCCCACAGGCACAGCTTCCTGCCATCTCCAGAGGCCCTGCTGGGAGCACTCAGCCTGCTGAAAACATCACCTTTAAACCAATGGGGCGAGACCCTCCCTGTTGGCGCAAGGGGTTGAGCACTGCACTATGAAGCATCCATAGCCACTGCAGCGTGAGTTCGATCCCTGGGCAGGGAGGGGACCCACAGGGTGCAGCAGACCTCTCCTGTCTTCCTGCTGCTCCCCACAGCAGTGTGTTTTAGTGAATCTGCCTGTTCTGCTCCCCCCTCTGTCTCTGGCGAGTCCTCTCACCCCCACAGCTCTGGCTTGTACCACAGTTCTTATATGCATAAACAAATAAATCTTTAAAAAAAAACTGGGGGGAGGAGGCAGTAAAAGACTCTTAAGCGTGCTCAAACAGTGCTAAAGGCAATGGCCAAAGTGGGGGCAGGTCACGTAGCAGGCTCTCACCCCACACACAGCAGAAGACCAGCCGCACGGGTAGGGGGTGGTGAATAGCAAATGGCCATAGCACACCACGGCGCCCACCTGGGCACACTGAGCCAGCAGATGCCAGTTGCATGCTCATTTGGGCCGTCCTGATGACATGCTTGCTAAAGCCAGCGTCCTCTGTTCCCCTGGATACCATGAGTCACACAAGTGCCCATGTGCCCCCTTCTGCGGTTCCCAGCAGGGGGAGGGGCACGGGGATCCCCAAAGCTGCCTGTTCTGCCATCCACAACATCAAAACAAAACACACTCTAGAGCATAAGACCTTTCATGGAAAGGAACCTTAATACGATTAGCATGCAATAAAGAAGAGAAAAAAAGAGAAAAAGTTTCCACAGGAAACACCCAAAGTTACCCATGCCCTTGGCCCAAAGCAGGGGCCACTGAACCCAAAAGCTTGTCACAGTCTAAGGTGACTTCTGGTGGGGACCACAGGAAAGGGACAGAAGGGGCCAGGGAAGTCGGGAAGGAAAAGAGCAAAATCAGAGCCGCTGTCAGCCTCCCCACGGGTCTCTTGCCCACGTCTGTCTCAAGTGTCTCCTTCCGTGTCCCCCAAGCCCCTGGCACCAGGCCAAGGCCGAGAAGCGAGTGCAGCTTGTCCACCTGTCTCTGCTCCCTGCGCCTCCTCCAGGCCTCCTCCTAGATCCCCTTCCAACTTCCTTCCTCCTCCCAGTCGCCTCTCCAGCTTCTTCTCCTCCCTGCTTGGCCCCGGGGGGCAGGAGCCTGGAACCTCCCTCCCCCCGGGAAAGCCCCTGTCATATGTCGCCCCCTCCGCATGGTGTCCTAGCCCAGTCCGACTCGGCTTCGCTGTGAGATGCCTTCTCCTTTCTGACTCCCTCTGGCTCTTGTGTCCTGCCGGCAGTCAGGCTGGTCCGGGTCTCAAGGAACCCCTCTTCCTCCCACGTTTTGGGGATTTTCCAGTCCCTGCCTCCCTGGTCTGTGGCCTGCTGCATGGTGGGCCCTGCAGCTGCTGAGGGGCAAGATCAGGGGTCCTGAGCACCTGGGGGGGGCAGTGACCCCAAATGAGGGTATGTGTTTGGTTATCAAGAAACAGAGCACAGGGTCTCCCTGGTGGCACAGTGGGTTAAGCAGCACACTATGAAGCAAACCTCAGCCACTGTGCATGAGTTTGATCCCTGGACAGGGAAGGGACCCACATGGCACAGCAGACCTCTCCTGTCCCCTCTGCTGCTCCCCTCAGCAGTGTATTTCAGTCAGTCTGCCTGTTCTGCTCCCCGCTCTGTCTCTGGTGAATCCTCTCACCCCCCACCTCTCTGGCCCATATCCCAGCTCTTGTATGCATAAATAAATAAATCTTAAAAAAAAAACAAACAAAAAAAACCGGAACACAGCTCCACGAGGCCCCGTGGGTGACGGAGGAGCCGGGTGCTGGCAAAGGGACCGTCTCAGTGTGAACGGTGGGAGCAGGGATGGCCCAGGGGGCTCCAGAACCCACAGCCGGTGTGGACCCGGGCTCAGCAGAGCACCGCACGTGTTCAGGGAGAAATCCAGCTTCAGGTCCATAAAGGAACATACACGGGCAGAGCGATGAGGTGACAAAGACTCCTCGCAGAGGGACGTTGTTTTCAGGAACCGAAGGCAAGAGGGGTGGAGTGCGGGGCGCAGGCGCGGATCACTGCAAGACCATGTGGCTCGGCCAAGTCACTTAAGTTGCGCACCCGGCCGCACTGCAGAACCCAGACCTTCTCTCTGCATGCGCAGTGCCCTTGGGCTGCGCCCCGCAGGTCGGAGGTTCTGGGGTGCCCCTCTCCCCACCCTGTGACAAAGGGAGAATTGCTGGCACCTGCGGGGAGGCACAAGCATCCAGCCCCGCTATGCAAGAACCCGTGTGGCTCTCGGTGCTGCCTTGGTAAATCACGGAGCCTTCAGACTAAGATCTCATGAGCTCTCCGTGGCGAAGACTCGCGGGTCCAGTCACCGGGGTTCTTGGTGCAAAGAGGCACGCTGGGCACCCATATCTGGGCAGCATCTCAGCTGCCTTGGCAGGCAGCCCCGTCTGAGCTCAAGCACCCCCCATTCCGCTCCAAACGGAGCCACACAGGTGCCTGCCAGATGAGGCCTGGGGGACCCCAGCGAGTTATTGTCTTAGTGGGGCTCGCCCCTCGGTCAGGGGTAGACCGCAAAATCATGTGCCACTGCCTCTCCCTGTTCCTGGGGTCCCCAATCTGGACGATCAGACATTTGAGGATGAGGCCTGAATATGAAATATCAATCAAGGCAAGTCAGACAGAGCAGGAAAAACAAATAGGAAATTAATAATAATTATCCTCATAATCATCCTTACTAACATCTACTGAAGACTTACTATGTTTCAGATGTTTTTATCACTTTGTACGTAGTGAGCCACTTAATCTTTGCTGTTCTATTTCACAGGGAGGAGACCAAGACACAGTCTCCTTTATTACAAAGATGAAATTTTTAGAAAAAGAAGACATGATTATCCCCACTTCTACCCTTTTTACAGAATGACATTTTCATTTTCCTAAATTATTTTGTAGTCCTTGTTCATGGTGAACTTGTTGTTTTGTTTTTTAATTTTTATTTATTTTTGCATACAAGAGCTGGGGTATAGGCCAGAGGTGGGGGGCTGGCAGTGAGAGGACTCACCAGAGACAGAGTGGGGAGCAGAACAGGCAGATGGACTGAAACACACTGCTGAGGGGAGCAGCGGGGGAGGCAGGAGAGGTCTGCTGCGCCCTGTGGGTCCCCTCTCTGGCCGGGGATCAAACTCGTGCTACTGTGGCAGCGGCTGCTTCATGGTGCCTTAACCACTCACGCCACCAGGGAGGGCCCCAAAGGGCTGATATTTAAGGACAGGACGCTGCCCTCTTCCGGCATTGCCTTTGGCAAGGCCATATCGCCTGCTCACGGGTGAGTTGCTGGTGTGAAATTACCGGTGGGGCCTGGATGCTTTTGCTAGTTAATGAGTAAAGGCAACAGCGCCTGTGTTCTGAAGTGCTAAAGTACCAGAGGTACCAAAACCCCTTGTTGGTCCTCAGAGAATAGGACCTTTTCTAGAATAAAAAATAAGGCCTGACGTGCAAGACACGGGTGACAACGAACCCCTCTGCACGTCCTCTCTGTTCACTAGGCACTCCGGGCTTGCAGCACCAGAGCGAACTACCTGGAGATCTACTGCCTGGGCCACATGCATCCCGGGGAAGGAAGGTGATGAGTGCGTCCTACTGTCTGAGGCCACGGTGTTGTCTTCCCACACGCCTGGGAAATGTGTCATTCAGATGCTGTGAAGGGCTTTGTGTCAAGAACCTGTGGAGAAGAAAACTGTGCATCTCATCCTGTCAGAGCTGAGGGGCCTTGCATAAGTTCCCGGGCACCACCCCGTTGAGAGATGAGGGAGAGGGCCGGAGGGCTGCTGCCTGCTCCAGGCTCCCTGAGCTAAGACAGAGCTCACGCCCTTTGGACACCGCCTCATTCCCCTCTGTGCTGAAACAGGGAGAGAGCGGGGAGGGGAGTGGGTGGGTCAGATCGGGCTTCCACGGCCATGGTAGTGGGCAGAAGGTAACAGGAAGCTTTTTATCTATTCTGAGGAAACTGGCACATTTTGCAGGGATTGGTAAGGACATGAGGCTCCCAGGAAAAGATTTCAGAAGGTGCCACTTGCCCTTGAAAGCTAAAACTAAGCAGATGTCAACAGCTCTTTCCCCCTCATCCCCAAAGGCCAAGCTTATTCCTTGGGGGACAGGATGGGAGGCGAGGTGAGGCTCTGGGAGGTGGGGGAGGGGCGCGGCAGGGAGGGGGCTTGAGTTCTGATGCCCACACCCCCTCACTGTCACCCGATGACGCTGCAGGCTGTGAATGACCCAGGGCCGGCCCTGGAGCCCCCAAGCGCTCCCTGGAGCACCAGGCCCACCCGTTCAGGGAGAGGACCTGGACACAGCCCTGAGCGGTGCTGGTGTTTCTCAGGTCCGCTGCCAGGCCGTCCTTCCCCGGAGGCAGAGAAGGAAGTAGCCCCGCGGTCGAGGACTGCGGCCCGGTGACCCGGCGCGTGCACAGCGGGAAGCTCGAGCTGCTGCCAGCGGGTTTCAAACTCGCGGTGCTCGGGATCTTCATCATCGTGATGTTCGTCTACATCACCGTGGAGAGGAAGCCGCTCCTCGGCCTAGGGCTTTAGGAGCAGCGAGCTGTCCAAGCACTGCTCAGCTCCAGCGCGGGCAGGCCGGGCTCCCGCGTCCACAGCCGGGCGCCCGGGCCGTGCTGTCCTCAGCCCCGCACGGCAGGGAGGGAACACCGGATCGTGTCAGCAGTCATTAAAGGTGTCTGCATGTGAAGCGGATTTCTAAAATGGCAACGGCCTT
This sequence comes from Galemys pyrenaicus, assembly GCA_019455555.1. Lineage (NCBI taxonomy): Eukaryota > Metazoa > Chordata > Mammalia > Eulipotyphla > Talpidae > Galemys > Galemys pyrenaicus. The sequence continues at coordinate 3,849,875 of JAGFMF010011641.1, read as the reverse complement.
GTCATTAACTTTGGTGACAGTTAATGAGGGCCTCAGATCACGTTTTATTTTTAAATATGACGTTTTATATTTTTAAACATATTTTACATTTTTATATTTTATTTATTGTCTCCATCATGGGAAAGACCACAATAGGTGGACGCTGGGGCATCCCTGGTGGCCTAGGGGTTAAGTCTCAGCGCTATCACCGCAAGGCCTGCTGCAAAGTCTCAGTTTGACCCCCAATTCTAGGCCAGGGAGGGGCCCCACAGGGCGCAGCAGACCTCTCTTGTCTCTCCCGCTGCTCCCCTCAGCAGTGTGTTTCAGTCCATCTGCCTGTTCTGCTCCCCGCTCTGTCTCTGGTGAATCCTCTCACCCAGCACCTCTGGCCTGCACCCCAGTTCTTGTGTGCACAAATAAATAAATCTTTTTAAAAAATAATTACAAAGATGAACGAAAAGAGAATTAAAACAAAACAAAACTCATTTGTAAGATTGAGTGGTTTTCAGGGGCTATTTCTTAAAAAGCTTTCTATGCTTTATTTTCTGCTTTGGAAACCCTGTGATATACAGAAATTACTTCATTTTAAGTAATCCCAGCAAGCTCTTACTCTTTTTTAAAATTCTTTTTTTGCCTAGCCTGTTTTATTCTTTTTTTTTTTTTTTTTTAAGATTTACTTATCCATACAAGCACTGGGGTGTAGGCCAGAGCTGTGGGGGTGAGAGGATTCACCAGAGACAGAGTGGGGCGCACCACAGGCAAGCTGACTGAAACACACTGCTGAGGGGAGCAGCAGGGAGACAGGAGAGGTCTGCTGCGCCATGTGGGTCCCCTCCCTGGTGGGAGATCAAACCCGTGCTGCAGTGGCTGCAGACAGCTTCATAGTGCTGCGACTTAACTCCCTGAGCCACCAGGGAGGCCCCTCTTCTGTTCTTTTATATCCTCCTTAAAAATACATATATATGTATATATATATATGAAACCTATATATATTTCATCAGCACTGCCAGCACCATTGTTCTGAATTCCCCTTCTGTCTTGCTCTGCAACCCCACTGAGTTGGGGCGCCTTTCAGGGTTTTTTGTTCTGCTATTTGACACCATGTTCTTCTGTCTCTTCCTTTTTGACATTGTACGCGATGCAGTACAGCTAGATTCTCAACTGTTTTAGCACCTGTTGAAGTGAGTAGTCTGGGAACTGGTACTGGCGAGGTGTAGTAGGTATGAAAGAGGACCGGAACAATAGGCATCAAAGGGTCACCTCTAGCAGACTCCGGGATTTTAGCTCCCTGCTGTAAAGCATTTCTTCGTGGGGCTGGCAGGTGTTTCAAATAGCTCACCCTGGGCGTCAGTAGTAGCCTCTTCTTTAGGGGGTTCAGGTGCTCTGAGCCGGGTCAGGTCACCGCTGTTCTCTGCTAGGAGCCTCAGATTCCAGCCAGGAACCCTTTAGTCTGTCGTGATGCTCTCAGCAGGGCACCCTCTATCCCGGCACCTGCTATGTACCCCCTCATCCAGTGCAGTGCTGGGTCTTAGGAGCCCCAGTGCTGGCACGTGCCGAGCCATACCTGCAGAGCTCTGCAAAGGAGCCGCTCCTCCCTCCTAGGGCTCTCGGCCCTGCCAGGACTACAAACAGAGTTCGCTTAGCCTCCTCTGACCCCTCGCCACCGGGCCAGTGCTCCTCTTATGTACGGTGCTGTGGGCTTTTCCCTCAGGTTTGGTTTGGTTTTCCAGCAGGTTAGTTTCGGGTTTCTGGAGAAGGCAAGTCTAGTCTTCTCTCTGCTCTACCTTAGTAGACGTACTAGACTCTCCGTTACCTTTCCAGATTTTTAAAAGATGCCTAGATGTGTGTAGCGGCAGGACGGGGGCACAGGAGCAAGGTTCGGGATGGTTCTGGGCAGACAGGTCAGGGAAGGAAAGTCTTGGAGCCCTCGGTGGCTTTTCATGCTTTTATTAGTAGAGGTGGCCAGGTGCATGGCAATCAGGGGGCTGGGGGGCTGGCAGGCCTCCCAGCCCCCGGCGCATCTCACTGTCTCGGCTGCTTTCTACTGCTGCTGCTCGTGTTGGTCCTGTCTGTCCTGGCGTCCTCATGACGCCGCCCATTTAAGCCCGTGTCCAACTCAGGTGTGCCCACTTGCACATGCCCACCCTGGAATGCTCGCAGCACCGCAGGTGTCCATCATCACAGTGGTGGGAGGCTGGAAAGACCTGATTGTTCTCTCTGATTGTGCTAGAGAGGAAATTTTAAAGATGTATTTATTTATGCAGACAAGAACTGGGTACAGGCTAGAGGCGTGGAACGAGGGTGAGAGGAGTCACCAGAGACAGAGCGGGGAGCAGAACAGGCAGACAGACTGAAACACACTGCTGAGGGGAGCAGCGGGAGGCAGGAGAGGTCTGCTGCCCCCTGTGGGTCCCCTCCCTGGCTGGGGATCGAACTCGTGCTGCAGCGGCTGCCGCTAAGTGCAGTACTTAGTCCCCTGCGCAACCAGGGAGACCCACCACCAGCCTCGTTCCACTACGTGTTTATCCGTAGTAGGTCCAGGTGGGTCCAGGGCTGCGCTGAGCTCTTCACCTGCGCTGAGGCAAGGCCCGTGCCCGGAGCCGGGTCTTCCGCTGAGCGGCAAAGGGCTGAGCAGAGCGCAGCCAACTGCCTGTGGTGGGAGAGGCTTCGGTCGCCCCACACGGCGAGGCCCGCTGCCTGGTGCATCCGCTGCAGTCTCCATGGCCAGGCTTCAGGCTGGCAGATGGCAGGAATCCTTAAAGACTCTATTTCTGTTTCTCAACATTCAAAGAAATACTGTCTTGCCACCTCTTAAAAATAATTGGGGAAGTGCCAAGCGCTCTTCATTCCACATCATAAATAAAGAAGTGCGAGACCACATGGCCCAGATCCGTAGTAGCGGATGGTGATGACACGCAGGGCCGCGCTGCAGGCTGGAAGTGTCTTATCTGGCTTCCCCCTTCCTTCTCCCCGCGAACCCACCCCCCACCCCAGCCAGGAAAAGTCACTTTAGAGTATCATGAAGGGCTTGATCTTTGAGGTGAGATTAATCTTCACTATTTCCTGGACTAAGACATCTCAAGACCAAAATAAATGTGGCCAGTTCAGCAAGTGACTCTGGAGCTTCTCCATAGAAACAGAGGCCAGAAGGTAGAAGGGAAGCCAATTAGCATGTGCTAAGTCACACTTTTAACGAGCTTGCCCAAGAAGAAGTGAACCCGTGAGTGTCGGGGTGAACCCGTGAGTGTCGGGGACACTCGGGGCACCCTCGCCGAGGAGGCCCTCTCCTGGGCGCGCCGCCCACCTTTTCCACTCGGCTTTGGCAAACAGGTGAGCGCGGAGCAGGAAAGACCACGCGGAGCCGGAGCCGCCTCCCCCAGGACGGCAGTCCCCAAACGGGAGTTGTCCTGGAGCGTGGGTGTAACTCGGAGGCAGCCCCCCTGGGGAATGGAGCCGGAGCGCCGGGGGCTATTCTGGGCGCACTGCGGACTGAGAGAGGACAGCTGTCATCTCCTGGCAAGGCGACATCGTGGGGACAGACAGTTCCTGGACGGCCGTGGTTACACTGTGTCCTGGACCTCAAGGATCGGTCACAGCTGCGCGTGCAGGGACAGGCTGAGTGTCTTCTTGGAGGGGTCAGGGCGGCGGCGTGGATTTGTCCTTAGGGAGGAGAGTGGGTCGCGAGCGTCGCCACGTTCGGATGAAACGGCAGCTCCTTTCCTTTCCAAGAGTCGGAGGTGGGCAGCCCCTCCAGCGGGCACATGCAAAGGCCACGTCGCGCTGCTTCCACCGCCGGGAGATGAAGCGGGTCAAGGAGGGCGTGTGAGGGCCGCGCCCGAGCGGGGAGTCGGTTCCAGCTCAGCTCCAGCTGCTTGTGGGGACGCGGGGCTTTCCTGAGGCCTCGGATTCCCATCTGTGAATTGAGCACTGGAATTCAAATCAGACTCAGCGATGATGAAGACTTCGCTGAATGAAATAAGCGCCCCAGTCGAGGTACCACGGTGCCAGGCTAAGGGAAGGGGGCGGGGCGTTTGGTGGGTGTAGGGTGTGGGTTTGGCAGGTGAAGCCGTTCTGCAGATGGACGGAAGCACATCTGGACACCTGAAAATGGCTAAAGTGGTAAATTTTACAGGGAGGAAGGGAGGGAGGGAAGAGTTATTCACAGCACTTGCCCACTGTCTCAAACTCCTTTACTGGCACCTGGTCAGCTGCGCTGTTCCGATGAAGGGAAGACCCTGGAGACTTGCCCAGTGCTGTTACACCAACCGGGCAGGTCTCCCAGCTCAGTCAAATGCGGGGAGATTTTTCAAGAGGGGTGAACGTTCTAGAAGTTTTTTTTTTTTAAGATTTATTTATTTATGCATACAAGCATTGGGGTACAGGCCAGAGGTGTGCGGGGTGAGAGGATCCACCAGAGACAGAGCAGGGGGCAGAACAGGCAGACTGACTGAAACACACTGCTGAGGGGAGCAGCGGGCGAGGCAGGAGAGGTCTGCTGCGCCCTGTGGGTCCCCTCCCTGGCCGGCAGCAGGGATCGAACTCGTGCTGCAGTGGCTGTGGTTTGCTTCATAGTGCGTTGCTTAACCCACTGCGCCACCAGAGAGGCCCATGCTCTAGAAGTTTTGATGAAATTTCTGAAGTCTTCAAATTGAAAATCAGTTCAAAACTTAAGGAAAAATAACTGTGCCCAAAAAACAATATCTGCAGTGTAGCTCCTGCTTGCAGCTCTGGCTTCTGTGCGTGCATGCACACACGCACGGGCACACTCAGACACGCGCACTGCCGAACGACACATCTGTGGCCTCTGATTTCTTCTGCCAGCTTCTCGCGCCACACTTCTCCCTTGACAACAGTTTGCCACCAAGTCAAGCTGCACTTTGATGAACCCCTTAGCTTTTCACATGTGCCCCCAAGTTTCATATGTGCCCCCAAGGAATCCCAAACCAGAACAGGCAGGTCCCCTGACATTCGCACCTGGGGGTTCTAGCAAAGCCTATCAGATTTCTGGGGTGCCTATGTCAGTTTCTCTCCCCAAACTCCATTAATTCTTACCATGAGGAGAGTCTTCCATCGTTTTCATGCGCTCCATCTCTTTTTTTTTTAAGATTTATTTATGCATACAAGCACTGGGGTATAGGCCAGAGGTGTGGGGGTGAGAGGATTCACCACAGACAGAGCAGGGAGCAGAAAAGGCAGATCAACGGAAGTACACTGCTGAGGGGAGCAGCGGGCAAGGCAGGAGAGGTCTGCTGCGCCCTGTGGGCCCCCTCCCTGGCCGGCGGCAGGGATCGAACTCGTGCTGCAGTGGCTGCGGTTTGCTTCACAGTGCCTTGCTTAACCCACTGCGCCACCAGGGAGGCCCCTCCATCTCTTGACTTGTTGTGCAGTCAGTCAACTTCCTCACCATTCTCATCGCCGTATTCAGAAGTCCGTCCATGCCCTACATTTTCCCTGATGTTTGACAAGGGTGGGAAGCACGCCCAGACTTGAGGTCCCAGGGCCAAGGGGTTCTGCTTTCTTCAGAGCAGTAGCCCCCCTGCAAATCCTAGAAGTTGCCCTACTGTACTTTACTTGTAAGCCCAAGACTGCAACTTGGCAGAAGAACACAGGCAGCTTTCTGCATTTGCTAGCAGCTTTATTTAAAGGGGGACACTGCTTGCGAAAGTAGGCCATTTGGAGAGGTGGAGGGACACCCCGCGCCTCAGCTGCCAGCCTGCTTCCTGCTTAAACCAAGCCTGGTAGCAGAAAAGAGAGATGTGGGCCTTTCTTGAGGTCAGGCTTTCTACAATTAATCCCCAGTGACAGCACAGATGTCTCCGCTCGAGAGAAGCCCTCGGAGGGCCCTGCCTGGGGTGTGTGCTCTCGCAGATGAACAGATGTGCAGTCTCAGCAAACCCTGCCGCGCTGGGAGTTGAGGCCTCACATCCAGGGACCCACTGCCCGGTCCACGCTGCCTTACGCCCGGTGATACCGCATTCAGACGGCGCTGTTTTCCGCATAAGTTTTCCTTTTTGACAGCTATGGCAAGGGCCCTCCTAGCTGTGAGTCATTTTGCAGAAGTTTATGGAGGACCTTCTCTGCGCCAGCCCTGCGCTAGGAGCTGAGCTACAGAGAGTCTCGGACAGAGATCGCTGTGGCGAGGGTGGGAGCTGGTGCTGTTTTGCCTTTGCACCAGGCCTCCTCCCAACCACAGTGCCCGCCCTGCTAGGTCGACCGCCAAGGCTCCCCCTGAGAAGTGTCTGCAGCCGAGGGCTACTGCTCCTGGTTAGGTACCCCACCTAGGCGGCTCCCACCCAAGGACAAATTGATGTGGGGAACCAGAGGGCCAGCGACTTGGCATCAGCGTGGGGAAAGGACGATGTTATTTATGTACCCAACCACTGTGAATCGGGCCAGCTGTGGCTTTCACCTGGGACCCCAGCTCCATGGGGCCCCTCTTCTCCTGTGTCACCTAGCAGGTGTCTCTGAAGAGCTCTTCTGCAAATAGCCACCATCCCAAGGCCCGATCTCAGGGTCTGTGCTTAGAAAGCCTCTGAGAACACAGTGAGGACAGTGTTTTGTGGAAACCTTCCTGAAGTGGTATGCCCTTCTTTGTCTTTTGAAGCAAAGACTCTTAAATAAGATTTTGCACATTTTGGAAGGACTTCTCCTTTAGTTCCTCCGGAATAAAACGAGGACGTTGAAGCAGATGGGCCCCCTGCCAGCTCACAAGTGCCCTTGACTTTATAACTGTGAGCATCACTTTGGGGATGGAGTGGAAAGAGACAGGCTTGGTTTCAAGTTCCCACCCTGCGCCAAACAGATGCGGGGCCTTGAGTACCTGGCCTTGCTGAGTAGCAAGCAGCGGCCTCCTTCATCTGCCCAGCAGGGAGGTAACAGGAGGTAATAATAGTCCCTCAGGCTGTGAGGACAGAAAGAAGCTATCTCTACTGGAGAGCGTGGTATAGCACCCAGTAGACAGAGCTGTCGGCAGTACTGGCGCTTTCCTGCCATTTAAAAATAAGGACACTGGGCCTCCCTGGTGGTGCAGGGATTCAAGTTTCAGCACTATCAAGCTATCGGCAGCCACTGTGGCCTGAGTTCGATCCCCGGCCAGGGAGGGGACCCACAGGGCACAGCAGACCTCTCCTGTCTCCCCGCTGCTCCCCTCAGCAGTGTGTTTTGTGGATCTGCCTGTTCTGCTCCCCACTCTGTCTCTGGTGACTCCTCTCACCGCCTCCAACACACACTTCTGGCCTGTACCCCAGCTCTTGTGTGCATAATAAATAGGGACACCCAGTGAGGCTTGTCCTATACGAAATTGCCCCAGGCTGCTGTGCTTTCTGGGTTGTTGACTTTGGGGTGATCTTTTGTTGCTTTTTTGTTTTCTGCTTTCAGGTTGTCAAAAGTCTTGAGGAATTCTTTTTTGAATTTTCTGACTCTGTCCTCTGCTGCAGGTTGGAGAACTACTCTACCCAGGCTTATTAGAGTTGCTTGGGCTTTTTATTATAATCTTTATTAAATTTCTAGCCTAGTCTGGCTCGTTATATAGTAAGTTATACCTGTAACCTTCAACGAGATTATGAGCTCATAGAGATGGGTCTCAATTATGGACCCATCTCCAGGACCTCACCTGGTGCTAACAGATAGCAGGGGTCCAAAAGATGCTAGGTGAAATGCAATTGAATAAGGATTGAAAATAAAACATAAGTGGGCTTCCCTGGTGGCGCATGGCATTAAGCACCGCACTATGAAGCCTCCACAGCCACTGCAGCACAAGTTCGATCCCCGGCCAGGGAGGGGACCCACAGGGCACAGCAGACCTCTCCTGCTTCGCCCGCTGCTCCCCTCAAAGGTGTATTTCAATAAATCTGCTTGTTCTGCTCCCCACTCTGTCTCTGCTGAATCCTCTTACCTCCCACACCTCTGATCTGTACCCCAGCCCTTATATGCATAAATAAATAAATCTTTGAAAAGAAAAGAAAGTGTAAGAGCCTCCCTGGTGGCCTGGGGGGTAAGCCCCAGCATTATCACCTCTACATCGTGAGTTCAATACCCGGCCAGGGAACTGACCCACATAGTGAGGTAGTCCTTTCTTGTCTCGCCCGCTGCTCCCCTCAGCAGTGTATTTCAGTCAGTCTGTCTGTTCTGTTCCCCGCTCTGTCTCTGGTGAATCCTCTCACTCCTGCATCTCTTTTATGCAAAAATAAAATGTAAGTAAAAAGGATTAAAATGAATACTTAAATCTCTGTTGCAAGTTTGTGAGAGTTTCCTGTTGGTGCTTGAGACTTCTGGGGAAGTGATTTAGAGATTTAAGAATAATGTATGTGGATATGGAAACGAGAGGGTGAGTTTTACCTTGAAATCCATGTTAACGAGGACTAAAACTAAGAAGGTCGAACCCACTTTTCTTTTCCAGATGCTCAGGATGGGCCGAGTGTGTTAATATTATGGGTTTTGCAAACAACGGAGAAACCCAAGGGGAAAGCCACGTGGGCGCTGGTCTCCTATGGCAACCGATCACCCACCTGTCCTTCTTCTGTGATGTCTTTCTTGTCTGTCTCCTGAAATGACAGATTCTCCTGGCTGTTTGGGGGCCAAGTTGTCTTCTGCTCTTGGGGGTTGGACAGAAGCCAGATGAGAGCTAGGATCCTTAGTCAGCTGTCTTTACGGTTCAGGCCACCAGGCAGGGGTGAGAAGAAAGCCAGTCCCTCAGAAATCAAGTTCCAGAAACTGCTGCAGTGGTGCATTTTGTTCACACATCAACTAAACTGGTTAAACGACTGCCTGACCTGGGACTGCTGGCTCGGAGCCTGGGTTTGGACTCCTTATCTAACAGGAACCTAAATGCAAGAGTCTTCACCGGGCGGCCCTGCCCGAGGAGTATTTTCCTTCTTGATCTTAAAGACCTGGTAGCTCCTGGGTGAACCAAATCTGTCCAGAGCTAGCGGGAGACCAGAGCATCTCTGAGTCCTTCCTGGTGTTGGGGGTGGGGGGCTGGGCCAGAAGGCTCAGCATCAGGACCCACATTCCCATAACCAGTTGTCCTCGACCCGGCTGGTCATCAGGGCCACCTGGGGACATTCGAGATGCTCTCTGGCGCCCACCCTGCACCCCAGACCGACTGCACCAGAACCTCTGGGGTGGGGATTCCCAAGCCTCAGGACGGCCTGGGCTGGAATCGAGTGATGAGAGGGTTAGAGCGGGTTTAAAGATTCAAGTGACTGAGCTCAGAGAAGAGGGGGCGTGTGACTTTAAGATTCGTCTTCATGTGAGAACTAGGCCAAGAGCCGGGCCAAGCCTGTGCCAGGCACCATATCCCAGCGACAGAGGAGACGGAGAACCTTCGAAATGGTACCACACCCCTGCTGCTCAGGCTCGGAAGCTGCCACCCACGCGTGATCACTGGAAACTCGCTCTGGGCTGCCGTCGTACACAGCAGGTAATGTGTGGCAGGCATTCAAAACACAGGCGTGCCCCCCAACCCTGATCAGACCCCTTTGGGGCTTTATCCTCTCTCCCCTCACCATGTAAGTTGGGCAGGAGGCTTAGAGGAAATTAAATGGCTAAAACTGTGATTTTATTTAAAGATTTATTTATTTATGCACACAAGAGCTGGGGTACGGGCCAGAGTCCAGGGCGGTGAGACGATTCACCAGGGACAGAGCGGGGAGCAGAACAGACAGACTGACTGAAACACACTGCTGAGGGGAGCAGCGGCCGAGGCAGGAGAGGTCTGCTGCGCCTTGTGGGTCCCCGCCCTGGCTGGCGGCAGGGATCGAACTCGTGCTGCAGTGGCTACAGCTTGCTTCATAGTGCGTTGCTTAACCCACTGTGCCACCAGGG
>JAGFMF010011641.1:3817957-3839172 GCA_019455555.1 Galemys pyrenaicus | reverse complement strand
GCTGAGGGGAGCAGCGGGCGAGGCAGGAGAGGTCTGCTGCGCCATGTGGGTCCCCTCCCTGGCCGGCAGCAGGGATCGAACTCTTGCTGCAGTGGCTGCTGTTTGCTCCATAGTGCGTTGCTTAACCCACTGCGCCACCAGGGAGGCCCCAGCGTCCTACTTTTTAATTATTTACTTATGCATACAAGAGCTGGGGTCTAGGCCAGAGGTGCAGGGGGTGAAAGGATTTGCCAGAGACAGAGTGGGGAGAACAGGTAGATCTACTGAAATACACTGCTGAGGGGAGCAGCAGATGAGACAGGAGAGGGATCAAACTATTGCCTCAGTAGCTGGCAGGAGCTTGACAGCACTGAGTCTTTAGCCCCTGTGCCACCAGGGAGACCCAGTACATGTCCTACTTTTGAAATGCTATATGGGATTGCACAGTTGTCATTTCCCTATACCCAGCTCTTGAGGTTTTCAGAGGATGCCTTTGTATTAAGTTGCAATAGAGTTAAGTAGTCCGTGATCACAGGCAAAAGCTGGTACTCACCCAACCTTAGTGGAAGTAGCATCAATTAAAAGCTTACACACCTGGAACTGGGCCAGGTGTTTCACAGACACCATTGCTTTAATCCTGTGGATGCTTGCCAGCGGGCATTTGCTTCTATCCTAGGCTTATCAGATTTAGCAAATAAAAATATAGGCTGTCGGTTGAATCTGAATTTCAGATCGGTGACAAGCAACTTTTAGAATACGTCCTAAATATTCAAATCGAATGAGGTGTCCTGTGGCTCAGCGCTGTGGTTGGTCTTGACCGCTCTCCCCCCTACGGCTGGGCACTTCAGCTTGGAATGCCGTCCACTCTGCTTGCCAAAATCGGACACCCCTTTGAAGATCGGGGTCCTCAGGTGGGTATGCTTTTTCTTCTTCACTCCCAAAGTGCCAAAAGTGAACTGGTCACGTGGTTGTGGCGTGATGTCACACCTCCTTCCTTCCACCAGGGACGGAAGTCCTGTGGCTTGTCCGCCCTGGAGCGCAGAGGTGTCAGAAGACACAGCTGTGTCTGGGACGGCACAGCAAACCTGGCACTCAGGAGGTGCCTGGGCGCTCTTTGCTACATGAGCACACTGGAGCTGATTTCCTAAAGCAGAGCTCCTTTGTGTTCTCACTTGTAGAGGCTATTTCTTCCCTTAATCTTAAATCCAGTGGCATGAGCATCTCTGGCATATGTGCTTTTAACAGAGAGACTTAGGGCCTCCCTGCTGGCGCAGTGGGTTAAGCAACGCACTATGAAGAAAACCGCAGCCACTGCAGCACGAGTTCGATCCCTGCTGACACCCGGGAGATGACCCACATGGCGCAGCAGACCTCTCCTGTCTTGGCCGCTGCTCCCCTCAGCAGTGTGTTTCAGTCTGCCTGTTCTCCCCGCTCTGTCTCTGGTGGATCCTCTCACCTCCTGCAACTCTGGCCCGTACCCCAGCTCTTGTGTGCATAAATAAATAAATAAATCTTAAAAAAAAAGATAAAAAAGAGCACACGTGTGTAACTTGAGTTACACACTAAGGGAGTTATTCCTGCTTTGCACGAACATGTCTCCGTGAGGTCTCTTCCCTCGTGTGCACAGGGGTGTATTCAGGATCTGCTTAAGTTTGTACTGAACATTAGAAAAATGATACCTCCTGGGCACTGTTTGCCAAAGGAGTTTCTCCTCTTCTGTGTCTCCTCTAACTAACCCTGAGTGGCTAAGCGTTGGCCACTGTGTCTGGGTTCAGGCGGAAGGGAGAAGTCTTTTCCAAAATAGCCCGTGAGCTCTCGGGCTCCCAGAGAAGAGCTGGGCGAAGACTGAGCGGTGGCGTGGCAGTTTGCGCAGGGGGCCGGCCACTGCCATTGCCCCTTTATTTATTTTTAATATTTATTTATTTATACACACAGGAGCTGGGGTACAGGCTAGAGGCACGGGAGGTGAGAGGATTCACCAGACAGAGTGGGGAGCAGAACAGGCAGATGGGCTGAAACACACTGCTGAGGGGAGCAGCAGGCGAGGCAGGAGAGGTCTGCTGTGCCCTGTGGGTCCCTCCCTGGCCGGGGAACGAACTCCCAGTGCAGCAGATGCTTCACAGTGCAGTGCTCAACCAGCTGTGCCACCAGCGAGGTCCCCCATTCGCCCCTTTATAGAGATTCCCTTCACTTCGCCTTAGCTCCTTCCTGCCCCCCGACTGTGGCTCCCCAGGCCCTCTGTGGTCAGGACCCCATTTTGCTGCTCTCCTTCAATGGCTTCTGATTGGACGCTCTGCTTAGTTAATGGTTTCTACCCAGCTGCAGGGCTGACATTTACTGCCTTGATTTCCATCCTCCCTGCGCCCTCTGGCCTTCTCTGTGAACAGAGCTTAAATTAGGCAGGATCTGAGATCCAGCACCTTTTAATAGGGCCCCTTGTGGGGGTGGGGGGCACTGGAGAGGAGCCTTGGAAATAGACCGCGGGCCGATCAGCCCTGACGCCTGCAGATGAATCCAGCGACTTGGCTTGCCCAGAATCCCAGCTGGCTCTGGCTGTCCTTCTTTGTTTGCCTTTTAACTTGCCCAGCCTGTACTTTCGACTGGAGCACGCTTTCTCTTTTTCACCCCCTGTTATCAGACCACAGGCGTTGTTTCTCCTTTTCGTCATTGGGAAGGTTCTGGGCTGAACCTCAGACTTCCTCATCCAGGACCTCAGAGCCACATCATGTTCATTTCTAGATGAATGTGCGCTCTTAATTATCACAATGGCAACTCCTCCCCTCTCCTCCCTGTCCAGAGATGTCAGTGTCTTTGAACTGAGGAAGAAAATAAAACTGTGAGGATTTCATTGGAACATCTTCATCCTGTGGTGGTGTATTTGTCTCTTATAGCATCCAACAAAGCAGAAAGAAAAGTCAGTAGCCCAAACATTTGCTTAGAATGAATGGTCACAAAATGAATTCAGGGCCTCCCTGGTGGCACAAAGGGTTAAGTCTCAGCAGCATGAGTTTGAACCCCCGCCAGGGAGGGACCCACAGGGTGCAGCAGACCTCTCCTGCCTCCCGCTGCTCCCCTCAGCAGTGTGTTTCGGTCAGTCTGCCTGTGGTGCGCCCCACTCTGTCTCTGGTGACTCCTCTCACCCCCTGCGCCTCTGGCCTGTACCCCAGCCCTTGTATTTATAAATAAATAAAATCTTTCTTAAAAGACGAATTCAACGTTGCTCTCAGCTTATGGATTATGCAGTTTATCCACTTAGCGGCACCGGCCTCCAACGGGCTTCAGTGCTTCCCTGCCTGGGTCGTCTGGCAGCCCGGCTGCAGGAGCCAGCGTCAGCCACGCAGCTGTGAGCTAAGCAAGTGGTTGGCTTGTGTCTATAATCTGCCTCCAGGGATCAGTTTTCCTTGATTCTTAATTATATTCTACTTTCCATTCTCTCTAAGTCCCCTGGCGTACACACACGCGCGCGCGCGCACACACACACGCACACGCACACACGCGCACGCACACACACGCACACACATGCACACACACACATGCGCGCGCACGCGCACACACACGCGTACACACACACACAATTCCTTTTTAATTGGGCTGTCATTCTCAGAACGTCTGGTGTGGGCGCAGTCATCCCAGAGCTGGCCTGAGGGGCAGTGTGTCCTCCGGCCACCGTCTCCCCAGGCATGATGGTGCTGCCTTTGGTCCCCATCCAGGAGCCCGCCCAGGGCCAAAGTGTGGCCCGCGGAGTCTCTGAACCAAGAACAACTGTGGCTACGGGCAGCGGAGATGGACCAGCTCCTGGAGCAGAGGTATAACGCAAATGACGGGGGAGGTGGGCGGCAGTTCACTTTCTAATTCCGGGCTATGAAATTAGAAGCCGGGTTGGTAAAGACCCCTCTGCTGCTCAGGCGTTGCCCCTGCTGCTGAGAGCCGCTGCTCAAGTCCCAGGAAGCAGCAGACTAGCCGAGTCTCCATGGGGCCGATACATACAAAATCAGTGTGGCCTGTGCAGGAACACCTCCCCCAGGCAGTCCCCCTTGATTACATCTAGCATTGCTTTCTTACTCCTCTTTTGCTGGGGGGGGAGGGCGAGAGAATCAAAGGGGAGTAGCTGTGTCCTGTAATCTAGACATTCACGACTGGTTTACCTGGCTTATAAACTCATAAAAACCAGGTATAATCCATGTACAGCAGCGCAAGTTCGATCCCTGGCCAGGGAGGGACCCACATAGCACAGCAGACCTCTCCTGCCTCGCCCGCTGCTCCCCTCAGCAGTTTCAGTCGATCTGCCTGTTCTGCTTCCCCGGTCTGTCTCTGGTGACTCCTCTCACCTCCCGCACCTCTGGCCTATACCCCAGCTCTTGTGTGCATAAATGAATAAATCTTACCCAAAAAAGGCCCAGACACTATAGACAACTAAGGGGACAGGCAACCCGGGCGTGTCCCTGTGCCCCACACGAGCTTCTTCCATCTTGCAGGCCCTCTTCTTCCAAAGCTTATTGCTGCTGCACATTTATTTGTTGTTGATTTTAGGGTCCCAAGATACATCCACCCCCGGGGGGCGCTTTGAGGACACCTCCTCTCTCCCCTCTGCTGGCGGGAGCTCTAAGGGCTGCGCGGTGAACAGCTCAGTATTCTTTATTCACCAGCACCAAGCACTCCCCCTGGGCTCCCATCACCCTGAGATGAACTGAAGAGCCTTAATATTGAAGGAGGAATGAGTTTGTGTAATTAGCACCTTAGCATTATGCCAGAACCATGCCAGAGGTTTCTATTTAAAAGCAAACTGAATCTCCCCGAAGGGAAGCTAATAAGTGGCAAAAATAGATGGCAAAAGATGAGGGAGAGGCAGGAGGAGGGTGGGGCTCTGAGGGGCAGCGACCCTGTTGTCCTGTTGTTGCCTGGCTACAGCCCACACTCCACCCCCCAAAGCCAGGGTCTGAGACCGAGGGGGCTGGAGGGGGGACCTGAGTCCCTGGAGGCTGAGTCTAGCTCCCCTTTCACTCGTGGGGATCCCCGCTCAGTAGCCACTGGGCCGCTGGAGGCCACTACAACCCAGTGGCCTTCAGAGGAGCCAGGCTTTGGAGCGGAACACAGGGTCCACCCCTGCTTGGCAGGAAGGGCTTGGGTGAGCTCCTTAATCCCCATGGGCCTGCACCATCATGAGTAGGTGACTCCTCCGAAGATCCCTGCCAGGTGATGTGAGAAACCGAGGAAATGTGCCTGTGGACAGCAGGTGTCCAGCGAATGTTAGTCTCTTTCCATTGCTACTAGATGTTGCTGTGCTGCCTCCGCATGTCAAAGTAAGTGAGAAGCAGGATAGAGAAAAAGGTGGCCTGGGCCTCCCCGGTGGTGCAGTGGGTTAAGCAACGCACTATGAAGCAAACCGCAGCCACTGCAGCACGAGTTCGATCCCTGCCGCTGGCCAGGGAGGGGACCCACGTGGCGCAGCAGACCTCTCCTGTCTCGGCCGTTGCTCCCCTCAGCAGTGTGTTTCAGTCCATCTGCCTGTTCTGCTCCCTGCTCTGTCTCTGGGGAATCCTCTCACCTCCTGCGACTCTGGCCTGTACCCCAGCTATTGTGTGCATAAATAAATAAATCTTTAAAAAAAAAAGAAAAAGGTGGTCTTCTCTTTCCTGCCCTGCCTGGGGGTGGGGGAGGAAGGTGGAGGAAGTGGGGGTGGGGAGGGCAGAGTGACACGCAAACATTTCAAGGACCAGACGGTAAGTATTTCACACTCTGCGGGTCACACACTCTCGCCAGCCCCTGCCCCACTCTGCGGCTGTAGCGGAAAGTGGCCACGGGCTGCACGTGAGCCACCGGTGTGGCAGAGTGCCAGTATAATGCTACTTATAGGCACGGAAATGTGAATTTCATGTCATTTTCATGTGTCATGAAATGGTTTTCTTTTTATTATTTTTTCCCGCTAATCATTTAAAAGCATAAAAACCATTTTTAGAGCACAGGCTGGACCACAGCAGGCCACAGTGGGTCACTGTTTGCTAAGCCCTGTCCCGCTCACTGTGTTACAAGCTCGGAGCAGTCTGTGCAAGGAAGCTCTCGAAACCTAACTCCTGAGGCTGGGACCACAGGGGAGGGCTGTCACCAAGGAGGAAATAGCCCTTTCTGGGTCAGGACCTCAGAAGACTGAAGAACAGGTGGGCTGCCCCAGGTGCCTGCTGGGATGGATGCCCTGGGTCAGACCGCCAGTGAAGGTGACACCCCATTTCCTGCCTGGTGAGGTCCAGGACCGTGACGTGGGGTCCCCAGGGAAAAGGTTGGTTCCAGGTTCCCTCTCCCACCCCAGGGAGGGTGGAGCTGAGCAGGGAGGAGAAGCTGGGGAGGAGACTGGGGAAGGAAGGCAGAGGATGGGAGCCAAAGGAGACCTGGAGGAGGCTCGTGGAGCAGAGACATGGAAGAGGCTGCACTTGCTTCTTGGTCCTGGACTGGCTGCAACAGATGTGGGTGAGAGACCCGTGGGAGGTTGACAATGGCAGCTTTTAAAGATTTATTTATGCACACAAGAGATGGGGCACAGGCCAGAGGTGCGGGGGTGGGGGTGGTGGTGAGAGGATTCACCAGAGACAGAGTGGGGAGCAGAACAGGCAGACTGACGGCACACTGCTGAGGGGAGCAGCGGGCGAGGCAGGAGAGGTCTGCTGCGCCATGTGGGTCCCCTCCCCGGCCGGGGTTCGAACTCAGGCTGCAGTGGCTGCGGATGCTTCACAGTGCGGCGCTCAACCCACTGTGCCACCAGGGAGGCTCTGACAATGGCAGCTTCTATCTTGATTTTGATTTTGCTCTTTCCTTCTCAGACTTGTCCAACTGTTTCTGACCCTTTTCTATGGGTCTCCACCAAAAGGTGCTGTAGACTTGAGGCAGCTTTGGGGCCTTGCTCTGGGCCAACCCTGTTTGGCTGGACATTTGCCCACCAGGGGATGGGCAGCTTCGGGTGCTTGATTTGGAAACTCTATTCTTCATCTTTTCTGTGTCGCACACTGAGTGTATCAAAGTTCCTTTCCGTGGGTGTTCTCGTGCACTGGAGCGTGCTTGGGTGCAGCAGATGGCAGAACCCACTAGAACAGGTAGGTTGGGGGTTCTGGGTGCCCCCTCCCTGCTCTGGAATGGAAAATTGACGGCGCCTGGGCCCAAAGCAGGTGACGGGTCTCCTGGCGCAGGTGAGGGAGCCTCATTCAAGGCCTTGGGACCCCGGCTCACCCCTCAACTGGGGAAGCAGAGAGGGTTCCCTGGGGCTCCTCGGACACCTGGGTGCAGAGCCGCTGCCCTGGCACGCCCGCTGCACCTGAGGCGCCGGTCTCTCCCTTCCCCCAGCCCCTCACACCTGTCCTTAAGCACACACACCCATCACCCACGCCTCTTCTTTGTCTTCAGCAGCGAGCACCACCGCCACGGCAGATGGCTGCCCCCACTGGCAGATCGTCCGGCCCTGCGGGAGGAGGGAGACATAGGGCCTGGACGCGCGTGCTCTGCGGTGCCCAGCACTCCCCCTAGGTGCCTCTCCCCCCGCCCAGAACCTCCAGAGAAGACGGCGTGTGCACACGCGCACCGTCAGCTGTGAGTGTGTGCACCTGTGTGCGAGTGACGTGACGCTCCAGAGGAGAGGGGCGGAGGCAAGACAGTGGCAGCGAGAAAAGCACCTGCATCCCCACAGAAGCCCGGCCCCAGTGGCCAGGCTCCCCTTCCTGCTGGAGGGTGAGCTGGAGCTGCCTCTTCTGCACCCCTAATTGAGGCGAGCAGAGGCAGAGGGTGGGGAGCCGAGTGACAGAAGGGGGTGCTTGTGCTTGCTTCCTGGATCTAGAAGCCCCACGCTGAGTGTCCTCTCCTCTCGCACTAGCTCAGCTTGCAGGTCCCCCCTTCCCATTCATTCCTCGCACGTAGGAGGACCCAGAGCCTTGGATGCTGCCGGAATCAGGTTCTGTCAAAATTTGGGGTGCAAGGAAGGGAAATGGGGCCATGAGAAACCCTCCCCCCTAAATTGGGTAGTATTGGGGCCTCCCTGGTGGCGCAAGGGGTTGAGCACCACACGAAGGGGCTTCCGCAGCCACTGCAGCACAAGTTCGATCCCCGGCCCAGGAGGGGACCCACAGGGCACAGCAGACCTCTCCTGCCTCCCCGAGGCTCCCCTCAGCAGTGTGTTTCCGTCAGTCTGCCTGTTCTGCTCCCCACTCTATCTCTGGTGGATCCTCTCACCGTGTAACAGGGTGGTCCCAGGAAAAGGGGAAGTTCCAAATATCCTGGTTCCGCCCTAAGTGGGTGGAGATGAGGAAAAAAAGATTTCTGCAGAGAAGAGAAGAGAGAAGAAAGAAAGATGGAGAACAGCAAGGAGACCTGGATGGGGCACGTGGAGCAGAAGGACAAGTGAAGAAACTGCGCTTGCTTTTTGGTCTTGGACTGGTTGGAACAGATGTGGGTGAGAGACCCGTGGGGAGGTTAGCAATGGCAGCTTTCCTCTTGATTTTGATTTTGCTCTTTTCCTCCCGGGTTTGTCTGACTCTTTCTGACCCTTTTCTATGGGTTTCTACTGAAAGGTCCCTTAGACGTGTGGCAGGCTTTAGGGCCTTGCTTTGGGCCAATCCTATTTGGCTGAACTTTTACCCTCAAGGAGATGGTAACTTTGGATGCTTCACTTAGTAACTATATTCTTTGTTCTTTCTTTATTGTACCCTAGTTGCATTAAAGTTCCTTTCCATTAAAGGTTTTGTATGTTTGTCTTAATGCGGCGGATGGCAGAACCCATTCAGAGAGGGCAGGCTTGGGGGTTCTGGGTGCTCCTCTCCCTGCCCTGTAACAACCGCCTCCCCCGCCCCCGTACCTCTGGCCTGTACCCCAGCTCCTGTATGCATAAATAAATAAAATCTTTAAAAACAAATAAATAAAGTGGGCAGTAATGACCAAACAGAAGCCTGAACGCGCCACGGAGCAGGAGCAGAATCCCGGGGAATGGGCTCTCCGGGCGCAGCCCCCTTCTCTCCCGGGTGGGGATGAGCTGACGCCTCACTCCCCACTTCTCTCCTCCAGATGGGATGATCCAGCTGCCCAGGAAGGGGGACCCGGCAGGAGGTGAGCTGTGGTGCTTTGTTTAGCGTTGGGCGGCGGGAGGCTCTACCCCAGGCCAGCAGGGCTGCCGCACTGTGGGTCCCAGGCCCTGCTCGCCCAGCGCGGCCCACACCTGCCAGCCGCGCATGCGCAGGCCGGCCCCTCCGCGGGGGTGGCGGGCGCCCCCCTGCCAATCAGTCTTCCGCGCGGGTCCGCGGCTGTGGCAGCGGCTGCTGTGTAAATCACTCGAGCCCCGCGCGGGCTCTGCCAGGACGCGGAGCTCTTTTTAATTAAGAAGAATGGAGGATGCTGCTGGCTCTGGAAATGGCGATATTAACAGTAATGGGCGTTTAAAGAACCATCTTTGAGTGGTCTGCCGCTGCCTTTAGCTCCGCTGCTCTGCTCGCCCCATGGAGGCGCCCCTGCCCTCTGCAGCAGAAGGGAGCAGGGCCCCCAAGACCCCAAGGCCCCCCAAGGCCCCAGCGCCCAGCCAGGTGCTGGCTGGTGACCTGGGACAAGTGGGCACATTTTTACTTTTAGAGAAAGGACCAGGATGAAGAAAGGACCTTTGTCCCCTCTCCTGGTTGACTGTGGAAGACCAGGGACACCCCAGGAAGGACGTGAGCCCACGGGAAGCTCTGCGCAGCCTCCGGGGTGCCCAGCTCTGAGTGGGGCAGCTGCTGCTGTCTGGAGTTCCTGCGGGTGCTGGCGGATGAGAGAGGCGTCAGGCCAGCCCAGGGCAGGGCCCCTAAAGAGGTCCCTCTGGTGCTGACCCCAGGAGGCGGGCCAAGCCTCGAGAGCTGATGGGTGGGACCTGGTTGTCTGGGCCACCAGAGGAGGGGGGTCGTCCATTCTGGAAGCTGCTGCCTTGTCACTACAGCCAAACCATACTTCCTGCAGGTTCTCGCACCTTTCTGCCCCTACGCGTGAAGAATACTCCCACTCGCTCTTCGTCCTCACCCCAATTTTATAAAGGAGTGGGCCTGATTTGCCGCAGGTGCACAGCCCAGCCATGACGAGGCATGGCTGGCACGGGGCCCCTTTCCTGGTCTCCTAACTCCCAGGGGCTGGCACCACAGCTCTCTCCTCACCTGAGCTGTTTTACTTCTGCTCCTGCTGCCCCTTTTTCTATAACCCAGATCCTCAGGCTTTGTGATAACCCATTTCTCTAAACCCCCTCAGTACACGGGGTGGGGTGGGGTGCGGGCTGCTGTCTTCCAGAGTGACCCCTCCTGCTCCCATCACCACCTTCCAGCTAGGACACAAAGGCGCCTGCAGCCGCAGCTTCCTGACTCTTCCTTCCCCAAGTTGGGCAAGTCCTGAGTCTAAAACCAGGGGGAGGGCCTCCCCGGTGGCGCAGTGGGTTAAGCAACGCACCATGAAGCAGACCGCAGCCACTGCAGCACGAGTTCGATCCCTGCTGCCGGCCAGGGCGGGGACCCACATGGCGCAGCAGCCCTCTCCTGCCTCGCCCGCTGCTGCCTTCGGCAGTGTGTTTCAGTGCATCTGCCTGTTCTGCATCCTACTCTGTCTCTGAAGCACAGCAGCGCGAGTTCGATCCCCGGCCAGGGAGGGGACCCACATGGCACAGCAGACCTCTCTTGTCTCGCCCGCTGCTCCCCTCAATGGCAGTGTACTTCCATTGATCTGCCTGTTCTGCTCCCCACTCTGTCTGGTGAATCCTCTCACCCCCTGCGACTCTGCCCTGTACCCCATCTCTTGTGTGCATAAATAAATGAATGTCAGTTTCCTCATCTGTGAAAAAAAAAAAACAAACCAAGGACCCTTTGCCCGCTCCCCACCACCTCTGCCGGGATCCCATGACTCCCAGAGAGGCAAGAAGGCGCTCTGTAGGACAGCAGCACTCGTCCCTTGCCCCCCATTGAGTCACCCCAGGCTCCAGGCAACCCGTGTTGCTCTGCAGAGGAGGGGGCAGGGCGGTGGCTGAGCAAGCATGGCTAACAGCATTCTGGCCTGCGAGGCTGCCTGGCCTGCACGAGCCCTGGTGCCCGAGGCCCTCCGCGGGACCCCAGCTCCTGCCTGGGGTGCAGTGCCATCGAGCAGATGCAGACCACAGTTCTGATGGCCGGCACCTGCGTCACACCATCTCCCATGGAGTCCTCTGGAGCCCTGGATCCTTCCTCAGGCCTATGTGGGGCCTGGGCGGGAGGCGGTCCTTAATGAGGCTTTCCAGAAGCTCCTCCTCCCCTGGTCTGCTCGCAGTCTCTGTCCTAATTGGATGAGTCATCCTCTCCTCTCCGCAGCCCCTGCTCACAGCCCGGGGTGTGTGGGGAGGAACAGGAAGGTGATTAGCTAAGGGACACACAGCTGTGCTCCAGATAGAAGGCGCTGGGCAGATTCCGTCAGCCAGGAGGCCAGACACCCTGCTGAGACCGGGAGGGGGCTGCAGGAGGTGTGGGCGCTGGTCAGGTGCCACTGGCGAAATTGGCACCTGTTATTTGGGCCCATCGGCCTGAATCTGCAGCAAGTCAGGGGCGCAGAAAAGTGCCTCACAGAGAGAGGAAAGAAAGTGCCCTTCCAGAGCCCCTGCCATGTCCGGGGCCACGCCCGGAGGCCCGTCCTGCTACACTTCCGGTCAGCAGGTGCTCTTGGTCATTTTTTTTCATAGATGAGGAAACTGACATTCAGGGGCATCAGTGCCTCAGCCCCGGTCACACTGCAGGGGCCCAGCCAGAACTCAGGCCCTGCCTCGGGTCCACCCACTCGCCCACTATCCCATGGTCACGGGGCGCTGCAGAAAGGGAACAACATAGAAGGTGGGTCTCGGGGAGCTCGGGAGTGTCCCTCCAGCAAGCATGGTTCTGCAGGGGCCTGGGGGCCAGGCCGCTACTGCAGGGGAGCAGTTTTCCAGCACTGGCACTGTGGTGCCAGGAAAGGGACATTGAGCAAGTTCTGGATGGGTCTAGCAGACGGGGTAAAGGAAGGAGCCTTGGAGCCCTCGGTGGCTTTTTCGCTTTTATTTACAGAGGTGGCATCAGGTACACGGTAGGTAGGGGTACCGGGGGGCCAGGAGGCTGGCAGGTCTCCTGGCCCCCAGTGCATCTCACCCTCTCAGCTGCTTTGCTGCTTCTTCTCTCTGCTTCTACTGCTGGTGTCCTGTTGCTGCCGCTGCTCTCATTCTGCTCTGTGTTCTGCTGCTGCTGCTGCGCTTCTTGCTGCTGACCTTATATGCCCGTGTCCAAACCCAGATGCGCCCACTTGCACATGCCCACTGAGGCATGCACGCAGCACCGCAGGTGTCCACCATCACACCAATGGCGGGAGGGTGGAAAGACCTGATTGTTTTCTCTGCCCCTACAGGCACTAAATCTCATAACTGAACAACTCCCCCCGCAGCCCTCAAAAGGCGCCCTCCCCAAGGAATCCCAACGGAAGCCCTGCTCACCGCCCCAGGCACGGCCAGTGGGGCTGGTGCATGCTGGGAAGAAAGTGTCCTCGCCACCCACAGCCTCAGCTGGCCCGTCGCGGAACACGGAGGGCGCCTGCTGCACGCCTCATAAACTCAACCGCCACTGAGCAAAACTGTGCTTTTTTTGTATGTAAATGAGGCCTTAATAAACCGGAGGTGGGATTTAAAAAAAAAATACTCAGTAACTCTCTGCAGTGGAACACTCGTTCCACAAATCTGCGGGTGCACCAAAGGCGTTGTCATTGAAGCCTTCATGAATGTTCCTCCCCCCGCAACCGGTGCCACCTGTAACCAAGCAGAAAGTCAAATACCTCTTAAGGGAAAAGAGAAACCCAAGCCCCATGCAATGTGTTTCAGAGCAAGAACTGGGTTGGGCATGAATAAGACCTTCCTGCCAAGGAAAATGGCTCCACACTCGTGTGGGGAGGTGAGGAATCCAAGGGGTCACAGGGTGCCCTCCCTCTGCTGGGTGCGCCTTTGCCCCCTCCCCTCCTTGCTCGGTGCACTCAGCCCTGCATGGAAACTGCAGGTGACTCAGAGAATCTTAAGTGGCGGTTGCTAGGCTACCAGCTTCCTCACTGCACTCAGACAAGGACGCAAGGGTGTCACCTGCCTGGAGAGGAGTCGGGAAGGAGAAGGGGCGGTGAGGAAGCCAGGGTGTCCAGAATGAGCCCCTGGGCGTGGCCGGGAGCCATTGTGGCCCTGTGTTTGGCTGCAGGTCTCAGTCCTCTCAGCGGTGGTGCTTTCTGGCACAATGGGGCCCACTCTCCCTCTCCTCTCCCAGCGAAGCTGCCCGGCAGATGGCTCGTTGGTGGGGTGAAGGCAGTCGCAGGCCCCCCTGGGCCTCTGGGCTCCTTCCTCCACTGCAGCCGAGCAGAAAGCCAGCGGCCAGGTGGGAGCAGGAAGCCTGGTTCTCTTCCAGTGCACAGTCTCTCGTCTGTGACCGAACTGTGACAAAGGAAAGAGAGCTGGCTCTGGAACTCACAAGCTAAACCCACGTGGCCCTACGTCAGTCACTGCATTTCATTCAGTCTCAGCTTCCTCGTGTGTAAAGTGGATGCTTTTCCTCGGGTTGTTTTAAGACTATGAGGAAATGGGGCCTCCCCGTAAGGGTTTAGCGCCATGCTGTGGGGGAGGGGACCCACAGGGCGCAGCAGACCTCTCCTGCCTCACCCCCGCTCCCCTCAGCAGTGTATTTCAGTGACTCTGCCTGTTCTGCTCCCCACTCTGTCTCTGGTGACTACTCTCAATGCCCCCCCCCACTCTGGCCTGTACCCCAGCTCTTGTATTTAAAAAAATTATTAAAAAAAAAAAAAGACTGAGGAAATGGACGTGCGAGTTCAGCTGGGATCAGGGAGTCATCGCCTCCTGCCCATGCGTGTGCCACCCCCTCTGCGCCGTGGTCCCTACAAGCCTGCCCATTCTGAGGGTGGAAGACAGGAAAGCAGGCATGATGCCCAGGCATGGGGGCGGGAGCAAGTCTTTATTGTGGGGCAGCAGGAGATACACAGGTACAACAGCGGCCGCGTCCAGCAGCGGCAGCCCCCTGGGCTTTGGCCACAGCAGTGAGTGGACAGTAAGAGACCACGCGTAAGAGGCCAGTGAGTGGCCGCAGAGAACCTCTCCTAGGAGCAGCCCTATAACTTTTACATGATTTCTAGGCAAACCCGGCACAGGGCCCAGTTCAGGCCTAGTTTACAGAAGCATGTTCCGTGCGTGCAAACTGCACGTCAAGGTTACGTGTTATTTACTGCACTTTGCATGTGTGGCTGACATCTCAAGGCCACATGCCATCTGCTAGGCTGTGCTGGAAGATCACAGCGAAAACACTGCGAAACGCCGAGAAAACTCTTTCCCATAGGCCCTCAGGTTGTGCAAAGTAACGTGGACCCCATGTTTCTGTCGGTGGGGCTGCTCAGATGTGGGGCGGAGGGCACAGCTGCCCAGGGGCAAAGAGGCTGAAGGGCCTCCCTGGTGGTGTAAGGGGTTAAGTCTCAGCACCGTGAAGCTTCCTCAGTCACAGCAGTGCAAGTTCGATCCCCTGCCAGGGAGGGGACCCACATGGTGCAGCAGACCTCTCCTGCCTCCCCGCTGCTCCCCTCAGCGGTGTGTTTCAGTAGATCTGCCTGCTCTGCTCCCCGCTCTGTCTTTGGTGAATCTTCTCACCCTCCCACCTCTGGCCTGTACCCCAGCTCTTGTATGCATAAATTAAAAAAAAAAAGCGAACTGAAAAACTGGAATTTTTGAGCCAAGAGCTCAAGATCCTAGGGCAGTTGTGAGCTGTGACTTCTGTCTTTCACTTGAGTCCAAGCATTTGGGCTGGTTCTCAGCTTCCTTTTCCTCACATTTGTTCATGGCTGCAGTAGCAATGATATTAATAGTGAGTCGCATAAGATCGAATTACTGGTTTCTAGAAAGGAAGTGGGAAATCTGGTAAAATGGGTCAATTGTATGGTGAAGGCTAAATCAGACTTCGAGTGTGAACTTCCTGCACCACACACAGGCACGGGCCTAACTGATGCACACCTGGGACTTACATAATGTTATATTATGATGTAACGGCACACCACCCCTTGGCAGAATCATTTGTGCCGGGGAAAATCAGCCTCAACAGGCTGCATGCTGTATGATTTTATTTCTAGAACGTTCTCGAAGTGACAAATTATAGAAATGCAGAACAGATTCCTATTGCCAGGGGTTGGGAAGACAGGGACATAAGAGGGCAATGTGAGGACTCCCTGTGGTAAGGAAGCAGTCTGCATCTCGAGCCTCAGTTCCCACCGCCTGGCTGTGATGGTGTCGGAAGCCACCCTCAAAGGAAACTGCAAGTTTTATTTCTCTTTATTTATTTATTGCATGTAAATATATGATTTATCTCAAAATGAGAAGATCAAATTAAAATAATAAGAAGAAACTGAGGCTCAGGGTAGTTAGATCATTCCAGACCCAGAATTAAGCCCCAGAGCGTCAAACACCTCCATGCCTCAGTGTTTCAAGATCTGGGGACACTCCTGGAAACCAGGTAGGAGACCCCACAGACTCATGATCTCACAGAGAACTCTGTCACTGGGGACTGCTGTCCTGAAAAGACTACTTGAAAGAGCTACTTGGCAGGCCTGTGAACTGGCACCAGAGCCAAGACTGGATAAGGTCTCCCCTTCCCAAGGTATGTGCCGGGATGGGGGAGGGGAGGGCGAAGCCGTCTGTCCACCTCCATCTGGGTCCTGCTCGAATGTCCGCGCACCTGCCACTCTCCGTGAAGTGCATTTCCGGGTGCGTGGGGCGCTGTGTCCCCGTCACGTCTGCACGCACCTGTGCGCCCTGCGTGTGCCACACCCAGTGTGTCAACCAGGTTAAAGCGCTCGCTGCCNGTGTCCCCGTCACGTCTGCACGCACCTGTGCGCCCTGCGTGTGCCACACCCAGTGTGTCAACCAGGTTAAAGCGCTCGCTGACCCCCCCCCCCCCAAGCCAGGCTGACTGCTGAACAGCCTGTCACGAACTGGGTCTGTGTAGTGTAGATAAACTGGGTAATTGGACTCCCCGCCTCCTCGTGCAAAACAAACACAAACCGCCCACCCACGCTGGGGGAGCGGGTCCTGCCTCTGGGGACCGGGCCCGGTGCCCTGCGCTCCCGACCCGGAGGACGAGGTGAGCCGACAGCCCCCCCTCCCGCCGGCCGCCGCGGACGCTTATGTAAAGAGGTCACTGCCGCTCCGCCGCGGGGTGCGCGCGGCTCCCGCACAGGTGTGGCGGCTGCGGGGGCACGCGCGTGCGGCCGGCGCCCCGCTCCTTCCGGCTGCTCGTCTCCCCTCCGCAGGGCGGGCAGCCGCGTTCCGGGGAAGCAGAGCGCCCGCGCCCGCGCCCGCGCCCCCGCGCCCCGCGCCGCCGGGGAGAGGGGCTCCCGGCTCCGGGAGATGCGCTGCCCGGGCCTGGCCGAGTAAGTGGCGGGGCGGGGGCGGGGTGCCGGGCGAGGGGCGGCGCGGCGCCCGGAGGTGTGGACCCCCGGCTGCGCCGGCGCTCGCCGGCGCCCCGCACCCCGGAGCGCCCCCGCCCCCGCGCGCTCGGCCGGGGGCGCCCGGCGGGGAGGGGCCGGGACAAAGCGGCAGCCGGGCGCTGCGGCCGCGGGGTGGCGTCCTGGGCGCGTCGTCCCCGAAAGTTGGCGAGGGTGGGAGCCCGCCGCCGGCGCCCGAGCGAGCGCGTGGCCCGACCACCCTTGACCGCCCGCTCCCCCGCAGGGCCGGGCGTGGACGCCGCGGGACCGCCCAGACCTGAGAGGCCGCGACGCGCTGGCCGGCGTCGGGGCCCGGTCGGGGGTCGGGCGGGAGCCGGCGCCGCCGACCGGGATGGAGGCGGCGAGGCGGGGTGCGGAGTAGCCTGCGGACCCCCGGCGATCGTTTTCCCGGCGCTCGGCCCGGCGGGGGCGCGGCGGGCGGGGCCCCCGGGCGGCCATGGAGGTGCCCCACGTCAAGGACTTCCAGTGGAAGCGCCTGGCGCCCCTGCCCAGCCGCCGGGTGTACTGCTCCCTGCTGGAGACCGGCGGGCAGGTGTATGCCATCGGGGGGTGTGACGACAACGGAGTCCCGGTGGACTGCTTCGAGGTCTACGCCCCCGAGGCCGACCAGTGGACAGCCCTGCCCCCGCTGCCTACGGCCAGGGCCGGCATGGCCGTCACCGCCCTGGGGAAGCGGATCATGGTGATCGGAGGTGTGGGCTCCAGCCAGCTGCCCCTGAAGGTCGTGGAGATGTACCACATCGACGAGGGCAAGTGGAAGAGGAGGAGCATGCTGCGGGAGGCCGCCATGGGCATTTCGGTCACGGCCAAAGGCGAGTGGGGTCGGGGCTGTGGGCGGGTGAAGCTGAGCGCGGGGCCGCGCTGGCGGGGATGAAGCCACCCTGACAGGCCACCAGGGCGTGCGGCAGTCGCGGCCAGTGCGGCCTTCGCCCTGTTGCGCTCATTTGCTCTGTATAGCAGGCGCGGAAGCTCGAGACCCGCTGGCCTCGGTTTACAAACGAGCAAACGGACTCAGCAGTGACGTGCCTGGTAGTTCCCTGTGATGTCAGCGCTCCACTCCCCGGGGCTTCTCCTAGGCTGGGCAGTCCCGGGCTCTAGTGCACTGTCCCGCAGACCCCTTCTGTCAGCAGAGGGCCCCCCAACCCCTCTGAAGTCTGCTTTGCAGAGGTCATCACCTTCAGACGCTCGTTTGGGGCCCTGGGAAGGGTTACTCCATCCGCAGCATCAGCAGGCCACGGGGAGTCTCAGGAACCAGATTCCAGGCCCTCTCCCACCCTCAGCCTCTAGCCTCAGAGGCTGGTGGGTGGAGTCCCCGGGCTGCAGCCTCTCACCAGCTCCCTTAAGTCCTCAGGGCGTGCAGGCGCTGGTCTCGTGGCTTCATATGCTGGTTGGGCTTTGTCCAAGACCCTTGTTTCCTTCTTTCCAACCTGGAGCAGCCGGAGCTTAGAGGGTCCTGAAAGCCCTTCGCTATAGGGTGCAGAGGGAACGATGTCCTGTGGGAACCAGCCCAATAGGAACTAGGAGGCCCGAAGCGCAGACACGTTTAGCGGGACGCATCCTCGCTCCTTCTCTTGCAAAACCACCCAGCTGCATGTGGGGTCTCGGGCAGACAGGCATCTGCATTTCTTGACCCCTGCTCTGTCCCTGACACAGTTCTATGTCCCAAGGAGGAAGGAAAGAAGCAGAAGATCTGGTTCCTGCCTCTAGGAGCCTGGGTCTGACCAGTGAAGGGGGCCAGACAGAAACTTGATCCCAGAATCCCTTAGGCAGAATTGCCAAGACAGCCGCCAGACTCCCAGTAAGAGGGATGGACAGGGTCTCCCTGGTGGCCTAGGGGTTAAGTCTCATGCTACCACTGCTGCAGCCTGAGTTCCACCCCGGCCGGGGAGCTGACCCACAGGGCGCAGCAGACCTCCCCCGCCTCCCCGCTGTTCCCCTCAGCAGTGTGTTTCAGTCAGTCTGCCTGTGCTGCTCCCCACTCTGTCTCTGGTGACTCCTCTCACCCCTGCACCTCTGGCCAGTTCTTCTTCTTTATTTTTTTTAAAAAGATTTATTTATTTATGCATACAAGCACAGTGGTATAGGCCAGAGGTGCGGAGGTGGTGAGAGAATCCACCAGACAGAGTAGGATGCAGAACAGGCAGATTGACTGAAACACACTGCTTAAGGGAGCAGCAGGCGAGGCAGGGGAGGTCTGCTGCGCCACGTAGGTCCCCTCCCTGGCCGGTGGCAGGGATCGAATTCTTGCTGCAGTGGCTGCGGTTTGCTTCATAGTGCATTGCTTAACCCACTGCGCCACCAGGGTGGGCCCTACCCCAGTTCTTCTGTGCAAAAAACTTTTGAAAAAGAAAAGAAGGATGGACATTGTGGAGGCCTGTAAGGAGAGATATAAAGGAGGGTCACCCGATGAGAGAGTAAAGAGCTCTCTTTCATCCTAAGCCTCAGTCAGCGGTGCCGAACAATTAAGAACTAACACTTAACCCCTTGGGTCACCAGACCCCGGGATGAGCTAAGTGCTGTTAATGTCCTCATTGGAAGTGAGGTGAGGCTCAGGAGGGTTAATTAACTTGTCCAAGTTTGCACAGCTAGTAGGTGGTGATGGAGTCTAGGCTCTTAACTGTGTCACTGATGGCTAATTTAATAAGCATGTACGTGCCTTGGAGCAGATGCTGGGGCCCCAGATTAACAGATTCTCAGGGACTTAACGGTCTGCTGAAAGAAACAGACGCTTTCAGGAACGTGACGGAGCGGCCGCCATGGGGACCCCCCTGCCCTGTACTCGGCCCGCCTTGTTGCTTGGGGGCCCTGGGGAATGTGAAAAGGCGAGAGCCCAGGAGTGGGCGTGGGGCACAGGGGGAGTCACGCGGGGGGGTGTCTCAGGTGGCACAGAGGAGGGAGAGCTGCAGTTCAGGCAGAGTAACTACGTGCCAACTGCCCCCATCTGCACGGGCTAGAGTTGGGATTTTATTTTCTTATTTTCAACCGGCTTGGAAAGTAGAAAATAGTGCTGGTCTGCGTACCCTGGGGGCATGAAGGCGCCTGAAGCCAGGAGCGTGAAGACTGGTTCTTGGAGACAGACTCCCAGGCCGGAAAGGAGGGGGCCGTGCGCCGGACAGGCCACAGGAGGTCCTGGGCCAGGCCTTGGCCAGCCTCTCTGTGCGTCAGGGACGGCCCATGAGAGGCCACTCACAGCCGCGCAGGGAGGGGTCCACTCCTCCCGTCAGAGCAGTTCTCTCGCCTGCACATCCTCACTCTCTTCTCCGCAAGTCCTCGCCCACTTCGTGCCGGCCCCTCCTGGCGCCCCACGGGTAGGGCCGGCCAAGGCATCCCCCACGGGCGGCCCAGAGGGAGCTGGCGGCAGCCCTGTCCTCCCAGGCCAGGGCAGTGGCTGACCTCATTTCCAGCGGCTCCTGATAGGCCCGGAGTTCTGACCTGGGAGTGCGTGGGGAGCGGGCTGGCGGGCACCAGGGGGCTCCCCCTCCTGTTCGGCATCCCCTCTGGCTTCGCAGGGGAAAGAGAATGAAAGGGACAAGACTGGTCCGGGCCCCAGCTTTCCCGTAGCCTTTTCCTGGGGAGTGTTTGGGACTTACTCAAGGGCCGGGCGTCGGGCATCAGGCATGTGGGCCTGACATGGCCTCCAGAAGGTCCAGGTTGACCATGGCGGTGTCACACCCACTGCCACGCGTGGGGTCACCGCAGAGCCGTCCTGGGAACGGGCCCGGCTTCGGCGCCGGTGTCCCAGGGCCGAATCCGATGGGCCCCAGCGTCCGAGCTGAGCGGGGCACTGCGTGTGGCCTTCTCCGCAGATTACCGAGTGTACGCGGCAGGTGGGATGGGCCTGGACCTCCGTCCACACAACCACCTCCAGCATTACGACATGCTCAAGGACATGTGGGTGTCGCTAGCACCCATGCCCACCCCGAGATACGCCGCCACCTCCTTCCTCCGAGGCTCCAAGATCTACGTGCTGGGTAAGGGTGGGTTTCCTGTCCCACGCCTGGCCCCCCAACCCCGGATCAGTCCCATGGGAAGCAGCACCGAGCTGAGCACCATCTTGGTGTGGGGGGGAGGGGTCAGGTCCCCTCACCTCTCAGGGCACTCTCTGCCTGGACGGGGAGCAGTCAGGAACGCCCAGCCCCTGTCCCCAGGGCCTCTGCCCACCCGCCCCTGCTCTGGCCCTCAGGGGGTCGGCAGTCCAAATACGCCGTCAACGCCTTTGAGGTCTTTGACATCGAGACTCGCTCCTGGACCAAGTTCCCCAGCATCCCCTGCAAGCGGGCCTTCTCCAGCTTTGTGGCCCTGGACGACCGCCTGTACAGCCTGGGAGGGCTGCGCCAGGGGCGGCTGTACCGGCAGCCCAAGTTCCTGCGCACGATGGACGTGTTCGACGTGGAGCAGGGTGAGCGGGGCGCCCGCCCTGGTGTCCACCTCCCGGGGCCAGCAGCCCCTGCCGCCCCACCCTGTCCACTTCCCAGCAGGGAGGCTTCAGGAGCCCCAGCGCCCCTCTCCTTGGGGGGCTCTCTTGGGATCAGTGTGTGCAGGCTGCCCTTGGGCTGGTTGGTCGTTTTCACCGAAGACTTTCCCATGTAGTGTCTCTTAGGACGTCCGGACGGTGCCAGGTGAGGGGGGTTTCTTGGCTCTCACTGATGGAGAAACAGAGTTGGGACTCCCACTCACTGCCTGTAGTTAGGCGCCTCTGCAGCTGGAGCCTGTGACCCGACGGGGGGGGGGGGGGGGCC
>JAGFMF010011641.1:3807508-3817940 GCA_019455555.1 Galemys pyrenaicus | reverse complement strand
AACTGCACTGAACTCGGAGGGGGGGGCCCAGAGAGCCCCCGTGTCAGCGGCGGCAGGTGCTGCATGTGCTCTGAGCACGAAGGGTGAGTGGCGTGGAGAACGTTCTAGAACAGGAGCTCTTTGGCACGCTGGGTGTGTTTGGTGGGTGTGCAGCTTCTAACTGTGTCCTGCCATCGCCGTGGCCTGCAGGGGGGTGGCTGAAGATGGAACGCTCATTCTTCCTCAAGAAGCGGCGTGCAGACTTCGTGGCCGGGTCTCTGAGCGGACGGGTCGTGGTGGCCGGAGGGCTGGGTAAGGATGGCATTTCCGAGTCGTGCTGTGGTTCGGACGTCTGCTGGGCCCCGGCACTGCAAGAGCAGGAGAGAGTTCTTGCGCACTGCTTCCTTCCAAGAAATCAAAACAATCCCATTCCTCCCGGCCCAAACGTCATGTATCCATGCGTGGGCCTCAGCATGGTCTCTCTCTGCTCGTACATGGGGAAACTGAGGCCCAGAGAGATGGGGACATGCTGACCCCCACATAACAGGGCGTCCTGAGCACAGGCCCCGGCCCTGGGAGGAGCGGTGGAGACCAGAGCGTGGT
This sequence comes from Galemys pyrenaicus, assembly GCA_019455555.1. Taxonomy (NCBI): domain Eukaryota; kingdom Metazoa; phylum Chordata; class Mammalia; order Eulipotyphla; family Talpidae; genus Galemys; species Galemys pyrenaicus. The sequence goes on along the minus strand of JAGFMF010011641.1, from coordinate 3,817,358 downwards.
GTAGCAGCGTGGTCCTGGTTCTCTGCCCCACCGCTCGTTCCTGGATGCCCCACCTTGGAACAGGCAAAGCAGCCCACCCAGTGAGCCAGTCTGTGAAGTCAGGCTTCGCTAGTGCCCCCCAGAGACGACTGTATTTTGAAGGCAGGACGGGCCCCGCCTGTGAGGCCTATGGGCTTCCGGGCACCCAGGGTTTCCTCAGCGGGAACAAACTCCACTTTAGTCACGCACGAGAAGAGCTGCATGTGACTAGGCCACACGGGCCACCTTTTTATTAAAAGACGAGAGAGAACAGGGAGCACCCATAAATTTCTGGTACAGATAAGGAAGGAATAGAGAAAGAAAGCTTTTAATTTTTTTAAGATTTATTTATTTATGTATACAGGAGCTGGGTACAGGCCAGAGGTTGCGGGGGGGGGGGGGGATGAGCAGATTCACCAGAGACAGAGTGGGGAGCAGATGGACTGAAACACACTGCTGAGGGGAGCGGCGGGGAGGCAGGAGAGGTCTGCTGTGCCCTGTGGGTCCCTCCCTGGCCGGGGATCAAACTTGCACTGCTGTGCCGGGGATGCTTCACTGTGCATCGCTCAACCCGCTGCGCCACCGGGGAGGCCCAGAAAGCTTACTCTTGAGGACATGAACAGAGAGGGCGAAGGCTGGAGAGAGGGAGCAGCCTGAGGTCCTGGAGGTCCCGGCTTCTGCTCGGGGGGCCTGGGGACCCTGACTGGGTGGGCGGTGGCCTCCTCTGTAAGGTCCTGTGCCCTTGGTGCTTTCAGGCAACCAGCCCACCGTGCTGGCGACGGCCGAGGCCTTCCACCCGGGGAAGAACAGGTGGGAGGCCCTGCCCGCCATGCCCACCCCCCGCTGCGCCTGCTCCAGCATCGTCATCAAGAACTGCCTCCTGGCGGTGGGCGGTGTGGACCAGGGCCTGAGCGCCGCGGTGGAAGCCCTGTGCGTGTCGGACTCCTAGCTGCCCCTCGCCGCCGCCCTGGCTCGGCCCCCTTGGACGTGAGGAAGCGGCCTGGCCCCCTCCGGGCCGGCGCGGTCAGCAGCAGTGGGCCCGCGCCCAGCCGGCAAGGTGATCTCTGCACCTCCAAACCCGACTGACCCAGGAACCTGCGAGAAGCCCCGAGGCGCCACCAGCTCCCGCTGCAGCCCCTGGCCCCTGCAGGGTCCTCACTGCTGCTCAGGCCGAGTCGTGAGGCCGCTACCGCCGCTCTGTGAGCACCCCGGCCCGTCTCCGGGTGGGGGACATCCAGAGCCGGAAGATGAGCAGCCGCTGCTGCCTTCCGCAGCTGAGAGCCAGCGAGGGCCCCGGGGATGGACGGGGGAGGCAGCCGGGGTGTCTCAAACGTCTCTCCTCTCCGCGCCTGCATCCCCTCACTGCCCAGTGGCCGGCAGCAGCCTGGACGCGTGGTCTCAGCAAGAATCCCTTGCAGATAGAGCGGCCTGGGAAGAGGGCGGGCTCGCTGCACCAGCCTGGGGCAGCTGGGCCAGAAAGGTCCCTGCCTTGGGGCCGTGAGGAAAAGCACGGCTCCCCCTCCTCTCCCTCACTCCAGCGCTCCCTCTGCGCCGCTGCCCAGAAGAGGCCCGGCCCTCTTGTCTCCACAGCCCCAGTTTCCTCATGAAGCCGTCTCATCTACACTGTGGCATCCAGATCCACTCAGGCTGGATTCATTACACTCTGGTTCACAGCAGCAGCACAACGATTAAAATCTATATTCCTACTCCTTGGCAGCTGGTGCGGGGAGGGTGGGTAGGGGGACCCCGTGAAGCCTCTCTCTGGCATTCTGGGGCTACCGCGGGCCGCCGGCCACCCCCAGCTCTCGGCTGGTCCCTCTGAGGAGGTCCCACCTTTAAACCACGGCCCCACAGGCCACCGGTCGTTCCGCTCCCAGTCAGCAGGTGTCCCCTTCTCTGCGGCTCTGCGGCCCCCAGTGTGGTGTATGGAAAAGTTACGCTGTCGGGTGGCTTCAGGTGTTGGGTGTCACCTTCATACTTGGGTGTCACCTCAAGCCCTTCAGCGGAAGCTCTTGGCCGAAGTGGGAGGACCGTGGCTCCCTGGCTACAAGACCTGGAGTGCCCACGCCCGCTAGCCTCCCAGAGGAGGTGTGGCCTCCGCTGAGCCCTCGGCACAGGCGGACCCAGGGCTTCAGGCCTGGGGGTTCCCCCCTCTCTGGATACCCAGCTTTCCCTAGCGCGCCCCAGGGCGCTGCCACCTGCTGGCCGCCCTGCCGTCCCGCCCCAGCATCCTGTGGTCGCGGGCACCCCCTGGCGAGCAGACGGCAGAGGCGCCTTCCCTGGTGCTTCCCGCCCCGCTTCTGTTCAGCCCCCAGAGAAGGTTAGAAAAAAGGGCAGCCGGAAGGAGCTGGAGACTGAGCAGGGAGCAGCGCCTCAGAGGGGAGCCATTGCATGACCCGCCCCTGCTCCCGCCTCTTCCGCTTCCATTTCTGCACCTACCACCCACCCTCCCCACGAAAGTGTTTGTAAACAGCCTTTCAAAGAGGAAGCCACGTCGCGGGGGGGTTCTAGGCACACAGAGTGGTACCTGCTATGTGGGCCGAGGCCTTTTAAGAGGTCAGAACCGCGGGGGAAGCCTGCGAGGGCCCTCAGAGCTGAGCTGGTAGCTGCTGAGACTCGCCTCTTGGAAGTTCATTCAGGGAGACTCTGGGGGTGCCCTACAAAGGGCCAGCGCCATAGGGAAGGGAATACCAGAGGCAAATCTCCTGGCTCTCCCTATGTGGTGGAGGCAGCCCGGCCCTGGGGTGGGAAGACCTGGCTGCAGGCCCTACTCCCGCCCGTTCAGCAGACATTCCGGTCACTGTCCATCTCTGGAGAGCGCCCCCACCCCCAGGCCTTCATCCATATCGCCCAATCTGTAAGACAAAAGCCTTGATGCCGCCTCTCAAGGTGATGCATCTGGCTGCATCCTCAGGTCCATTCTGACATGGGTAGTTCCCGCCCATTTTGCAGATGAGAAAACTGAGGCTGGAAGAGGTTCTGCCTCAAATGAGATCACACAGGCAAGCCCCGGCTCTGCAGTGTGGAAGGGCTTCCCAGCGCCAGACCAGGACGGAGGCCGCTGCCCAGGAAACCAGTGTGAGGACTGGGCTGGGCTTCCTAGTGCCAGAGGAGCACGGAGTTCCTGAGCTGGCCTTGGACTTCCTGGGGCTGTCTGCCCTAGAGCACGGGGCACGAGCTTGGCACAGCGCTGCTCTCAGCAGGTGCACCAGATTCGAGTTTGGTGAGATCCGTGTGGAGCTTTGCTAGTTCCTCCCAGAGGGGCCCCCGCCACAGAGTTTCCAGAAGGTGAATCTCAAACTCTACTATGAAGACGGCCGGGGAGAGGCAAAAGGGCGCCAGGTCTCGATGCGGGGATCTGGGGAACTGGGTTCGAACTGCCGTGTGCTGGTTGATCCTGGGTTTGTTGTTAGCCTGAGTTGGCTTTCTTAATTATAGAACTAAGGCTAAGACCGACCTACCCCGTGAGCTGTCTCACGCACAGCAGGAGAGCTGCATTGTGGGTTTTGTTGTTGAGGTGGTGGCCAGGCAGACACCGTCCAACCCACCAAGAGGGGTGGGGGTTGGCTTATTTGGGGAACAGAACACCCATAGTGAGGAGTCTAGGAAGATGGGCAGGAAGCGCCTGTGGCACAATCAGGAAAGGGGCGCCTTGCCTTGCTAAGGACTCGGAGCTTCCTCCTAAGAGGCTGAAGCGGAGGAGCGTGGCAGTCAGAAGTGCCCCAGTGGGACCTGGGTGTGGTCTTTGAGGCAGTGAGGAGGAACCACCAATGCAACATCAGAAGGAACCCAGGGCCTCCCTGGTGGCGCAGGGGTTAAGCACCACACTGTGAAGCATCAGCAGCCCCTGCAGCATGAGTTCGATCCCCAGCCAGGGAGGGGACCCACAGGGCGCAGCAGACCTCTCCTGCCTCCCCGCTGCTCCCCTCAGCAGTGTGTTTCAGTGGACCTGCCTGTTCTGCTTCCTGCTCTGCCTCTGGTGACTCCTCTCACCCCCCACACCTCTGGCCTGTACCCCAGCTCTTATATGCATAAATAAATATTAAAAAGAAAAGAAGGAACCCCAGTTGGGGTTGCAGTCTCAGAAAAACAGTCAAGCATTCCAGACCTCTGGAGAAGGGTCATCAGCTGGACCAGCAGATGCCTGCGGTTTGGGGACCCCAGAGTGGAAATCCCTCTTCTTCGCCTCCTTTCCCTGAGGTGTTCTCTCCACCAACCTCTTGCATTGCATTGGCGGTTTTCCCACACTCAGATCCTGCACAGGAGGTGGGTGTGGCTGGGCTTTTCCCACCCCCATCTTACAGCAGAAACTGGGAACGGGACCCTGCCCCTAACCTAGGAGGCACAGCTAGGAAGAGATGGAAGGAAATTCTAACCTATCTTGGAGGTGCACAGGGGGGTGCACTGCAGTAAGGGGAGTGGCGTGAGGCCAGGCCTCCAAGGGCGCCCAGGGTGACAGCAGAACAGGACAAAGTCTGAAGCTGGAGCCCCTGCTCGGAGCCTGGCATTACCTGCTGGGTGAGACCAGACAGCTGCAGAGCTAGAGCTAGCTCCACGCTGGAAGAGATGGCGCAGGGCAGGCTTTTTTTTTTAAGATTTATTTTATTTGTTTATGCACACAAGAGCTGGGGTGCAGACCAGAGTCGCAGGAGGTGAGAGGACCCCCCAGAGACAGTGGGGAGCATTACAGGGAGATTAACTGAAGCACACTGCTGAGGGGAGCAGCGGGGAGACAGGAGAGGTCTGCTGCGCCCTGTGGGTCAGCTCCCTGGCCGGGGATCGAACTCAGGCCATAGTGGCTGCGGATGCTTCATAGTGCGGTGCCTAACCCCTTGCACCACCAGGGAGGTCCCCCAAGGCCACTTCCTTAGTGCCGACCCTTATCTGTCACGGTCTCCTACTTAGTAGCCGTGCCTTCAAGCCCCAGCCTCCAGCTGTCTCCAGCCTGCTCCCCACACACCTCTACAGCCGCCTGCACTTTCACAGATCTTTCTCATCTACAAATCTGAAGTTGGTGCCAAGCTCAGACACCCTCCCTCGGCTCCCTCTGACTCCGGGCCCCTCCTGCCCAGGGCCCTTCACCAAGGCCCCAGCCTCCCCTCCTCCCCTCTGCCCTGCTGTCCCTGCAGTTCCCAGGGGAATGTGCTTGCCTCCCTGTCTACACCATCTCTTTGACGCCCCCTCCCTCAGATTCCTGGGCACTGCAAGCCAGTGTCTCCCCACTTCACACACACACACACACACACACACACACACACACGGCTCTCAGGGTACTGTCACTAACCCTGTAAGGCACAGGGCATCAGAGTACTGGACATGCAGTGTCCAGCCATGGGATGAGCGTGGAGCTATGGCTGAACTGAATGAGGGTCACGATCTGAGAGCCCAGAGATGCCCCACCATGGACCTTAGCAGTGTCCCCCCCACTGCCAGCCCAGCCATGGTCAGTGCTGGCCGGAGACCCAGACCCCGGAAACCGCGTTATCCCGAACCCCTGCGCAGGCTCTGGTGGGGTGCTGGGGCGCTCTGGGCTTTCGGTGAGCTGCAGGCAGGCACACAGGCACAGGCCGGGGTGACAGTCCCGGCACAGGTTGTGCGGGCGCCGCTCAGGGCCCGGCCCTGGGAAATGCCGGCTCCTGCCTTCCCTCCAAGGGCCAGGAGCGGTGACCCGGCTCGAGAATGTGCTTTGCTTGGGGTTTACATTCCAGGGCCAGCTCGGGAGAGAGGCCGAGGGCTCAGGTTGCCGGTAGGAACCAGGCCCCGGGCAGGGGGTTGGCGCTGGGAGACCTTCCTCCGCGCTCCCGCCTGGGCACCCCTCCATGCCCTGTCCTGCCTGGGCCTCCCTGGTCTTCCCGAGTGGCCACTGGCAGCTGTGAGAGCAGAACCAGAAGGAAGAACTGAGCCCCTCAAGGGAGCTGCATTTAAATGGAGTACGAGGGCCTCCCCGGGGGCGCAGAGGGTTGAGAGCCTCACTGCGAAGCATCCACTGCACAGCAGCACAAGTTCGATCCCCGGCCAGGGAGGGGACCCACATGGCGCGGCAGACCTCTCCTGCCTCGCCTGCTGCTCCCCTCAGCAGTGGATTTCAGTTGATCTGCCTGTTCTGCTCCCCACTCTGTCTCCAGTAAATCCTCTCACCTCCTGTGGCTCTGGCCTGTACTCCAATTCTTGTATGCATAAATAAACAAATCTTTTAAATAAACAAACAAATACATAAATGGAGCATGAAGTCACAGACTCCCCAGCCAACAGCTGCTGGGGAGTCTCCAGTAGTTAGCAGAGAACCTCCGCTTCCAGGGGCTCCTTTGACCAATTAGGAGCCAAGATCCACAAGAGGCCCAGATGGGCATGGAGCTCCTGAGCCTCTTCCTCATCGGCACCAGCAGCTTCTGTCCCTGGGATCTAAGCCAAGGCCCCAATGTCACAGGGTCCCGGAAGGATCAATAAATGGCAGAAGTGAAAGCACTGCCCCCGGGAGGGTATTTTCATTACCTCCGGTCTGCACCCCAGCTCTTGTATGCATAGATAGAGAGGTAGATAGATGGATGGATGGATGGGCGGACGGACGGATGGGTGGGTGGGTGGGTGGATGGATGGACAAATGACTGGTTCATTGGAGGAACAATAACTTAAATACCCCACTGGTACTTAGAGCTTTTCAGCCCGTAAACATGCTAGGCTTAGTTTGGTCAGAAGAGGGCAGCATGAGCCAGGCATGCCATTTGCCAAAAGACTTCCAGGATTTACGACTCGCTTTCCAGCACACCTGAAATCTTGGAAGGCCGCTTCTATAGCAAATTCCAAGAACTTGCACCTTCAAGGCTGCATTGCACACCATCCAGGGGTGTCTGAAGGTTGTAACTTATTCTCAGAGCTCTGGGGAAAGGGAATAAAATAGTGGCTGGAAGTGGAGCTGAGCTCAGAGGAAGAGGAAGAGGGACTCATGCCCGAGCCAAATTCCAAGAAGAAAAGCTCTTCCTTGGGGCCTGGGAAGCCCCTCAGCTCCTGAGATGCAGGCACTCAGCCGAACTCCCCACTTTCCTGCCCTACATGCTCAGCAACTCCCCCCTGGAGCCCCACTGGTCCCTCGAAGTTTACCAAACACCTCCCCCTCCTCAAGCAGTGGTCCTGGGGAGCCCCTCCCTGGAGCCCAAGCCCCATCGGGCCAGGTCCCCCTGACACTCTGTACCTCTCTCCACGCCCCTCCCACTTCTGCTTTGAATCGATGCAGTTGTGTATTTACCTGGTTTTTCCTTAAACTGTAAACTTCTTAAGAACAGGGAGCTAATTCTTAGCCACCCCTCAAGACTTAGATGGATTTCTTTTTTGGGAGCACTGCCCACCTCACCCCAAGGCCTCGGTGTCCCTCACCTGCCCTCCTGCCAGCACCCCACACTTCACACCCTCCCTCGGCAGTTCTACTTCCAGCTGCATGAGCACGCCCTCTTAAGAGTCCCACCCACACGGACACACGGGGCGGTGAGTGGCTGAGGCTGAGACAGAGGCCTTGGCCCGCCCTTTTCCTGGTGGGCGCCTAGTAGGCCCAGCGGAAAGTGCTCCTGGAGCCCTGTGGGCGGCCATCGGCCTGCGGGTGCCCGGTGAGGGTGAGGTCCCCTGCGGGAAGGGCTGGCCGATGAGCTGGCCCGCACCTCCGACCATGTGATCTAGGAATTTCCAGAGGCCCTGTCCTGGCTGATGTCAGCAGCCTTCCTGTGGCATCCTGCGCTGACGCCCAGCCTCCCTTTAAGGAATTCGAGAGTTGAGTTTCAGCAGTTAAGCCCATTTCCAGCTCTGTCTGTCTGTCTGTCTGCGGTGGACAGAGAGCAGCAGGGTTCCCAAGTCCATGCATCACCAAGGCCACGCCCTGTGTCCCCTCCGGGGCCAGAGGCTGCCCCTCAGTTGCCACAGGGGAGCGTTCATTTCTCTGGGGTCTTTTTGGTCATCTTTGGCTTGCTGCCTAAGCGGGGGGTTCACATTTTCAAAAAGGAAGCTGGGGGGCGAGGTGGAAGTTGAAGAGATGCAGAGTTCTGCTCTGTGGCTACCAAGCGTTCAGCCGGTGTGTGTGTGGGAGATTGCTCCTGCTGGTCCTTTAATCCCCGCCCCTGCCCCCGTGTGCATTTTTTCATTCATAAGCACCTGCTGAGCACCTTTTCTGTGTCAAGCACTGTGCAAGTGTTGAGGAGACATGAAAGGATGAATCCACAGGAGTTGAGAGTAAGCCTGGAAGGGATATAAGCTCATCTCTATATTCTTATATTCTTTCTTTCTTAAAGATTTATTTATGCATGCATGCATGCAAGAGCTGGGGTACAGGCCAGAGGCATGGGAGAGGAGTCACCAGAGTCAGAGTGGGGAGCAGAACAGGCAGACTGACTGAAACACACTGCTGAGGGGAGCAGCGGGCGAGGCAGGAGAGGTCTGCTGTGCCCTGTGGGTCCTCTCCCTGGCCGGTGGCAGGGATTGAACTCATGCTGCAGTGGCTGTGGTTTGCTTCAGAGTGCGTTGCTTAACCCACTGCACCACCAGGGAGGGCCCCATCTCTATAGTCTTTCATCTTCCTCATAAGGAAATGTTGATCCCTCTGCCTAATTGTCACTCCTATGACCTCAGTTTAACAGGCTCTGTCCTCAGGAAGCTGCCCCTCAGCAACTTCCTCCTTGTGGGGGGGGGGGGTGGCGGGGAGGCTTCCTGCTCTTGGACATCCCAAGGACATTCTGTCTGTCCCCAATCTGTCACATCTTCCCCCGGGGAAGACTTCCTTATTTCTCACCACACTGGGGATTCTCTGGGGATAGACACCGGGTCTGTCCTGTCCCCCTGCATCCAGCACCTCGAGGATGAAGGATGTGTGGGGGGTGAATGAAGTGACCGTGGGAGGCACAGAGCTGGCCCAGTCAGTCAGGACAAGAACTCGGCTCTCCCAGCACCCAGCCCTGCCCCACCTTGTTACCCATGCTGCCTCTTGAGAACCCTAATCTTCCTAGGAGTGGAATTGCTGGATCCTATGGAAGTTCCATCCTTAGTAGATTGAGGAACCGCCATATTGCTTTCCATAACGGTTGGACCAGCTTGCATTCCCACCAGCAGTGTAAGAGAGTTCCTTTTTCTCCACATCCTTGTCAGCATTTGTTGTTGCTACTTTTTTTGATATGTGCCATTCTCACTGGGGTGAGGTGGTATCTCATAGTGGTTTTGATTTGCATTCCTCTGATGACAAGAGAAGTTGAGCATTTTTTCATGTGCCTGTTGGCCATTTGCATTTCCTCTTTGGAGAATTGCCTTTTTATCTCTTTTGCCCATATTTTTTAAAGATTTATTTATGCACACAAGAGCTGGGGTACAGGCCAGAGGTGTGGAGGGGGGTGAGAGGATTCATCAGACAGAGCAGAGAGAAGAACAGGCAGATGAACTGAAGTACACTGCTGAGGGGAGCAGCGGGCTAGGCAAGAGAGGTCTGTTGTGCCATGTGAGTCCCCTCCCTGGCCGGCAGCAGGGATCGAACTCGTGCTGCAGTGGCTGCCTTTCGCTTCATAGTGCATTGCTTAACCCATTGCGCCACCAGGGAGGCCCTCTTTTGCCCATTTTTTGACTGGATTGTTTACTTTGTTTTTGTTTAGTCTGGTTAGTTCTTTGTGGATCTGTGTGATAAGTCCCTTGTCAGTAATGTTCTGTTCAAATATTTTCTCCAAGTCAGTGGTAGGTTGTCGCTTTGTTTTGGTTAGCATGTTTTTTGAAGAGACACAAAAACACTGATTCAAAAGAATACCTGCACCCCTATGTTTATAGCAGCACTCTTTACAATAGGGAAGACCTGGAAACAACCTAAATGCCC
>JAGFMF010011641.1:3739059-3807458 GCA_019455555.1 Galemys pyrenaicus | reverse complement strand
AAGAATACCTGCACCCCTATGTTTATAGCAGCACTCTTTACAATAGGGAAGACCTGGAAACAACCTAAATGCCCAAAAACAGATGATTGGATCGGGAAGTTGTGGTACATAGACACGACGGAATACTATTCAGCAATCAAAAAAGAAAAAGTAGACGCATTCATACCATCATGGATGGATCTGGAAGGGATTATGCTCAGCGAAATAAGTCAGAAGGAAAATGAAAAATATCAGATTGTTCCTCTCCTAGTGTTACAGGGCAACCCTAATATAAAATGGGTTCCCCACACTGGGTCCTCCACCCGTGCGCTTAGAAGACTTTTAAAGTTCCAACTCCAGGTACACGTGGCAAAAGTTATTAGCACGTTTTATTTTATGAAAGAAAGGGGAATAAAATAGTAATAACACCAAGGGAAAAAGAGAGGGATACAAGTCCACAAATACCCTACCAGATCTAAGCAATGACGCGTTGAGGGCTGGCTCGAGTCGAATGAGATGGCTCTGAAGGAAGGGGTTTGGCTCCTCAGTAAGAGAGCGAGCCCCAGGCTCACCTCTGGTTTTATAGCCAGCCTGGCTGCCCAACTCCACCCTCAGGTCCCAGTGATCCACTCTTCGATAATCATCTTATCGGATTTGTGGTTCTGGAACACTGATGGTCTGGAGTGGGGGTTGGAGTCCACACACCCATAATCCATTTAGGACCACCTTTCCCCTTAACACTAGGAGGAATATAAGGGAACCAAATAAGGATCAAGGAAAAGAATAAGGACAATAATAATAATAAAAATGAAAAGACAAGGACAAATTGGGGACATTTGGTGGGGAGGAGGTAAGGGGAGGGTTGAGGGCAGATGGGAGCACAGGGGACTGAGGTGATGGTGGACTGGTGATATGGTGATGGGGAATACATGGGGATTACAATTGATGTCAAATATATATAAACAAAGGAAAAGTATATACATAATAAAATAAATAAATAAATAAATAACTCTAATCTGCCTGGATAGCCCAGGTAGCTGGGTCCCCAGAAATGGATGCAGATCTAAGGAAGAAGGGGGGCAACAGGTCAGCTGAGTCTCTTTCTGTTTTCACAGATGCCCAGAGGAGAGGGGAGGCCAGGGGAGGAATGCCAAGCTGGCTAGGTCCTCTGGCTCTCCAGATTTGGGGGAGGGAGGTAGATTCCTCCATAAAATGGACCCTCTCCAGCCATAAGGAGGCAAGGGCCCCATTCCCCACCCCTAACTTACAATAGAAAGGATCAAAGAACCAGCGAAGAGGCCTCCCTAGTCGCTCAGTGGTTAAGCAAAGGACTCTGAAGCAAAACCCTCAGCAACTGCAGCATGAGTTCCAGTTCGAGTTTGATCCCTGCCTCTGGCCAGGGAGGGGACCCACAGGGCGTGGCAGGCCTCTCCTATCTCTCCGCTGCTTCCTTCAGCAGTGTGTTTCAGTGCATCTGTCTGTTTTGTTCCTCACACTGTCTCTGGTGAATCCTCTCACCCCCCACACCTCTGGCCTGTACCCATTCTTGTATGTATAAATAAATAAAAAAAAATTTTTTTTAAGTGGCAAAGTGGGCAGGCACTAAGTGCAAAATTCAGTCGCTGGAGATCTAGCCCTTGACGCTCAGAGACCCAGAACATGCAGCTGGAGGTGTCACCCCCAGGAGTCCGGATCCCAGCTGGGGCTTCTCAGGGCTGTGGGAGCACTTCTCAGGGCTGTGGGAGCACCGGGCGGGTAGCAGGGCCCCTGCACAGCACTGAGTTCTCACAGACTCAGGGCAACGCTCCCTTCTCTGCCATGCTCACACGTAGAGGCAGGAGGAGAACCCACGGGTGTTCTCACGTCTGTCTAACCGGGATTCACAATGGGGCTTCCAGTGCTCTGGACCTTAAAAACCCAGCCCAAGCGAGTGACCCACCAAGTCATCCAGTCCCAAGGGCACCGAGAGGAAAGCCTGGGGCGCCCCTATGCCAGGTGTAGGGGCACTCGGAGTGTAATGCATCGTTTCTTAGCGGTTGTTTTCCTCTGGCTGCCCCACTGCCTCCCTGTCTCTTCCAGTCGTTTGTACATGCCACACCGTGAGAGAACCACTCAAACCTTCTTTGATGAAGAAGCAAGAAATTTCCAGAAATATACCTTGGGAATCCGGTGAAGGGTGATGTGACTGAAGACAGGTAAGCTCAGAACCCAGAACCCAAACTGCAACAGCTCTCTGTGAGCCCCTCCCTCCGCTGCCCACGCTCCATTCCATCCTCTTCTTCCTTTCTAATCCTTTTTCCTTCTTTATAAAATTCATTTATTGAGGCACACAAGAACTGGGGTACAGGCCAGAGGTGTGGGGGGTGACAGGATTCACCAGAGACAGAGTAGGGAGCAGAACAGGCAGACTGACTGAAACACACTGCTGAGGGGAGCAGCGAGGAGGTAGGAGAGGTCTAGCGGTCTGCTGCACCCTGTGGGTCACTCCCTGGCCCGGGATCGAACTCCTGTGCGGTGGCTGCAGAGGTGGCTGCAGAAGCGTCACAGTGAGGTGCTTAACCCCTTGAGCCACCAGGGCGGCCCCTCCCCACTACTAATCTTAAAGGGACTTTGTAGATTCCCAGCGACAGAAGCAAAGGACGCAAAACGGAGACGGGCATCTTGTCCTCGGGTTGCCTCCTGCTGAGAAGACACCCAACAGAAGCACCACGCGGGCCGGAGCCGGGCCCCAGCGCCACTCGGTGGCAACAGCAACTCCAGGGGCCCTGGAAAAGCCCCGAGCTCGGTGGTCCGGGCCCGCCGTGCAGCGTGCACCCGCCCGGTCCCTGGGGACCTCCTGGGCCCGCCGCGCCGACACCTTGCGGGCGCGCTGGGGGGCGGCGAACAAACGGGAGCGGCCGCGCGGGCCAATGGGCGCGGGGGGCGTGGCCGGGCGCCCCGCCCCCGGCCTTAAAGCCGCGGACCGCGGGCGGCGCGCGCTGCTGGCGGCGGCGCTGCGGGCCTGCGCGGACTGTGGCCGGCTCCCTCTCCCCCGACGGCCTCCCCACGCCCGCCTGCTCGCCATGGAGCCGCTGGCTCTGCCCCGGCGCTCGGGCCCGGCCGCGCTGCCCGACGGGCCCATCAAGTCGCCCAAGCCCCTGATGAAGAGGCAGGCGGTGAAGCGGCACCACCACACGCACAACCTGCGGCACCGCTACGAGTTCCTGGAGACCCTGGGCAAGGGCACCTACGGGAAGGTGAAGAAGGCGCGGGAGAAGTCGGGGCGCTTGGTGAGTGCGCCGCCCGCTCCGCGGCAGGACGGACGGACATGACGGGCACAGGGCGCTGGCCGGAGGGTAGACACGTCTGGCCGGAGGGTGGATAGAGGGCTGGCGTCTGGCCGGAGGGTGGACACGTCTGGCCGGAGGGTGGACAGGGGGCTGGCGTCTGGCCGGAGGGTGGACACGTCTGGCCGGAGGGTGGACAGGGGACTGGAGTAAGTTGAGCACGTCTCGCCGGAGGGTGGACACATCTGGCCGGAGGGTGGGCACGTCTCGCCGGAGGGTGGACAGGGGGCCGGTGTCTCGCCGGGTGGAGTCGCCAGCACCGGCCTTTCCCACGCCGACGCTGCACACGTGTGGGGGCAGCGGGCGTCCAGTGCAGGTCCCCGATTGTAGGCGCGCCGCTCTGGGGAGCCGGGAACACCCAGCAGCAGGGGGTGGCAGCAGCCCTGAGTCGAGAGTCCCCACGGGTGGGGGACGGGGGCGTCCTTGCAGACAATAGTGTCCCCGCATTCCCATTTCAGAGGCCCCTGAAAGCAGAGGGACTTGAAGTTGCTTGGAACAGACTCCCCAGTAGCCTGGAATGGGGAAGAGGAAGTGCAGGCACCTGATCTTAGCAGGGGGCCAGCGAGTCTGTGCCTCAGTGAAAGAGCTCCTGTCCCAGCCCACCTCCTTTCTAATAACCCCGCAGCCAGCGGGAGGGGGAGGGAGGGGAGCAGCAGGTGGGTGGGGGAGGGCTTGACACTTAGGTCCTTCCCAGACCGAAAAGTGAGTCAAAGTGATTTGGGGTTTTTTGCTTGTTGTTCCTGAAAGTGTCAAACCAGGCTCTGGCCTCTGGGCCCAAATGCCTCTGGCTCTGGGGCTCTTCAGGACCGTGCCCTTTCATTTGGCGAGAGGCAGCAGTGGTGGCCGCAGAATCACTGTCACTTCCAGCAGGTGTGCTCTCCCTGCCTGCCTCCCAGCTGCTGTGAGGACTATGAACTATGAATGCAAATTCACTAGGCCTGACACCAGAACCCATAGTGAGAACTGCTGTCTCTGTCTGGAAAGGCCAGCCCTGGACAGAGAGCAAGTGTGACAAAAGTTAGTGAACAGTGTTCTCAAACTTGAGTTTAATATGTTTCAGAACCACCCGAGGTGCCGGTTAAAATATTCTTGTTTCTCCACTGGGGGGTGGGTTATTCTGAGGGCCTAGGGCGGGACTAAATAATGGACATTTTAACAAGCTTTTCAGGGGAGGTGGGCTAGAGATCTGTGTTGGGCGCTGAGGAGCGGGTGTGCATGTGTGTGTGTGTGTGGCCATGGTTTACCTTATCAGCTAGAGCAACAGTTGCCTCCCCAGATTGTTTGCTTTCGCAGCCAGTAGCTGGTTTGAAATTCAAGAAGTCGTCTCATTGGTGAAGAAGAGTAGATGCTGGAGAGAGAGGGTGAATGGACGGTGGCTCCATCAATAGGCCCGAGTGTGTTTTTCTTGCTAACGCCTGGCACAGTCCCCAATTACCCGCTGCCAGGTTACATACAGCTATTGGGCAATCATGGACTTCCTGGTTTTCCTTTGCTTTCTGTTTCTATACAGTACGAGGGCCAGGTGAGGGTCCAGGCCTGGGGCCGCTGGGCCCACACTTTGCCAGGGGCTTCAATGGAAAAATAGCAGTTGTGGTTTGTGTCTCTTGTTGCGGGACAAGAAGGGAGGCAGCGGGATGAGACTGGGTTGTGGGGACTGGGGTGATGGATAAACAGGGAAACTGGTTGAAGTTCAGCATTCTTATCAGGTTCTTGGCTGGTCACTGCATGCAGAGGAGTGGGGTGTGTGTGTGTGTGTGCCTGTGCATGGGCACACACACAGTATGAGAAAGAGAGAGAGAGAGATCTTATTAATTCTAGCATGAGATAAGTCAGCTTTCCGTTTTCAGACCTCAGGGATTCCAGCTTTTATTACATCAGAACAGAGAGAATTCAGAAGATCCCCCAGTCTCAAGCTTCTGATTGTAGGCAAGGAGCCAAGATCGGAGCAAGCAAGCGGGACCAGCTCTGAGCCCCCTATCCACAGATCTAGCTTCTTCTGCAGGGAGCTTGCTCTGGGTACCCTGTGCTCTGAGCTCAGTCACCTGCTGTGCTAATGGTTTCTCCATTCTGGAGGCCTCCTCTTCCCACCCCACCCCCACTCCCTGGCTGACTGCCTCCCCTGGAAGAACTGGGTCCTGGGGCTTCAGGATACTTCAGTGGGGACAGCGCCATGTTGCTGCCCAAGACCTCCCTAAAATGAACTGAGAATTGAGTGTTGTGGGGGCTCGATTCAGAGGAAAGCCTGCTGTCTGGCTCCCACCCCAGTTTTCTCTACACCTTTCTAGCACACTCTCATTCCCAGCCAGCCTAGATGACATCTCAGGGCCCAGATGGGACTGTCCAGAGGGAGGGGTAGGAGGTGGGAGTGGGCAGAACTAATAGCTACTCCAGGAGAACATCAAAGGAAAGACAAATATTTGCTCTGGATCTTCTAGTCTCTGAGTACATTCCTGGTATCCAAATGACATTTCCTCCTGACTCTCCCAGCTCCCTTAATGACCACTCCCTCTAAAGAGAAAAGCACCTGCTGGAGCCCCCCGGGGTGGTGGAGCCCCTCACAAACTTTGTGGGTGATCTGCATGGAATTCTTAACTCCAGGGGTACCGTGATGCTTGAGGGGGTGTCGAGGTGGATAGCCATATTGACAGCCATATTGAAAGTTTATTCAACTTTATACGTTGAATTGGTGGGTTGCACTGGAGGGACTTTTAAAGGCTTGAAGATGAGATGGTCCCATTTCTACGTTGACAGCTGGGTGAGCTGAGGCCAGAGAAGGGCGTGACTTCTGTGCTGGCTTAGTGGCCTCCTGCAGCGTAGGCTCCTCACTGGACTGCCCCAGGCCCTGGCTGACAAATTGTCTGGGGCTGGGAGCTGGCAGTGAGCTAAGCCAGGACTTGTCTCTGTGTGCTTTGTCATTCCACCCCCAGCCCTGCTGAGGCCGAGCTCCAGGCAATGCTACAGTGCTAATGGCGGGAGGTGTTCTGGGGAACCAGCCCCCACCCCCACACACGACTGTGGTGAGGGATCCCGGGTGGGTGAACACAACCACATTCCCGGTTTTAACCTGGGCCAGAAGGCTGCTTGAGCCGTGCACCTGAGGGAGGTGGACACTCACAGGACGCTCACGGGCAAGGTAGCAGGGAGCAGTGGTCTTTAGGATCTAGCCTTAAGAATCTTTTACAACTTAAGATCCCCTCACTGCAATTTGTTGGATTCTGCTCTCACGCCGGTATTTGCCTTGACTAGATATTTAAAGACAAGTGCAATCATATATAGAAATAAGCTAATAATCCAAAGTGGCCTTCAAAATGTTAAATCTTGGGCCTCCCTGGTGGCCTAGGGGTTAAGTCTCAGCGCTGTCACCTCTGAAGCCTGAGTTTGATCCCCAGCCAGGGGGTCTAACCCACACGGTGCAGTAGACCCCTCCCGCCTCAACCCTGCTCCTCTCAGCAGTGTGTTTCAGTGGTTCTGCTCCCCACTGTATCTCTGGTGAATCCTCTCACCTCCCGCACCTCTGGCCTGCACCCCAGTTCTTGAATCTTTTTAAAAAATGTTAACTCTTCCCCACCTTAAGCACCTCACCACTTGTTCCTTACAGTGTCTTCGAGTTTAGCACAAGTTGGGTATATGACGTCCAGGTCGCTGTCCGTGGCCCCTTGTCCACCAGAGCCTCAGGTCACACAGCCCTTGGTGGCCCTCGGCTGACCATGGCGAACACATGTGCATGGTTGTGTCACGAACGACAGATGTCACCCTCAGGAGCCTTGGAGACACTGGAGTGGCCACCCCAACAGCCTCGGCATTTCACACGGCCCTGCTGGATATCTCATGAGAACTTTCTGGAAACTTCTTCCCTATATATTGCTTTGAAATTTTTTTTAAAAAAGCTTCCTCCATGTGAAGTTCTCTTATCCTGCATAATTTCTCATGCTCACCCTGTAGCAAGAAGTGAGTTTTCTCGTCAGGACAGAGCCTCCTCCGTCCAAAGAGAACTTGAGGCTGCTCATCCCTTTGCCTTGTTCTCTCAGCTGCAGATCAGAATTGTTGTGCCAGAGGTGGAGAGGGCCAGAAATTTGGGAGAGGGGAAAATCCGTGTTTCTGGTGGCTCAGTCTAAACACGCTGGGAATCAAAGTTGTCGTTTTGCTACCTCTTTCAAAAAAGAAGGCTGCTTAGCTCAGAGGCTCAAGTCCTTCTCTGTTACTTACTCGCAGTGTGACTAGTATGTCCGTATCTGCTTTCTCATCTGTAAATGGGGGCTATAATAAGTCCTACCTCGAGGGGGTTCTCATAAGACCAAACGCCCGTCATCTCTGCAGGGCTCGGTGGGCGAGCGGCTGGCCTCTGGCATCGTGTCATTACTCTGGCAGGACTGGCTCTGCCTGGCCCCTCCCCCCTTGGGGGCTGCCCCTTCCGGGTCTGGCCTTTCCCGAGAGGACAGGCTGTGTTCAGCTTCCTTGAGTCCAAACCCCCTGGTCTCCGCGGGGCCACAGTGCTCTCCTCTCCTCCCCTGTTCCCGCCTGAGCCACCGCCAAAGGCCTCCTCTGGGACACGCTCCTACGGCTCCCCCACACCTGCCTGCTCCGCAGCAGAGAGGAGGCCCTGGCTGCCGGAGATGGGCCCTTGGACTCTGGCCAAACCACTCAAGCGGGCAGGGCAGAAGCGCCTTGCCTGAGAGCTGCAGAGTGGGCCGCAGGTGGACCCCGCCTGGACGTTAGGGGAGGCAGCTCGGACTCCTCTCTGAGCCCGTCCGCTCCCTGCCCGCTTCTCCGGGCGGCCTCCCCGGTGCTGGGCCACCCCCAGACCCAGCGCTCCTCTGCCCACTATGTAAGTGGGTCATCCTCCAGCTCCTTGCCCCACCCCCCAGGCCTCAGCTCTCTGTCCAGGGCCGGCAAGGAGTCAAGAGTTTCTGCTCAGCTCCAGTTTGTATCCTCCTGCGCGCACCTGGAGCCGGCATCTCAGGAGCTTATTCTACAACTTCTCTGCCCTCTGCAGCCCTCTCTGGGATCCAGATCACTCCTGATCTGAGTTCCCTGAGGGAGGCAGTGCGGAACCCATGGAGCCCTGGCACTGTCTCCTGCGTGTACACAAGTCTGGGAGTGGGGCAGGCGTGCTCTGGCCCTATCGGCAGGGGTGGCGCAGCCCCTTCCTTCTCCAGGGGCCGGGCACAGGGCATCCTCTGAGATGTCAGCTCTCCTCCACCCTGGCCCTGGTTGCACCTGCGTGTTTTCCAGAAACCTCCAGCCATCAGCGTCCTTTCTGGACTCCCTGGAGAATCAGCCCCTTTGCCTTTCCAGCACGCAGGGCCCTGGGGCCGAGAGGAGCAGAGTGTAGGCGTCTTGCTCAGACAGGTTGACAAAGGCGTAGCTGGGGCCTCTGGGACGCAGTGCCTCCCGCCTCGGCAGCTGGTCCCTTCTGAGCAGCTCCGCAGAGAATACACGAGTCTGGAAGGCAGCTCAGCGGTCCTGATGTGCACGGTCTTTGTCTCTGGCCTTTTGCTCAACCTTTGTTTCTGTCTTGAATGCCTTCGCGGCCCTTCCCCTTCCCTCGCCTACTCCCCCACACAGGCCCCTCTGCTCAGCGAACCCCAGTCATCCTTCAGAGTCTGAAGGGACGTTTTCTCCCAGAGATTATTTTTCCTGCTCCTCCAGGCAAAGAAGCCTCTGTCCTGTACCCCCGGAGCCCGTGGGCAGGCAGGGGGGCTGGAGCGTCCCTTACACCAGCGCCTTTGGTGTCATTGCCATGCCCCACGGACGAGACCCTTGGCACAGGGACTGTGCTGAGTTGCCAGCACCTAATCGAGCACCAGACACTGCACAGGCACTCAGCACACGTTTGGAGAATAAATGCCCTTTCATTTGTTAGACGAGGCCACCGCTTAGCTAGGTGAGGACTGGAGAGCGAGGTGAGGAGTGACCCCCACTCCACCGAGCTGGCATTCTCATTCCCATGCTCACCTTGTGTGCCTGTGAGTAGATGGTCAGAAATTACATCATTTTTTTTTTAAGATATGTATATTTATGCACACAAGAACTGGGGTACAGGCCAGAGGTGTAGGGGGTAAGGAGATTCACCAGAGACAGAGTGGGGCACAGAACAGGCAGACTGACCGAAACACACTGCTGAGGGGAGCAGCGGGGAGACAGAAGAGGTCTGCTGCACCATGTGGGTCAGCTCCCGGGTGGCAGCAGGGATGGAACTCGTGCTGCAGTGGCTGCGGTTTGCTTCACAGTGTGGCGCTCAACCCACTGCGCCACCAGGGAGAGCCCGGAAATTATATCATCTAAATGTGGAAAGTGTGCAGAGTAAAAGGGGTATTACTGGGAGTTGTGCTGAGATCTGTAGGGCTGTCTCCAGGCCTTCCCGCCTCTGGGGATCCACCACTGATGCTTATGCTCTAGTCGGGAAATTTGTATTCTAGAAAATGGTCGCTCAGTTATCTGAGCAGAGGAGGACAAAGGTCTCTGATCAGCTCTGGTCATCAAGGTCGACTCTCCACCCATACTGGAAAATAAGGTTAAAGAAAACCTCTTATCTGGGCATCAGAAGCATCGGTCAGGGATGGGCCTGGTGACTTAATCCATACTAGTTGTGATTTCACCAGTTGAACAGTTGTTTGTTGCTTTCTGTATCCAGAGCTCAGTCTAGGACTGAGCTGGTTCTAACTTGCTGGACAGGCTAGCAAGGAGGGCTCTGGAGGGCTGGGGCCTCGGCCATGGACGGAGGCAGGTGGGCCACAGTGCATGGTCCGTCCTGTCCCTCCCCCCGGCCATGCTGTCTTGCTCTTCTTGTGCGGCGCCTGCTCAGAGCTTGTGCAGGCCTCATGACATCACTGCTTTCCTGGAAAGTGCCAGCCAAGCAGTGCGGTCCAAGGGCTAGTGAAGATAACTGTGGTCCTTGGCCCAGCCTCTCGGGGCCGCAGCGTGAGCTCCCAGGAGGCTGGGACTGTTCACCCAGAATCAGCACTTCTGATTTGGAGTCACATGCAGCTCAGGGTTCCACTTGCGTGAGCTGCCCAGCTCCTGGCATCACTCAGATCCCTTTTAAAACCTCATTTCTTCTAGGTCTTGCTTTTTTAGAGTTCTCCCCCCAAGCCTGCATGATTTATCTCCCTGTTGTGTTGTACATGTGTGTGTATGCAGTTGTAGAGCCAAACTGTGCCTGGTTTTTGTGTCTGTACATCGTAGGCACTCAGGTGTATTTCTGCTTTATTGTCTAGATATAGGATTTATAGGTGACTGTTTCCACTATCTATGAATGCAATTTTATGACCCTTTGTCCCTGAAGAGCTCAGAACACTTTATCTCTTGTCTGCTTTTAAAAGCAAAGGATTTTAGAAAGAAAAGAAGTAGTCCATTTAATTGGTCCTTCAGGGAGAGATAAGCTTCTTGGAGAGAAAGACCAGCGGGAGGGGCGCTCCAGGTTCAATCCAAAAGGGTGCTTTGTAGCTGGGCTAGTCAAGAACCTTCCTAGGCCCTCTGTCCAGTTCTAATTCTAAGTCAGGGATTTTTCTGCTCACCTCACTGGGGTGATTCGCAGCAGAGTGGGCGGGGGTATGAAGGGGGTATCTGAGGTGCAGCCCCATCCCTGTGAGCGCCACCCCCCACCCTGTGTCCCCAGCTGCAACCTGGGTCTTTCCAGCATCAGGGGAAGAGGCTGCAAGGTGACCTTCCCTCCCCCTGCCATTGTCCTCGGGCCCTGCTCGGGGAAGGCTGGAGAGCAGAGCCGAGCCTCCCTGCTTTCAGCGAGGCAGCTGGGGGAGGAGCGGGTCGGAGGGCAGCCATCCCTGGCTCCACCGTTGCCGGGGTGACCTGGCCCTGGGCATTGTGAGCAGCTCCTCTTACAGGATTAAGGCTGTTCCGCATTCTTCCCAAATGGGGAACAAGGCCAGCCTGGGCCGTCCCTTCCAGCCGGAAGCCATTGTCAGCTGTGGAGCCCCGTGGAAGGCTGGGCTGGAGGCCCCTCCCCGGGCAGAGGTCCCTTTTTCTGTCTCCTTTTGGGCCTCAGGTGGAGGCAAACCCTCCTGGGAAGTTGAATAAGCTCCGTTTACCTCAGTCTGTGTCATCATGTCTCGTCACCGCCGTCCCCCACGAAGAGGAAGCCTCGTGTTTACCCTGGTGTCCTGGAGAAGCTGCTGGGAGCAGCCTGTGACCCGCCCATGCCAGCGCCCCTGAGGCCTTTGTGGTGCACCCCCAGACCCAGCCCGGGACAGCGCCTCAGACCCCCGCAGTTCAGTCTGTTTCACAGAGAAGGGACTGAGTCTCCCCTGGGGACCAGGAGCAGTCCCAAGCAGTGCCTCCTCACACACTCACACAGGCACCGCACCTCCAGCTGCTGCTGCAGGGAGCAAGCTTGTCCAGCTGCTTCTGGGCAGCGGTTCTCCATTTCCTCCCACCCCACCCTGCCCTTCCTGAGCCCACCACAGGCCACCAAGGAGTGGGCCTTGGGTAGTGTTGAGGCCCTACGGACAAGACAGCGACGCCCAGAGGACTCTGGGTAACTCTGGCTGTTGGTGTTGGCGGGAAGGGATAGTCCTGACCTAGACTGAAGAGGCTATTGGTTTTGCAGGTGATTTTGGGGGTAGTTAAACCAATACAAAATTAAAACTTGCGGTTTGAACCATCCTACATATACAATCCAGTGACATAGTCACAGTGACATAGTCAGAACATTCATAATGTTGTGCAACCATCACCACTTCCCGTTTCTAGCACTGTAGCAGGGTTGTCCCCGGAAAGGGGGAAGTTCCAAAATCCAGTTTTTACCCTAAGTAGGTAAAAAAAAAAAAATTCTGCAGAGAGAAGGAAGAAAGGAAGCAGGATGGAAAGCAGCAAGGAAACCTGGAGAAGGCATATAAAGCAAAGCAACATGTAAAAAACTACACTTACTTCTTAATCTTAAACTGATTAAAACAAATATAAATAACCCATAAAAATTAATAAAATCTTTCATCTTAATTTTAATTTTACTCTTTTCCTCCCAAATTTATCTAGCTCTTTCTAACCCTTTTCTATAAATCTCTACTAAAAAATCCCTTAAACATATAAGAAACTTTTAAGCCTTGCTTTAAACCAATCCTATTTAACTAAACCTTTACCCTCAAAAAATAAATAACTTTAAATACTTAACTTAATAACTATATTCTTTATCCTTACTATATTATACCCTAATTATATTAAAATTCCTTTCCATTAAAAGTTTTATATGTTTCTCTTAATACAACAAATAAGAAAACCCATTCAAAAAAAACAAGTTTAAAAATTCTAAAATACTCCTCTCCCTGCCTTGTAACCGAACCTTCTCATCACCCCAGAGAGATCCTCTGTGCCCATGGAACAGTAACCTCCCACTCCACCACCCATCCCCACCATTCCCCAGCCCTGACAACCTCCCTTCTGCTTTCCCTCCTAGGATCTTGCTAATTTCAGTTCCTTCATCTAAGGGAAACTGAACAGTATTTGTGTTTGTCTCCAGTTTATTTCATCAGCATAATGTTTTCAAGGCTCCTGTGTGTCTGGCCTGAGAGACCTTGTGACTTTGAAAAGTCATTAGCCTTGGCATATGTTTCCTCTTTTTTTTTTTTTTTAAGATTTTAATTATTTATGCACATAAGAACTGGGGTACAGACCAGAGGTGTGGGGGAGTGATAGGATTCACCAGAGACAGAGTGGGGAGCAGAAGAGGCAGATGGACGGAAACACACTGCTGAGGGGAGCAGCGGGGAGGCAGGAGAGGGCTGCTGCGCCCTGTGGGTCCCTCCCTGGCCGGGGATCGAACTCGTGCTGCAGTGGCTGCAGATGCTTCATAGTGCGGCGCCCAACCTGCTGCGCCACCAGGGAGGCCCGTGTATGTTTCCTCTTGGCATAGGTGTCCTCATCTGTAAATGGGGACGATGCTGCTTTCTGTGCCCACCTCCCAGCGTGGTCATTATGGTCAGTTTCTTTACCAGTGCGGTGCAGTCACTCTGCGTGCCGGCCACCATGCTCGGTGTCTAGTGGGGAGCAAACGGGCCACGTCCTTGTCCTTAAAATGTTCTTGGTGTCCTTGCAAGCCATGAAGCACTGGCCTAACTAACAGTTTCCTCATCAAGAAGCCCATCTCCTTTCTGTGCCATGGGCTGGACCCAGCAGGACAAGGGCTGGACCAGCGCCCTGTCTAGAAAGGGCGCTCTCCAGCTCCCGGCCCCCTGCATCTCTAGACCCAGCAGCCGCGGGCAGACCGCTGGACTCAGGGCTCTCCGAGTGCCCCTGGGGCGCCTTTCGTGCTCAGTCCTTCTCATTCTCCTGAATTCTCTCTTCCCAGGTGGCCATCAAGTTGATTCGGAAAGACAAAATCAAGGATGAGCGGGATCTGATCAATATTCGGCGGGAGATTGAGATCATGTCATCCCTCCACCACCCCCACATCATAGCCATCCACGAAGGTACGGAGTGGGGGAGAGCTGGGAGTGTGCGCGTGTGAGCATGGGTGTGCACGTGTGGGATTAGTGCATGCAAGAGCGTGCGTGAGCGCGGGTAGGAGCAGTCAGATTAGATGGCACAGAGAGGTAAGAAAGGACCCAGGCACTTAGTCAGGGGCAAGTTAGATGTGAAGGGCCCTTCCTGGTGGCGCAGTGGGGTAGGCAACACACTATGAAGCAAACCGCAGCTACTGCAGCACGAGTTCGATCCCTGCTGCCGGCTGGGGAGGGGCCCCACATGGTGCAGCAGACCTCTCCAGCCTGGCCCGCTGCTCCCCTCAGCATGGATTTCAGTCAATCTGCCTGTTCTGCTCCCGCTCTGTCTGGTGGATTCTCTCACCACCCCACACCTCTGGCCTGTATCTCAGTGCTTGTATGCATTAATAAATAAAATCTTTAAAAAAAAAAAAGTTAGATGTGAAACCAGCTGTATGGGTTTAGAAACTTCATTTCTGCTCAGGGCCCCAGTTCCAGGTAACCGCACCCACATCACAGGTCGTCACAAAGTTCGAGTTAAATGTCACGGATGTCTCAGCTGGGTGGAGGAACCCCACAGCGTGTGGGCTTTGTGTTGTTGTTATTGTGAGGGTTTCCATACTCGAACGCTACCTCCCCAGCCCTCTGAGATTCTTGGCAATCCGGGGGAGGCTGAAATATACATAGACCTGCACCTGTCTCAGGTGTGTGGGTGCTGTTCTCCTTCGTGCCTCCCAAGGACCAGGCCTCTCAGTGTGACCTGTGTTGTGAATCATTCTGCCAGGGGCTGCCTCTTGCCTCTTCTTCGTCGGCCTCAGCCTCCTCTGACTGACATTGTACGGGCGCTCCATGCCAGCTGCCCTGTTCTCTCTGACCCAGACAACAAAGCAAGCAAGAGAGGGTGACGAGGAGAGAGGGGAGCACCCGCCCACACACACCTGTCTGCTTCAACTCTTTACATAATAGCGATTAGACAGGAAGTGGGGGGCAGCAGTGGCAGCAGAGGGGGATGCGTAGGGCACCTGTGATTTGGCCTCTGCCTGCAGAGCCAGGGTGCAAGTCACACAGAAGTTTGCTCTTTCGGGTTCTCTTCCTAGATTAAGGGCAAAGCAGCTGACCAGGCCCTATGGCCTGAGCCTGGCCAGCGAGGAGCCCGGGCAAGAGGCTGAGGAGGCTAATTGTATCTCTGTGTGTGTCCCCAGGGAAGAGTGGGCAGATGGCAGAACTGAGACTGGTGATCGGTCAGGGTGTGGTGTGTGTGTGTGTGTGCGCGGGCGCGTGCATGCTGGGAACTGAGCTTTGAAGCCCAGGCTGTGGTTTGCCCCACACCCTCAGATTCATCAGCAGGGAGGTCATGGTCCCCAAGCTTCAGCACAGCCCCCGGTGCACCCCTTCCTGCAGCAGGCTTAGGAGAGGCAGTCCTGGGCACTGAGCTCTAACTAGGGGTTTCCTAGAATGTGCCCTGGCTGGCTCTCGCTCCCTCGTTCCATGGCACGGAGGAACCAGCTTGGTCTCAGTGAGCAGCCCTGAGGGCCTGGCCAGCCTGGACCGAGGCCACTTGTCTCTGTTCCCCTGGGAAAAACCACAGCCCTCCAGGCCGCGTCTCCAGTGGCCTGGCAGCTGCAGCTCCTCTCAGGAGAAGCCTCCTCCCAGCCTCCTTCTCACAGATTACGCAGCAGCAGTTCTGGGGCCGGCTGGGCGAGGCAGACTTATAGGACCCGTTTGGCACAAAGGTGCAGTGTCACGGACATGTGTGCTCTGACACACCCAGCTGAGGGGCCAGTTTGGTGAGCCGGCCCTTCCTTACCTTACCAGGAGGTCTGAGGAGCAGGTTGGTGCCCTCCTACTCATGGAGGTGAGCCAGTTGGGGCAGGCTGACTGCCAGGAGCCCAGGCGGTCGATTAACTACCAAATATTGTTTTTTTATTTAAGGGTTTATTTTTATTTATTTATGCATATAAGAGTCAGGGTGGAAGCCAGAGGTACAGGAGGTGAGAGGAGTCACCAGAGACAGTGGGGAGCAAAGCAGGCGGATCCACTGAAACACACTGCTGAGGGGAGCAGCGGGGAGGCAAGAGAGGTCTGCTGCGCCCTGTGGGTCCCTCCCTGGTGGGGGATCGAACTCGTGCTGCAGTGACTGGAGGCAGTTTGATGGTGCTGAGACTTAACTCCTGTGCCACCAGGGAGGCCCCGGGTCTTATATTTCAAGTTTGTGCATGAGGAGATAATAAGTCTAAACAGAAGGCACCAATCTGAGTGCTTACTTAGCTGTCAGACCTGGTGCCGGTTTGCTCAGCCTGCCCCGCAGCTCTCAGTGACTTCTGTCTGTTTCTTAACCCAGCCTCGTGTGACTCTTATATTTATTGCCTTCTTTATTTATATGATTATTTATTAATTCTTCACATGAGGAAACTGAGGCACAATGTGGAATAACTTGCCAGGGTCAGCTAGGAGTGATGAGGCCGCAGTTCAGTCCCCAAACCTGCATCCTTACAGAGTACGGAATTCTCCTACAGTTGCAGGCAAAGCGTACTGGGTGCCGCTATACAGAGCCCGAATGTTCGTGCCCCCTGAGCTGGGCTGCCTTCCTGGACATGCACAGGTCATTTTAAAAATCATCGAAAGGGTCTCCCTGGTGGTGCAAGGGGTTAAGCACCGCAGCCACTGCAGCACAAGTCGATCTCCAGCTAGCGAGGGGACCCACATGGCGCAGCAGACCGCTCCTGCCTCGCCCATTGCTCCCCACTCTGTCTCTGGTGACTCCTCTCACCCCCCACCACACACACACATCTCTGGCCTGTACCCAGCTCTTGTGTGCATAAATAGATCTTAAAAAAAACAAAACCAATCCTCGAAAGCCTGACCTTCCAAGAGAGGAAAGGGGAGCCGGTGCTTTGGCGTTGCCTGGTGGCTGCTGGCACTTCAAGGACCTCCCACCCTGGCCTCCACATCCTGGAGGGGCATCCTGAAGGCCTGGGGGCTGGAGGAGCACGTGCCCCACACCTGGGGAGCAGCGCCTTCGAGGCCCCGACGCCCTGCCTTGCTCTGCTGCAGTGTTTGAGAACCGCAGCAAGATGGTGATCGTCATGGAGTACGCCAGCCGGGGCGACCTGTACGACTACATCAACGCGCGGCCGCGGCTGGACGAGCGTGAGGCCCGCCACTTCTTCCGGCAGATCGTCTCGGCCGTGCACTACTGCCACCGGGTGAGCGCCCCCACCAGGCGCTGCTGGCCGGGGGCCCTGCGACTCCCAGAAGGCCCGTGACGCACAGGCCTTGGCAGGGAGACGAGCAGAGGCCGGGCGAGAGCTGGGCTGTCCACCCGGGAACAGCCGCTCTGGCTTGGCCGGGCTGAGGGCCTGTGCTGTGTCGCATAGACGACAACACGGACAGGTGTTCCTAGCACACCTGTGCCCTTCCCACTCGACCCTCTGTGTGTACCCCACTATCCAGACTGGGTCCCCACCCCTTCTTTAACCTTTCCCTGACCCTCATCCCTCCCTCTTTCAGAACGGGGTGGTGCACCGGGATCTCAAGCTGGAGAACATCCTCTTAGATGCCAATGGAAATATCAAGGTGAGCCCCACTTCTTGTTTCCAGGTGCCCCCCGCCCCTTGCCGGCCTTTCTGCCCTGTCCCTTGTCAAGTATCCCGAAGGCCTTGTGGGGTGCAAAAGGAGCTAAGCGAAGTGAGGTGGCCCGCACAGCCACACTGGCTAGCGGGTGGCCGAGCCCGGGCCAGCAGCGAGGCCCGCTGACTCCCAGACAGAGGTCTGACGTCACGAGGTTCCCAGCAGTCCCGTCTCAGCTTAGTTTGTGCTCACAACCTCGAGACTGGCAACGCGGGCCATGGCCCGAGGCCTCCTCACGAGCATACACGCTGGCCCTTTAATCTGCTCTGACTAGGGAGTTCCCCAGACCACACGCTCCAGCCTCTGCCGCTGCTGAGTTCCCCTGTCTGTGGTTAGCTGAGGTCTGGGACGTTCATAAACTCAGCTCTCGGGGCTGGGAGGAGAGGTGGCGAGGGCTGCCTCTCGCAGGCACCTGGGAAGGCCCCGGCCCCCGCAGCACGGGGCAGGCTGGCTCTGTCCTGCAGCCCTCAGACGCTCCTAGGCCCAGACACAGTCCCTTCTGCAGAGGCCTCTGACCCGTGCCCTCAGGGGCCCTGGACCGAGTTTATTCCCCTTACCCAGCCATTTCCCGGAGCAGGTGGGGCTTGCTTTGGTGCTGCAGGGGGTGGGGCGCTGGCTCCCAGCACCCATAGAACCTGGCCGCACAGACTTCCCCACCTGTGCCAGCCTGCTGCTGCTAGGAGCTCTGCCTAGCGACCACTTGATAAGAGGCCCATAAAGCCATAAATGGAGGAGCCAGAGTCTCAAGAGCACCACCCTGAACACACATGACTCCTCTGGGGTCAGAGGGTGGGAATCTCAGGGCATTGACCTCGGCCTCCATCTGCACAGGGTCAGGGAAAGTGTCTCTCCAGGAGCAAGAAGTGGGGGTTGGGACCCCTAAGTCCTTGGCATCAGATGTCTTGGGGTCCAGTGAGAAGATTCTCCTCCTGGGCGACCCCCGCGGCCCCAGTCTTGGTTCCAGCTCCAGGGACCGGGCTGCTGCCGCCACGGTGCCACGCGGGGGTGGGCAGAGAGGCGGCCCTTTGCCAGAAGGGGCAGCTCGCGTCTCGTGCCATTCGTGGGACCGCTGGTGTTGGCCTGGGAAGCTGGCTGGCCCCTCCCTCGGACAGACCCTGCAGTCAGTGGTCCGAGTCCCGCCCGAAGGTCACAGCTGGGCAGTGGGAGGGGAGGGCGAAGGGGGCAGCGCAGGGAGCACACCGACACCCCAGCCGGGAGGGGCTTGCTGCGTCGAGGACCTTGTAGACAGGACAGCGTGCTCTGGGAGGGGCACCTGCAGCCCTGGGCAGCAAAGCGCCCTGAACCCGCCTCTGCCTGCACACACCTCCCGACAGCTCCAGCACGCGCCCCGGGCGGGAGCCCTGCAGGGCCGGTGGGGCCAGCTCGCGATGGCCTGGCCGCGGAGGGCTAGGCAGGGGCAGGCCAAGAGTCGCAGAGCCCCACGGGCCTCGGCGTGACCCCGCTTGTCTGGCCAACCCTGCAGATCGCCGACTTCGGCCTCTCCAACCGCTACCACCAAGGCAAGTTCCTGCAGACGTTCTGCGGGAGCCCCCTCTATGCCTCACCGGAGATCATCAACGGGAAGCCCTACACCGGCCCGGAGGTGGGTGCGCCGCTGCCGCAACCTCAGTCCCAGAGACAGGGCCGGCTTCCTGGTTGGTCCCTTGTCTGAGCGCAGAGCGAGCCCTGACCGCCCCACCCTCCCCGCACACCGGACCGCCCCACCCTCCCCGCACAGAAAGCAGCGACCGCTTGTCTCCCGCGCCGGCACTGGCAAAGCTGGACCTGGAATCTGCACTTCCGACCCCCAGTCTCGCTCTCTGCCCCCGCATCTTCCTGGTTCCCATGTCCTGTCCCAGCACCCACTCAGCGCCCCGGGGAGGTGGTGTCCTCTCAGCCGCCCCGTCCTGGCCCACGAGACCCGACGCTGCACCAGGGCCTGGGGCGCCCCGTCCTGCATTGTCGCCTCTGGTCCTGGGTGTCCAGCCTGTACCCCTTTCTTCGGGAGCTCAGGGCGCGCCTGGGCACCCCAAGCTGAGTGTCCCGCTGACCCCCCCCCCCCCGTGCAGGTGGACAGCTGGTCCCTGGGCGTCCTTCTGTACATCCTGGTGCACGGCACCATGCCCTTTGACGGGCAGGACCACAGGACGCTGGTGAAGCAGATCAGCAACGGGGCCTACCGGGAGCCGCCCACGCTCTCCGGTGAGTGCGAGGCGGGGGCGTCCGCCAGGCCGGGACCCTGAGCAGGAGTGAAGTGGCAGTGACATCGGAGGCCCCCACCCCCACCCCGTGTGTCTGTCCACTCACGCCCTCCTGGGGCACAGGTGACCGCTGAGGCGGGAGGGGGCTCTGGTTCCTGCTCCGGGAAAGGCGAGTGCTCATTCCAGTTGGGCAGTGCTTCCCGAGGTCTGACTTAGGGCCCCTGGCCACAGCTGCTGGGGACGGCAGGAGGGGGGCCTCTGCCCCCAGAGCGCTGCATGCGGTGGGGGAGGAGGAAAGAGCTCACGTTCAAGGACCACGGCAGGGCGTGGGTCCCGAAGGGGTGTGGGGCGCAAGGACATAGGCCGAGTCCAGGAAGGGGGAGATGGGCGCTGTCCCTGCGGCAGTGGCCCTGGTGGGAACAGCCGCACCTCGCAGGGTGAGCGGCAGGGCCCAGCGTGCGCCCCGGGCCAGGCGAGGACACGGCGCTGCCCGTCCTCCCAGCCCCTAACTGGGCCCTGTCTCTGTCTCCAGACGCCTGCGGCCTGATCCGGTGGCTGCTCATGGTGAACCCCACCCGCCGGGCCACCCTGGAGGACGTGGTGAGCCACTGGTGGGTCAACTGGGGCTACGCCACGCGCGTGGGGGAGCAAGAGGCCCCGCAGGAGGGAGGCCCCCCGAGCGGCGACCCCGGCAGGGCCTCCGTGGCCGACTGGTTCCGGCGGTCCTCCCGGCCCCTCCTGGAGAACGGGGCCAAGGTCTGCAGCTTCTTCCGGCAGCACGCGCCCGGCAGCGGGGCCACGGCGCCCGGCCTGGAGCGCCAGCACTCCCTCAAGAAGTCCCGCAAGGAAAACGCCGTGGTCCAGGCCCTCCAGGTGGACACGGCCGATGCCGCCAGCCCCCGTGCCGGCAAGGGCAACCTCAAGCTGCCCAAGGGCATTCTCAAGAAGAAGGCGCCAGCCCCCTCGGAGAAGGCCGGGGAGGACCCCGAGCCGGGCTCGGACCCTGGCGGCCCCGGACAGGCCGCGGCCCTGCTCCCCAAGAAGGGCATCCTCAAGACGTCTCGGCAGCGCGAGTCCGGCTACTACTCCTCTCCCGAGCCCAGTGAGTCGGGGGAGCTCCTGGACGCGGGCGACGTGTTCACGAGCGGGGACTCCGTGGAGCAGGCGGCCCCCCCAGCCCCGGGGCTGTTGCCTCACCCCAAGGGCATCCTCAAACACAACGGCAAGTTCTCCCGCACAGCCCCGGCGCGCCAGGCCCCCGCCGCCTTCGGCTCCCTAGACGGACTCGCCTCTCCCAGCCCTCCCGCCCGGGCCGGCCGCCCCTCGGGGGCCGTGAGCGAGGACAGCATCCTGTCCTCCGAGTCCTTCGACCAGCTGGACTTGCCCGAGCGCTTCCCCGACCCCCTGCTGCGGGGCTGTGTGTCAGTGGACAACCTGGTGGGCCTCGAGCCGCCCCCCTCCGAGGGTCCTGGGAGGGGAGGCCTGAGACGCTGGCGACAGGACCCCCGAGGGGACAGCTGCTTCTCCCTAGTGGACTGCCAGGAGGTGATGGAGGCCTACCGACGACGGGGCCTGGGGCCCTCGAAGCTCAGCTGAGGGCGGGGCCCCATCCTGTGGCAGGCTCTAAGAGGCCGCTGGCTGCACCCTGGGGGAGGTGGACTCTCTCCTCCTGGGGCCAGCACCCCAGCCCAGAAAGCTGAGGCGGTTTGCAGTGAGCGCTGGGGAGGGCTGATGCGGGGCGGGCAAGGGATGGGCATGGAGGGTTCAGTGTCTCCAGCGTCTTGGTTCCATGTGAGCTGAGAAGATGGAGGGGAAGGAGGAGAGAGGCTGAGGCAAAGGCCCCCGCCCAGGCCAGGTCAGCAGAGTCTCTCTTAGGGCTCAGGGCCCTGCCGGGTGATGAGTGGGTCTTGAGTGGGGCAGGCAGGAAGCTCGGCACATACACACCCCCAGCCCCCGCCACTGACACTGGAATGTGCACCCTCTGTGCCCGCGCACCCGAGTGGTCTCCCAGAGCATGCCCTGGAGTAAGAGAACACACCTTTGTTTCCTCAAAGGTTCTCCCCCCTTTCCCATCCTCCCAACTGGGCACAAGCCTCCTCGAACTGCTGCTCTGAATCTGGAAGACTTGAAACGGCTCCGGCTGCTGTGGGGCTTCATCTCCAGGGGCCCAGGTCTCCAGGGCCCCCACCTCGGGCCTCAGAGACGCTGAGCTCTGGCCTCCGAGCGGCTTCTGCTACTGAGAATGGATGTGTGATGTCTCCAGCCTGCCAGGGCCCTAAATGTTTTTATTTATTTTTGTTTTCAACTGTGTGTTTAAAAAAAAAAAAAAACTTTCTGTTTTCAGTAATGTTCTGGGTAAATTCACGGTGCCTTCTGAGTTCTGTGAACAGAGAGGTATTTTTGCAATGATCCCCTGCGAATCTGGGAGAAGGGGGGTCGGCTGGGGGTCCCCGGGCCCTGCTGCGTGGTCTGCAGGGGCTCGGGGCCCCTCACTCCTAGCTGGGCCCTTTCCACCGGATGCTCCCCCTTCCCTGCCTCTGCGGCCTGCAAGAACCACTCAGCAGAAACCCGGGCGGGACCTGCGGGGACTGGGCGGCAGCCTCCTTTGGAGACAGGAAGGTCCTGAATCCGCTAACTCGGTGGGAACAGACAAACGCTTCGTAAACACAGGAGCCCCGAGCCCCGCTCACTCCCGGAGGCCTCGGCCCCTCCGCAGGTCAGCGCTGGGCCTGTGACACGCAGGTGGGCAGCGGTGGCAGGGCCCGGTTCGCGCTCAGCCTCCCCTCCTGCCCCTCCCCCACCAGCTCAGTCCCCGACGGCTTTGAAGACACCCCAAGGCCTTTATTCTCTCCTCCAAAGAAAATCCCTTTCCACCAGCGCTGCAGCCGGGCCCCTCCGCCCCTCGGCGGACTCCTAGAGGACGCCAGGAATGCCTGGAATGCCCTCCCCCTCCCGCCGGCCGCGCGCCCCCCGCAGAGCATTCCCCAGCGCCCGCTCCATTGAGAAACTCCCGCACTCCCGCGGAGGATGAAAAGGAGAACGAGGACAAAGGGCAGGCGGGCAGCCGGCCCGAGCGGCCCCCCCACGCCAGGACCGGCTTCTGAGTCTGTGGCCCCCCAGACACTCCAGTTCTGGCCGATTTAGCTCCCCACTGCTCCTCAGCCGGCGAGGTCACCCCCAGGGGCCAGCCATAGTCCTGCCCGGGTGGGGCGCCCCGGCCTTTCCGCCCTGAGTCTGGGGAACCGGCAGAGTCACCAGTCTGGGGAAGAGTGGAAGAGCCTCGGCAATGAAGGGGTTAAAATGCGGGGGCTGCCTGGGCTCTGGCCGGGGTGTGTCCACTTGCTGTTCAGCTGTAGCTGGGCTGCGCGTTCCGGCTGGACTCGGGCGGGCCCTGGTATGGACCGGGCTCGGTGGAACACAGGTGGTGGCACATCCTGGCGCCCGGTGAGATCTTACTTATTGCTGTTTCTTTTATTTTTCATTTTTCAAATTTATAAGCTAGAAAATAGGAACAAGCAGTGGCACCTCTTGCCTTGCAATATCCATAGGACACAGAAAGTAAAGGCCCCTGGAATAAAGTTTATTTTATATTTAAATTTATTTAAATGTATTTGACATCAGTTGTATTCCGAGGACGCAGCAGACTGAGGGCCAGCTGGCGTGTGTCTAGAAGCAGCCCAGCCCATAGATTATGATGTTGCGTTTAGATGCTTTGAAGCTAGAAGCTGTCAAAGACTTGCCGGCAGAGACAGGCCAGGGCCTAGCGTGTACTAAGCGTGTCTGTGTTCATGTGTCATCGCATCCAGCGCTCGGTTCTGTGCAGCTTTTCTCATCCCCAAGGTACAGCAGAAGAAATGGAAACCCCAAAACACTAAGTAACTTGCCTAGCTGGCAAGTGGGAGAAGCGGACTGGGACTCAACTCCAGGCCTGCAGGGGGTCTAGACTTAGCAGGGGAGGGGCGGGGACCCCTTTGAAGTGGATGGGGCCAGGAAATCGGGAGAAAGTTTCAGTGAAAGGAACTACAGGTCCCTTGTGAGACTTTCCAGGCCCCAGGAATATCCCACTGCCCCAAATGCCCTCCCCCATCTCCGCACCCCCCCAAGAGGGTGATTTGGAGCAGCTGAACTGAAGTAGGGGGCTGGCCTGGGTCAGGACAGTCACAGTGGAGGATGACCGGGTCTGGAACTCAGGCGAGTCCCATCAGTACGACCTCACCTAGGGAGGGGCCGCCTCTGGGAAGAACAGAGGTGTCTGGTGCTGGAATCTTCTCCTTGTCATCTGTTTGTTTGACCTCTTCCCAGCTGGGGGCTGGGAGGGGTGAGAGGAGAGGGAGTGGGGGAGCCTAAGGCCAAGCGCTGGGAAGGGGAGGAAGGGAGGCCCCGCAGCTGTGGGGCCCCGGCCGCCCGGCCCCTCCCCTCACCTGCCTGGATGTTTCATTCCAAAAACATTCCTGAAAGCAGGCTCAGAGCTGACCCTGGGCCCCAGGGGAGAAGGCTGGGGCTGCAGGAACGTTGGTGCCACATCAGCGGTTCCCGGACGCAAATAACCCAGCCAGCTACCAGCTGCGGGCAGCTCCGGAAGTCTGGGAAGTCTCCCGAGACTAAGACTAGAAATGGTTTGGTCACAGTCCTCGGTCCTCAGCCTTTCCTGGGGAAACTCCACTCAGGTTGTCCCTGGGGAGCCGCTCACAGGGTGGTCCTGGGTGTGGAGGGGGAGCCCCTTGCCTGCTAGCTTGTGCCACCCTCAAGCGCCCCCTTCACATCTCCCTGGACCCCCACCAGCTGGCTGCCAGGGGCCTCTGCCTGCTAGGATCCAGTGAAGGGAATGGGGAGTCAGATGTGTGGGCTCAGTCACCCCTGCAAGCTCGCACCTGCTGTGCCGTGAGGCCGAGTCTGGAGTGAGCCACGGCACCCAGACAGGCCTTAAAGACTGAAGACCAAGACGGATTCAGGTCAAAGGATCAGCCGAAGGACCTGGGCGTTTTTTGTTTTGTTTTGTTTTTTTTTTTAAATATTTATTCATACATACAAGAACTGGGGTACAGGCCAGAGGTGTGGGGGGGGTGAGAGGATTCACCAGAAACAGAATGGGGAGCAGAACAGATGGAGCCACTGAAACACGCTGCTGAGGGGAGCAGCAGGCGAGGCAGGAGAGGTCTGCTGCACCATGTGGGTCCCCTCCCTGGCCAGCAGCAGGGATCGAACTAGTACTGCAGTGACTGCGGTCTGCTTCATGGTGCGTGGCTTAACCCACTGCGCCACCAGGGAGGCCCAACCTGGGCGTTTTTAAGCAGAAAAAGATAGGTGGGGCAGGGGGAGCCAGAAGACAGGGGGTCTTCTGAAACAGACAGCGGTCTCCTGGCCGGTGGCTCAGAGCAGGACCCAGAGCTGACCCACTGACAGGCTGTATTCCGCCTGACAAGCCACACCGGGGTGACGGTTCGTTTGCTCCTTCAGTAAGCACTGACCCCCTGAAACCTCTGGGGACCCTTCTGGAACAGAAGTCGCAACCCTCAGGGGCTTCCATTCTAGGGGAGGAAAACAGACAAAGCAGTGAGTGCAGCGCTACAGCGCTACATTCTACAGCACGGCACTAGAGAGACGGTGCAGCGCTGCAGGGCGGGGTGATCAGAGAAAGTCAGGAGCGAGAGGTGTGTCCATAAAGTCTAAGGAAAGGGGCCAACTCCGGGGACATTCGGGGTAACTTCCAGGAGAGGCAGCAGCCAATCTCATGACCTTTAAGGTGGGAACAGGTCAGGCCGGTTCTAGCACAGCAGCGGGAGCAGTGAGGGAAGAGAGGCCTAGAGACTGGAGGGCCCTGGAGAAGATGGCGCAGGCAGGGCGGCTGGGGACCTCCTGGGCCGGGCTCCTGCCGGAATGAACCTGGGGGCCTCCAGGGCCGGGTTCCTCCGGAATGAACCGGGGAGCAGAGGGGATGTGCTGGGCAAAAGAAGTAGGCACATCTGACAGGGACTTTTTGACATTCCCCTAGCTGCTGGTTAAAAGCAGCCCCAGGGAGGGCGACTGCTATTTGGCCTGCAGGACTTAAAGGTCCACTAGCTGGCCTGGAGGGTGCAGGTACAGAGGTGGGGACAGCTGGCCGCACGTTCACCTCTGGGAAGAGAAGAGATGGAGGGAGCCAGGAATGCAGGGAGAGGCTGTGCCAGTGATAGACATCTCTGCTGGTACCTGAGGAGTAGCTGCTTTGGGTGGAAAATCAGACTAGATGGTCCTGAAGTCCCTGAATTTTTCAGATTTTTGGACAGGAAAGCAGCTGATCAGCTGCTTGTGGAAGTTTGTAAGTTTACAAGGCAGTTTCTGAACGGGGAGAGAGGCGGTTTTGGTTTTGGTTTTTGGGTAGAAGAATTAGGGTACAGGCCAGAAGTGTGGGGAGGGGTGAGCGGATTCCCCAGAGACAGAGCGGGAGCAGACCAGGCATATCCATTGACACAGTGCTCCCGCTGAGGGGGCAGCGGGAGGCAGGAGCGGTCTGCTGCGGCTGCGCCCTGTCAGGCCACTGAGACCTAAGGAAGCCCCGCCATCTGCTGAGAAAGACCAATGGCTCTCTTTGTTAAGTGTGGAGGAGTTGGGACTGGACAGGGAAGTGGTCTTCGGTGCAGCTGAGTTTCGCTGAGACTCAGTTTCCCCCTCTGCACCACGTGCCAGAAGGCCCCAAGGCCCGAGCTCCGCATCCCACGGCTTCCCATCTCCAGAAGCTTCGGAGTCCGTGCTGGCAGCACTCTGCCTCTCCGCTGGCAGGGGCGACAGGAGCGCCTATACCACCCAGAGTGAGCAGGCCTCTGATGCCAGGGTCTCCCTGTGTTCAGAACAAGGGGGAGCCGCAGCTGCTGCGGGGGCGGGTCTGCCTTTGGTGAACCCGGCACAGCCTCTGCTCACAGCTCTTGAGACTTAGTCCAAGTGAGGGCTAGTAGCTGACCACGGCGGGGCCTGATGCCGTGGGGCCCACAGCTGCCCCCCGGGTACAAACAGTTCTCTCTTCTGGCTCCTTGGGGCTCTGTAGCGGCCCCCCTGGCTGCCTTGCGAAGGAAAGGCCCATGTTTTCCGGTCATCTCGGCCCTCCTGGCCTCCGGCCTTCTCCCAGATCTACCCCTCCCTCAGTGTCACCCTCTCCCTCTGGGGCACTTAGGTCAAGCGGAGTGAGTCATCCAGGTGGGGGAGGGGGCTTCAGGCCATAAATGGTCATTCCCTGACAGCAGGTTTCGGTTTCCCAGAAAGGACCAGTCTCTCCCTTTTGTCCCCCTCCTCCAAAGGAATTCCCCAGAAAAAAAGGAAGACCTGCAGAGGGTTAGCTTCGACCTGTGGAATTCTAGAAATGGCAGCGCTTCCTAGGTGAGAGCTGGCGTCTGACTCAGCTTTCCCGATGAACAGACACCGCAGTCGAGTTTCCCAGGCCAGAGGCCAGAGCCTGGCTTCTGGCAGAAGTGACTGACCCGGCTTTGGCGCCCTGGCCGGCCAGCACCCTCCTCCCTGGTCTTCATGCCGTGGCCTCAAGCCCCTCCAGACAGCACGGCCTGGACCTCAGCCACTGCAGCCAGCCCCAGCCCCTGCGGCGGCCCCTGTGCCCGATGCCCCGAGAGCCTGCGGCGGCCTCTCAGAGCTCGTCAGCCGGTCCTGACTCCCCTGCGGTCTGGCCGGCCGGTGCAGCGGCTCTGCCTCTGCCTGGGACTCTGCTCCGTCTGTCGGCCGTGCCAGGCTGGCAGCGGCTTCGTGCCCGCAGCAGAGGCAGCTCACGCGCAGCCCCTCTCCAAGACTGGGCCGGCTTCCTCTGCCTCCCAGCCCTCTACCCAGCCGGCAGTGCCTGGGGAGAGCCCACTGGCCCCTCAGATTGTTAGGGGGAAAGGCCCTCCTGAATGGATCACACAAATAGGTTGTGGACTTCGACCCCCACCCCAGACCTACAGATCCAAGAACCACAAATCCCATAAGGTCATTATTGAAGAGCGGATCAGTGGGACCCTGGGACCCGGGGGTGGAGTTAAGCAGCCAGGCTGAGTATAAAAGCAGACACGTGGGCCTTGGGGGGCTCTCCTTTCCTTGGGAGCCAGCTCTCAGCGCACCATTGGGTCCCAGCTCTCAGGAACTGGTAGGACATTTACGGATCTGTATCTCTCTTCCCCTTGTGTTACTCACTGCGCTATTTCCCTTCTCTTGTAAATAAAACCCTTTATCAACTTCAGCTGGGGCATTCTAAGTAAAACCCAGTCAGACAAACCCGTTTTATATTAGGGCTGCCCTGTAACAGTTTGGGTAAAGCTGCCCTGTAACAAGAGGGCCTCCCCCACGCCTTCACCATTCGATTCAGGGCTTGGATTTGCGGTTCCGGAGCCTTCTCGTCAACAGGCTTAGGCGGTTCAGAGGACGAGACACACCACTCCAGAAGATGAACAGGCACAGCCAGACTCCGGCCCACAGGAGAAAGTGTAACTAACTGCTGGCAAACTGTAGCGGGTAGTTTTTAGGAAAAGGGGAAGTTGCTTTAAAGTTTTTGTTCCACCCTAAGTAGGGTGGGGTTGAGCAGGGATAAAAAGATGTTAGGGAGGACATTAAAGACAAAAGGGAAACAGAAAGAAGGAGGCAGGAGGGAGAGCAGCAAAGAGACTAGGAGGAGGCACGTGGAGCAGAAAGACTTAAAAACTGCGCCTGCTTCTTGGTCCTGGACTGGTGGGACAGATGCGGGTGAGAGCCCGTAAGCACTTTAAAGACAGCTTTTATTTTAACTTTGCTCTTTTCCTTTCAGATTTGTTTAACATTTTCTGACCTTTTTTTATGGGTTTCCACTGAAAAGTCCTTTAGACTTGTAGCAGACTTTGGGCCTTACTTTAAGCCAATCTTATTTGGCTGGACTTTCACCCTCAAGGAGATGGGTAACTTTGAATGCTTAATTTAGTAACTATATTCTTTATCTTTTCTGTATTGTTTATAAATTGTATTAAACTTCCTTCCATTAAAGGCCTTATGTGTTTGTCTTGATGTGGTGGATGGCAAAACCCATTTAAAGAAGGCAGATTTAGGGGTCTGAGGTGCCCCTCTCCCTGTCCTATAACAAAGCACCCCGATTCCTGGGTTGGCTGACAGCATGTTCACCGACTACCAGCAGTTTCACACGAGGGAAAGCTCAAGTTCAGTGGGAAGCTCCTCGGAGCATGGAGCTGGGCAGGCAGAGTAACCCCGGTGGTCTTCCTGGAGGCACAGGCCTCTCCTCTGCTGGATACCCAGTGGGCATGCTGGGACGCCCTTCCCCAGCACAGTTCTGGAAAGCGCCCCCCATGCATACTTGATGCCTGGAGATGACCTCCCGGGCGTAGTGCCCATCCTTTCTTTAGCTAAGCACACTGCAGTTGCTGAGACAGTGACCTCCCTGGGCCACACTCACCAGTCACGTAGCTGCAAAGGTTGATACACAAGACGTGATGTGCTTTGCACACCATACCTCACCAAAGAAAGCCCAAGGGGTGAGAGCAGGTATTCCATAAATGTTTAATAAAGGGCCTCCACCTCCCTTCCTGGCCCCAGCCCCTTATAAAGGGGGAATCTGATCGTTAAATCAGTGCAAACCCATCCCCTAATAAACCCTTCAAGATGTTTTGAGACTTAGCATTGTTCTAGGTACCCTGGAAAATACCGAAGCAATAAAGGTATGGTTCCCTCCCTCAAGCAATTTATACATAATAACATCGAGACTATTAATCAACACCTACCTACAGGGTGCCGGTGAACAGCACAGAGCTCAGTGTGCTAAGGGTGAGTGGTTCAGAAATTGTTTGTGTCGGGGGCCTCCCTGGTAGCTCAGCGTGAAGCATCCGCAGCCACTGCAGCACGAGTTCAATCCCCGGCCAGGGCGGGGACCCACAGGGCGCAGCAGACCTGTCCTGCCTGACCGCTGCTCCCCTCAGCAGTGGGTTTCAGCCAGTCTGCCTGTTCTGCTCCCCGCTCTGTCTCTGGTGAGTGCCTCTAGCCTGTACCCCAGTGCTTGTGTGCATAAATAAATAAATCTTTAGAAAAAAGAAATGGTCTGTGTCTGTATTCGGAAAACGTGTTAATTTGCTCCGTCCGGTGGGCGTGGCTGTGAGGGGCCCGCTGGAGGAGGAGGACGGGCGCTGGCGGTCCTGGTTCCCTCTGCTTGTTGGAGGCCTTGGTGCTCCGCGGTGGGCTCCTGGCCCCAGGAGGGTCTGCTCGGGGCCACTCAGCTGAAGTGTGACGCTCCAGCCGTGCTGCTTCTCGGCCAGCACAGCCAACGACAGCGAGTCAGACAGAGCAGAGCCAGGGAGGAGCGGCCACGGGCGGAGGAGCGGCCACGGGCGGAGGAGCGGCCACGGGCGGAG
Organism: Galemys pyrenaicus; assembly: GCA_019455555.1. Classification (NCBI taxonomy): domain Eukaryota; kingdom Metazoa; phylum Chordata; class Mammalia; order Eulipotyphla; family Talpidae; genus Galemys; species Galemys pyrenaicus. Next base: position 3,777,546 of record JAGFMF010011641.1, on the reverse strand, counting down.
GAGCGGCCACGGGCGGAGGGGCGGCCACGGGCGGAGGGGCGGCCACGGGCGGAGGGGCGGCCACGGGCGGAGGGGCCGCCACGGGCGGAGGAGCAGCTACTGGCTGGTACCCGGACCTTGTCTCCGAGGGGCGGAGCTCTCCCCAGTCTCACCCATTCTCTCTCTTTTCCCTGCTTAGAGGTACTCAGCTTCTTTAACGTGCAGTGGTGAGATAATTTCACATGATGTCTTTTTACCACCATTAAACATTTGTTTGAATCTTCCAAAGAATCTAGGTCTCTTTCCTTAAATCAAATCTTTTTTTTTTAAACAATTATTCCTTCACTGTAACATTTTTATTTATTTTGCATAGAAGAACGGGGGTGTAAGCCAGAGGCCCAAGGGGTGAGAGGACTCACCAGAGACAGCGGGGGGGGGGGGGGGGGGCAGAACAGGCAGATGGACTGAAATGCACTGTTGAGGGAGCAGCCGGGAGGCAGGAGAACTTTGCTTCGCCTTGTGGGTCAGCTCCAACGCTGGGATCGAACTCATGCTGTTGAGGTGGTAGTGCTGGGACTTAGTCCTAGGCCACCCGGGAGGCCCCTATTTAAACCAAAACTTTTTTTTTTTAAGATTTATTTATTTACGCATGTAAGAACTGGGTCAGGCCAGAGGTGCAAGAGATGAGAGGATTCACCAGAGACAGAGCGGGAAGCAGAACAGGCAGAGTCACTGAAACACATTGCTGAGGGGAGCAGCAGGCAAGACAGGAGAGTTCTGCTGCGCCATGTGGGTCCCCTCCCTGGCCTGGGATCAAACTCGTGCTGCAGTGTCTGCTCATAGCTTCATAGTGCTGCGACTTAACCCCTTATGCCACCAGGGAGGCCCCTTAAACCAAATGTTAAAGATATTTGCAGAAAATGTCTAGCAATGCCACTCTTCTCAGTAATTATTTTTATTTTGGAAAATATAGCTATAGTCATAAAGTTTTGTTTATGTAAATAAGTACTGACTTGTTACTGCTATTTTTAAAACTTATTTTAAAATAAATCACTAAATGTTCCTCCAGTTGTTTTTTTTTTTTTCAAAGATTTATTCATTTATGCATACAAGCACCGGGGTACAGACCAGAGGTGTGGGGGGTGAGAGGATTCACCAGAGACAGAGCGGGGAGCAGAACAGGCAGATCAACCGAAGTACACTGCTGAGGGGAGCAGCGGGCACAGCAGGAGAGGTCTGCCGCACCATGTGGGTCCCCTCCCTGGCTGGCAGCTGGGATCCAACTCGTGCTGCAGTGGCTGTGGTCTGCTTCACAGTGCGTTGCTTTACCCATTGCGCCACCAGGGAGGCCCTCCTCCAGTTGTTTTAATTTCTAACATGGTAGACATCCACTCATCACATAAAACCTCTTTGAATGTTGTCAGTAATTGTTACATGTAAGGGGAACCAAACATATGAAATCTGCTGTTCTAGTGAGAAAGGTACATCAGGTAGGGTTGCCAGAAAAAATACAGCCTGCCCAGATAAATCTGAATTTCAGACAAACAACAAATCATGTTGTAGTAGAATATTGCTGGGGCATGCTGAACTAAGAGAAAGTCTGGTTGTTCAGCTGCAATTCCAGTTTAAATGGGTGTTCTTTTTCCCCCTAAAGTTGGTAGTTCTGGGGCCTTCGTGGTGGCACAAGGGGTGGAGCACCACACTATGAAGCCTCTGCAGCATGAGAGTTCAATCCCCGGCCAGGGAGGGGACCCACATGGCGCAGCAGACCTCTCCTGTCTCCCCGCTGCTCCCCTCAGCAGTGGATTTCGGTCGATCTGCCTGTTCTGCTCCCCACTCTGTCTCTGGTGAATCCTCTCACACCCCCACATTTCTGGCCTGTACCCCAGTTTTTGTGTGCATAAATAAATAAATCTTTGGAAAAAAATTAAAAATAAAGTTGTCAGCTCTGACCGCAGGGGAGATCTAAGTTGGAAGGGCTCAGATGAAAAGAGGGGGCCTGACCCAGGAAAGGAGGGAGCACCCCTGTGCAGGCAGAGGGAGGAAGGAAGGCCTCGGAGACCAAACTCAGGGCTGGGGTCACCCAGCCCCCAGCACTGGGCCCAAGACTCACCCCACCCCCAAGAAACCCAGGGGGCCGAGGGAGGCAGCAGAAAGGGAAACAGGCGTAGTAGCAGTGCTGTTATTAAAAAGGGGAAGTGACAGTGGGGTGCAGGGCAGGTGGGGGTCGGGTCGGGAGGACTGATGTGTCTCCTCCACAGGATGTCAAACCACGTGGCGTGGCGTGAGGTCACCGCTCCCCCAGAGCACTGCTAATAATAGCTATGGTTGCAGAGGGCCTGGGCTGTCAGAAGCCGAGAGGGGAACCTCTGAGTCTTGAGGTCTGGGCAGGCCTTCGGGCAAGGAGGCAAGAAAAATGAAGAGCCTGTTTGGGGCTGGAATAAACAGGAACAAAGAACAGGCTTCTGGCCAGCCCAGGGAGAAGCCCTTCCTGCCAGCTGACAGAGGGGCGTAGGGAGGGCCCACAGCAGGGCCTGCTCCCAGCTGCCTGGGAAGGCCCGAGAAGCTCTTTCCAACAAGAAAGGCAGGGGTGCACCACAAACAAGACCAGCAGGAGGCTGCCCCCCCCCTTTTTTTCCTATAGTATGGGTGGAGCATGTACTGTGAACTTGCCTTGGGGCCAAGCCTGGGAATCTTCAATTGAATAACATGTGGTCCTCCCCTCCAGCACCTGGGAGTGCAGTGGAGACAGAAGCATAAAACCAATAAGAATTCATGAATTGGGCCTCCCTGGTGGCACAGGGGTTAAGTGTCAGCACTGTGAAGCATCTGCAGCCACTGCAGCACTGAGTTCGATCCCTGCCTCCAGCCAGGGAGGGGACCCACATGGCGCAGCAGATCTCCCCTGCCTCCCTGCTGCTGCCCTCAGCAGTGCGTTTCAGTCCATCTGTCTGTTCTGCTCCCTCTATCTCTGGCAAATCCTCTTACACCCAGCACCCTGTACCCCAGTTCTTGTATGCATAAATAAATAAAATTTTAAAAATGTAAAAAAAAAGACTGCTCCCCTCAGCAGTGCATTTTCAGTCATTCTGCCTGTTCTGCTCCCCACTCTGTCTCTGGTGAATCCTCTTACCCCCCACACTTCTGGCCTGCACCCCAGTGCTGCATGCATAAATAAATAAAATAAATCTTAAAAAAAAAACAACAGAAACAGCAGAGCTGGGGTGCCCGTGCTTGGTACAGTCGCTGCCACCCCATGCGTGATCAACCTTGGTGGAAGCGCCAAGCCCCTGGAGACACCAGTGTGTCAGAAGAACGTGCGCGAGTGGAAATGTTTTTGGAGGGTACAGGCCACGCTGGCAAAAAGGCTTGAAGCCACGTCTTAGGAAGTGTGGCTGCAAGAACTGAGGTGTTTGGCTCAGAGCAAAGAATGACAGAGCCGGTGGGGACGGGAGAGCGTGAAGTTCTCGGAGCACCTCGTGGGTCGTGCAGGGATGCAGGCAGCAGTTCGGGAACAGCAGATACTTTCGAACGGTGACTTCTGCCCCACGTGCAGTGAGTATCTGGTCTTGCAGAAGGAAATAACTTGCACAGAGTCCAAGTTCTGTTCCAGAAGGAGATAAAGACGTGACCACGAGCCAAGACTCTGAAGAGTGTGGGTGCTCCTCGGGGGCTCGGGGGGGGGGGTGCAGAACAGATGAGACGGGCCAGACTGGGCCCCGGCCTGTCCCCCACACGTTTCGTCAGGCCCCTTCCTCCAGGGACCCTGATGCTGCGGTGTTGTGGGAGCGAGGAGCAGGGGTGAGGAGAGCTAAGCAGCCCTGGAGGACAGGCTGGCCGGGGTTGGTCCAGAGGGGTGGGACTGGGTGTCTCGCTGGTGAGTCACTCGGGCACTGTCTGCTCCCGCTCCCGCTGGGGAGGGCGGCTGGGGAGAGAAGGCCTCTGGCCAGCCGGACCTGCAAAGACATGATCTGCACCCGTCTCGGGGCAGTGGGGTTTGGCTCCCTCACCCCTCTCGCCCACCACCCCAGCACAGGGCTGGTGAGCTGGCCTTGGATGGAGGCGGAGGGGGCGGGGCCTGGCTGCTCTCTCCCTTCTGCGGGCTCAGCGGGGCCTGCGAGCCAGTAGGCCCAGCCCGGCCCGTGAGCGAAGAGCCCGACCTGCCTGTCTGGCGGCAGGGAGACCAGAGGCGGCCTCTCTGGGGCTTGCGCCTCACCCTGAGAGGCACACCCTTCCCACCGCACCCTTCCCAAGCCTCCTTCCAAACCTGCTCTCACCTAGCAGGCCTGTCTAACACCCCACCTACCTCAGGGCCCCGGGGCAGCCCCGGGAGAGCCAGGGTAACTCCGGGTCAGTGCCCAGACACCAGCCCCGGCCGGCCAGCAGCAGGGTCTGTCTGCGGGGCAAGCCGGCCTCCCGGCCCGGTCGGGCCCAGGATTGGGGCCCTGGCGCCTCCTGGGTTAGAAGCCGCACATGCACAGACAGACCCTGTGGGCTGCTGGCCCCGCGCACGCAGTGAGGCTGCAGGGAGCCGCGGATGGCCCTGCAGACCGAGGTGTCTGGGGCTGAGGGGGAGAGGTGGAGAAAGGGGGTGCCCTGGGGGCGGGGGCAGACAGGGGCCCCAAGCCTGACTCTGCCCTTCCTGCCAGCAGGACCGGCAGCATCTAGGTCTGCTGAACCCCAACTTGCAGCCTCAGTCATGGTCTGGGGTGGGAAGCCCATGCCGTGTGACTCCCACAGCACCCCTTGAGCAGACGAGCACCCCAGTCTGCTGAGAAAACTGCAGCCTAGAGTGCGGGATCCCAGCGTCCCCTGGGCAGTAGAGGGGGCTTGAACCTGGGGTCTCTCCCGCCCCACCCCTTGACCTCCTGCTACAGGATGAGCAGAATCAAAGGGGTGAGCGAGGCCAGGACACAGAGCCCTGCCCCAGGCCCTGGGGGGGCACAGGAGCAGGCAGCAGGGCTGGTGGGTTCTTAGCCAGAGTCCAAGCGGGGGGCTGAGGGACCCCCCACCCTGGAACCTCTCCCTCGGAGGACTCTCAGCTGTGCCAAGGGCAGGCTGGGTCAGAAGGAGAGGGGCTGGGGGCTCTGCCAGGGATGAGGGTCTGGAGTGCGTGGAGGGGTACTGGTGAGCAGGGCCCCCCAGGGGGTCCCCAGCTGTAGGCTCCTGACAGAACTTTCCTCTGGGGAGGGGCCTTGAGGGACAACACTTCTGAAACTCTCAGTGCTTTTCTGTTTGCATTTTTTTACAGTAATTGTGCATTCTTTGAATTTACCTTCAAAGGAAGAATAAAACTGGGGGCACCTCCCTGGTGGCCCAGGGATTAAGTCAGCGCTATCAAACTACCTGCAGCCACTGCGGCCCGAGTTCGATCCCTGGCCATGGAGTGGACCCACATGGCGCAGCAGACCTCTCCTGCCTCCCCGCTGCTCCCCTCAGCAGTGTGTTTCATGTCCATTTGCCTGTTCTGCTCCCCACTCTGTCTCTGGTGAATCCACTCACCCCCCCACATCTCTGGCCTGTACCCCAGCTCTTATAAATAAATCTAAAAAAATAAAAAATAAAAACAACACCACGAAAGAATAACGACTGAAAGGGACACGCCAAACACTAACTCGGAGGGGCCGCTGTGCCTGTCTCCTTGTTCAGTTTTCTACAACAAAAAGCATTCGTGGTACTCAGGAGAAAGTCTTCGGAGTGCGGCTACTCGGCGGCTGTACCAGCACGTCACCCAGTGCCTTCTTCCCGGGGGAACGCCCTGCCCTGTGCGGTCAGCCGGCCACACGGCCCAGCGCCGCTGAAGGGGGCTGGAGCCACTGAGGAGATGAATGTTCGTTGCCTTCTAACTTCGGCTAATTTAGCTCTCGACAGCCCTGGCTTGAGAGCGCGGTAAGGCAGGGGGTGCGACCCCAGGCCCCAGGCAGGGTCCTGCTCTGCAGCCACCCGAGACCTCCTGCCTTGTCACGGCTTCCGGGGGTCCCCTATTCCTGGTACAGTCAGGGTCCACCGCACCCTGCCTCACTCACTTCCTTTCTCACCTGCGTGCAGAGAGCAGGGCCCCCATGAACGCTTCTTGGGGGCTGTTGTAGCGGGAACACCTCGGCAGGGGAGACCCAGGCACAGTCCACCTCAGAGTGGTCTTGGCCAAGTGCCTCCCATCCCGGGCCTCAGTTTCCCCACCTGTATCACAGGTATGCTGACCGGGCTTGCAAAAGCTCCCAGGCCCGTCGCCAGCTGGTGTACTCTCAGGCACGGCCAAGGGCACTGGGCCCTGCAGGGTAAGAGGGACACTGAGGTCAGAAAGGACTGTGCCCTGGGATGGGTGAGAACCGTGCCAAACATCTAGGGGCTCCCCAATACCGACTGTCTCCACCCTCAGCTCCCCATTCCTGTGGAGATGGGGACCCGAGAATCCCAGACAGTCTGTGTCGCCCCGAGACGAGGAGGCGCCCCGCACCTGCCCCGGCCCTCCACCCTTGCTCTGTGGGGCCTCGGAGCCGGCCCCACTCAGCAGTTGCCACGCTGAGCTCATTTAGCTGCTTTTATCTCTGTCTGTCCATCGGGGCAGATTTCAAGATGTTCAAAGGGAGTTGTCTGACTCGCCTCGGCATCCCGCATCTCCTGCCCGAAGCTGATGCTCAGCGAGATCGGAGGGACAGGTGCAGGAAGGCCCTCGGGCCAGGCTGGCTGCTCAGGGCTTGGCGCTGGGCTCGGCTTACAGGTGCCTTGAGAAAAGAAGGTCGGTGGAGCCTGCAGAGGTTTCGTTTGGGTTTTGTCTTTTTCGGAGGCATCACAAGAATTGTTATTTTATTTTATTTTTTTAAATTATTTACCTTTTTTTTTACACTATGTGCTTTCTTCCCTAGGGACGGTCCCCACAGAGTTTCTGCCTCCTCTCCGCCCCTGCGCAGTCACCACCGTCCCCTGTGCTCTTCGTCCGGCCCTGATCCCAGCCCCTCCCTTAGAGGTTTTGTTTTATCCACAGTTCCCCAAGCCCTAACTGTCTCTCTCCCTGGCAGGTAGAGAAAGGGGTCAGTGGGATAAACGGCTTCATGCTTATGTGAATGGCTCTAGGGGCGCCTCGAAAGCAGCTGCCCCCTAACCTCGCTGGGTGTCTGGTCCTGGGGCGGCCTCCAGCCCCAGTGAGGCGGGGCTGCCCGGGCCTGCCTTCACCAGCAGTGCCCGGAGCAGGCCCCTCCGCCCAGACTCCTTTGCTGAGGCCTGAAGACCCCTCCTGACCACGCTCTGCCCCGTGGCTCCGTGGCTCGGCGCACAGAAGGTGCCGGTCCTCGGCCATCCTGGAGAAGGAAAGGGACCGATGTGCCGCGCCCTGGCGGGATGAGACTCCTCACTCTCCGGCCATGCCTGCGGGGCTGGGCCTTACCCGGAAGCCCCTCCAAGCCAAGGAGAGCAGGGCCCTGCTGTCTCTTTCCTCTTGCCCACCGCGAGGGAGGGAGGGGAGCCCCAGCAACCTCCCTTCTCTCTTTCCCCTCAGATGCACCCACTGGCCTCTCCACACTGGGAGGCGCCCTGAGGTAGCTTCCTGCTGAAACATCTAGGGGCTCCCCAGCACCGACTGTCTCCACCCTCAGCTCCCCATTGCTGTGGAGATGGGGATCCGAGAATCCCAGGCAGTCCGCAAAGCCTTGGGAGTGCTACACCCGGGCAGAGGGAGCCCCAGCGGGCAGGCCAGGGTGGGGGCAGTGACGCCGCTTGATGCCCTCTGACTGGCCGGTGACTCAGGCCCTGCCAGCAGCTTGGATGAGCTGGGGCAAGCCCCAGCCCTCCCAGCATGCCTGGTGGCGGCCACGCTTCCTCCCTCCATCCCTTTGGAGGTTGTGCCGGCGCCCCCCCACCCCCCAGTCCTCAGCTCTGCGCAGCTCTGGCCCTGAACAGGCCAGGGCCTCTCTGGGGCCTGCAAGGCATGTCCCCCAGGGGCATGGGGCGGGCACCCCCCACTGTGTCCTCAGAGCCTCAGGGATGCCCAGCACTGGGGTGGCATAGGCATCCTGGTCACGTTTCCATTAGGGGATGAGGCCTCAGAGCCAGCAAGTGGCCGGTCCCAGCTCAGCCGGGCTCACCCCGTCCTCTCTCAAGCCGCAGCCCCTTGGGACACGGCCACTTCTTCTGTGAGGAGGAAGGGTCAGGCCTCTGGACTGAGCCCACAGGTCAGCGGGAACAGGAGCCTCACAGGCCTCGACGGGGCTGACGCGGCCATGGCCACCCAGGCAGGCGCCTTTCTTCTTCGGTGTCCCCAGCAGGCACCTCTCTCCTTCGGGGCTGATCTCCTGCCTTGCCCCCCCAGGCTGAGGCGTGAGGAGCAGGTGAGCAGGACACCCCTTGGGGCATCCCTCTTACACCCCAGGCCCTGCGCTGTTTGAAGAGACTGGTCTGAGGGCCCCCAGAGCTGGTCTGAGGGGCAAGGTTCCAGCCCAGGTCTGGCGGTCCAAAGCCTGTGCTCTTAATACTGGGGTCTGCACTGCAACTTAAGGAGCCACCGACAAGGAAGCGAAGCCGGCCCGCCCCCCACCGCCTGCTCAGGTGCCCTGCGGCAGCTCCGCCCTCCTCCTAGGCCTCTCTGCCAGAGTCCTCCACATCTGCCCGGCCTCACCTGCTGCAGCCCCGCCCCCCACGGGGCTGTGCCAGCAAGCTGGGCATGCGCCTGCTTCATTTGGGCCAGCTGCTGCCCGCCACATGCTGCCGCAGCGTCCAACACCAGGTCCAGGCAGAAGAATTGTCAGCTGCACCCTCGGGGCGCCAGGGATGGCTCCTCAGGACAGAGGCTCTGGGGGGACCTGCCTGCAGCCTGCACCTGCAGCCTCAAGACGGTCCTTGCGGAGGAGGCCAACCGGCTGTGACTCACCTTGCGAACCTTGGTGGGAGAGGGAGACAGGTCCAAAGTGGGGCAATTCACCCCCTTTTTAAGAGGGAAGAGGCCCAGACAAAAACAAGGAAGTACCATCGACTGTCAGAGGAACCAAAGGACCCTGGACCCTGGACCCAGCTCAGTGGGGCAGGGCCTTGCTGGGTGGGGGACAGGGCCTTGCTGGGTGGGGACAGGGCTTTGCTGGATGGGGGACAGGGCCTTGCTGGATGGGGGATAGGGCCTTGCTGGGTGGGGACAGGGCCTTGCTGGATGGGGGACAGGGTCTTGCTGGGTGGGGACAGGGCCTTGCTGGAGAGCTGTCCTCACAGGCAGGCAAGGCCGGTCGTTCTCTCCTTTCTTGGACTCGGCAGAGCTCATCTCCCCCCTCCCCAGACTGTTTGCTGCAGCCTGGGACTGCAGAGAATGGCCCTCTGCCCTCCCTGCCCTCCCCCTGTCCGTGGACTGTGGTGAGCTGTGACATTTGAGCCGGCCTGGAAGGCACCTGACCTTGGGGAGGAATTCGGGAAATGTCTGCAGCCTGGAGCAGTCACCCCCCCACCTGGAGCACAGGAATGTGGGCACCAGCCCCCAAGGGAGGTATGTATGTGTGTGTGTGTGTGTGTGTGAGACCCAGAAGGTCACCTAGAGAAATGCCCACACGGTTGCAGGGGTCAGGAGCTCCCGGGGCTGCACCCCCAGCACCAGCCGGTCTGACCCCACGTCTGACCCCACGGGCAGCTTCCTGACTGCGCCACCTGCTCAGCCTGAGGCAGCCCAGAGGGGCTCCAGCTCTTGACGTCTTAGACCCACAGAACCACAGAATGTCACAAGCCTTGGAGATGACATTTATTTATCCACCCATATTCAGGCAGGAGGCCCGGAGAGGCCCGAGGCCCGGAGAGGCCAGAGGCGAGCCGATCGTGTGCCAGGGCCCGGGGGTGGCTCCTTGCCTCTGTGCCAAGGCCGCACAGGCGCCCCTGCGGAGCAGACAGCGGTTGGAGGAGGGCGTTTCCATGTCACCCTCAGATTCACACCTCGGACTCCTGAGAGGGGGCTGAGTAGGGAGGCTGCTGCCCTCTCGTGGTCAAGCCTGGGCATGACCGCTGCCTGCAGGCCGCCAGGAGCTGCTCTCTGAAAGCTCGTCCCTCTTTCCGAAGCGCTCTCTTAACACTGGTGGAGTGGGCCTCACTTCTCCTCCTCTCACCTAGAGCCACAGCTGCTGCAGCTGCACAGATGCACAGCGCAGGACGGGAAGGGGGTGGTGCCTCCTTCCAAGTCAGTCACCTCGGCTAGGCCCTGTCTGTTTCTCAGAACGTGGGCAGTGGGGAGACTCGGTTTCCACGGAGACAAGTTAATCAACCAAACACGAGACAGGATGATTTGAAAATTTAGAGAATGTTTATTTCTCGGGAAGGTCCACAACGGCTGGCAGGCACTCTGGGGAGCAGACCTCTCTCCCTTTCAGAGGAATCCCCTCGCTTCCGGGAAGTGCCGGTGGGAAGGCTGGGATGTTAAGAAAAACCCTACACAACACCCCAGAGCCTTAAAGAATAAAGCAACAACAGCCTCCTCACACAGACGCACACTTACTACAGAATCAAGAGAGTAGAAAAGAGGCTTCGCTCCTCCCACTCCGGCTGGGGCCCTCTGGGGGGCTGGGCAGCTGGGCCCCACCCTCCCAGTCAGGATTAGGCCGACCCCACCCCTAAATGGCAGGGCAGGGCCCCCCTCCAGAAGCCCTGGCTTCAGAAAGAGCAAGGGTGAGGGCTCCCGGGCTGGGCAGGGAAGAGGTGGGGAAGGTACTGAAGGACAAATAAATAAATAAATAGAACTCCACATGCCCCCAGGGGCCTAAGGACTTAGGCTGAGGCTCGGGGCCCCTGGGGTCTGTTTCCCTGAAAGTCGCAGATTCAGTGACAGGCGGAAAGAATAACGGGAAACGCAGTCCGAAGCCACAGCCACCGGCCTCCCCGGCCCACTCCTTCAGACCCCAAGGGGCTAGTGGGAGGAGGCTCGCTTGGGTCTGGAGGGTACCCCACAGGCTGGGGGCCTCTTCCCTCTCTTCCCCGCCCTCTCTGGGGCCCGCGGTCTCCACCTCTTGCCTTCATCCTGACCATCTCCGGAGGGGGCCAGAGTGGCCCCAGGGCGGCTGGGAGGCCCAGCGTGGCTCTCCGGCTCCCACGCCCCCCGCCGTCCTGACCCTGGCAGCTTGGCAGCGGGAAGAAGTCCTTGTGGACAGCAAATATCAGGACAGTCCACCGTGTCCTCCTCCACGCCATGTGCCTGCGGTGTCCCTCTGCGGTGGTCTCCAGCCAGGGCCACCTCCACGGCTCCCTGCCGCCACCAGGGAGACAGCATCCGACAGAAGGAAGGACAGAAGGGGCAGGCGCTGCTGGACGGACACTGGGCAGGAGCCACACTGCACACAGGAGGAAGTCCGAGGGGCGCGGGCGGCCCAGGCCCTCTGGAGAAGCCTGGGCGCCGGGCCGGCGGGCTCGGGGCGGTGCGCAGCCGCTCAGCGGGGCAGCAGCACGTGCTCCAGGAGGTAGGTGAGGGAGTCCCAGTGCTTCCAGAGGAGGAAGAGGACGAGGACCAGGAGGGCGGTGCTGGTGACGCGCAGGCGGGTCTTCATGAGCGGCGTGATGAAGCTGGCGATGGTGGACACGAACACCAGCAGCACGGCCATGAGCGCCAGGATCACGTTGATGAACTTGCCCAGCAGTGCCCGCGCATTGGCGTTCTCCACGCCCTCCAGCTGCACCACCTGCTGCTGCTGCTGCTGCAGCTCCAGCTTGGTGACCCGGGTCAGGCAGGACTCCACGGCCTCCTGTGGGGCGGGGCCGGGGCTCAGGTGGGCAGGGCCTGGGCGGCCCCCCCACTGAGGAGGTGACCCCCCTTGCCTGCGGCTGTTGGGAGGAGGCTGGCTCACCTGGGAGGGGAGCCCCCCCGTCCTGGCTGCCTCTGGAGGCAGAGCCCAGACAGGCTGCCATCAGAGACCCCGCCAGCCTGCCCGCCTCTGCTGGCCTCCTCTCTGCCCCCACGTGCCCAGCAGCCTTGGGCAGGGGACAGCCTGGCCCCTGCTGTCCCCCTCGCCGGGCCCCTCCCCCACCCTCAGGCTGGCCACGCACCTGGATGTCCCGGGCCCTCTCGTAGGACTGGTAGGCCACCTTCTCCTCCATGCTGGCCAGCTCCTGCTTCAGGTTGGTCATCTCGTTCTGGTGGAGCTCGGTCAGGTCGTTGAGCTGCTCCTCCAGTCGCTCGTACCTGGCAGAGCGAGGGGGTGTGACCGAGCCGGGTCCCCAGTCCCCTCTTCGCCCGGATCCATACGTTCACGCTCCAGGTGGCTGGCCCGCCCACCCCTTCAGCCCCGCTCCAACTTTAACCGCGCCAGCAGCACGAGCACTGCTGCAGCGCACTCCAGGTCAGGCACCGCGCCACGCTGTCTCGGGGCGCCTCTCAGCCTCTCACAGCGTCACCCCATCCCACAGAGGACAGGCATGGGGAGCTGAGAACGTGCCGAAGGCCACACGCTGGTGCGGAGGCGCCGGGGCTGACCAGCTGCGGCCTGGCCCTGAGGGCACCAGAGGCGCCACGGTGACACGTGGTTCGTCCTCAGACCCAGTCCCCCCTCAGCTTCCCAAACCATCACATATATGAAGAAAGCGTGCTAAGGGAAAGAGCCCCGAGAATCCCGGGGAGTAGGTGGCAAATGCCACTCCAGGGTCACTGAGAAGTGGGGGGCAGGCAGGGCCAGCGGCCCCACGCACCTGGGCGGGGGCTCCAGGGCCTGGGCCGGTGTCTGCACCTAACCCGCAGGCCTGGACTCGCTGCACCTGCACAGCCGAGGAGGCGGGCGCTCTGGCCGGGAGACAGGTGCGGGCCCCAGCACCTTGCTCAGGTGACTAGGGAAGAGCGGGGCTGGGATCTGAACCCAGGTGATTGGACACAGGGTCAGTGTTCTCCACCGGCGCCTGTCCGGATGACGCCAGCTGGCCCCTGGCTCAGTGTCCCCTTCCGAGGGGTCACACGGCCATTCCAGGGAAGCTCAGAGCCCCTGAGACAGCAGGACTTCCCTTCACGGGGCCTGTAATCCTCTCTCCCGGCTGCCCGAGGAGTTGCACGAGGCAGCCCAGACCCCTTCCTGGCCTCCTCCTGCGGCCCTGACCCCTCCCAGATGTTCTTCTGCCCACACAAGTGGCCAAGACCTGGGCTGCGCAGCTGCGGGGTGTGACGTGACGTGACGTGGCGGGGTGGGGCGTGGCGGGCACCCACCTGTAGCGCTCCTCCTGCAGGCACTGCGTCATGTAGGTGTAGTCCCGCTGCAGCTGCGCCTTCAGGTCCTCCATGGAGTCCTCCAGGTGCGACTGGCCCTCCTTGATCTCCCGCAGCTCCTCCAGCAGAGTGTCCAGGTTTCCCGGGGCCCCGTACAGAGTGTTCGACTTGGGGCTCCCCAGCGCCCCCGCGGGCCCCGCCCCGGAGTTGCTGCCGGCCCCCGCGGAGCTGGCGCTGGCGCTGGAGCACTCGTCGTCGCTGCCGTACTTGGGGCTGGACACGAGCGTGGCGCTGCCGCTCAGAGCCCGGGCCGCCTCCTCGGGGGGCCCGTCCTCCAGCGGGTCCTTGAGGTGCGCGATGTTGTCGGCGCTGCCGAACTTGTTGCGGATGAGGCTGGCGAACTCGCGGGGCTTGGACACCACGGCGCTGTGCGTGGCCTGCGAGAGGCCCGAGAGGCTGCCCTTGACGCCCTCCACCACGCCACCCCCGAAGCCGCTGATGCCCGCGCGCACGTTGGCGCCCACGTCCCGCAGGCCCTGCTGCATGTCCCGCAGCACGTCCTTGGGCTGGCGCGAGGGCCCGTTCTGCTCGATCTCCTTGAGCCGCCGGCGGTAGTGCTCCAGCTTCTTGTGCAGCTGCGCGATGGTCTGCGCCGACTTCTGGTTCTTCTTCTCGAACACCTGCTTGATGCGCGACGCCTGCTGCCGGTCCGCGTTGTTGGCCAGCTTCAGGTACTCCGCCACGTTGTCGTCCCGCGCCTCCTGCTCGATCTTGATCTGCTCGGTGATCTTCAGGATCTTCTGGTGCAGGTGGTCGATGGCGGCCTTGGTCCGCTGGGGGTCCGGGGCCCCCTCGGGCACGTCCAGGCTGACCGGGCCATCCGAGTCCCCATGGCCAGAGCTGCCGGAGAGGTTCAGCACTCCGAGGTCTCCCTTGTCAACCTGGGCGGAGGCGAGAGGAAGGCGTGTGAGTGCCGCGTGGCCCCAGGGGGCGCGCTCGGTGGGGCCCTCTGGACTTGGCTTACCGGCCTGGAACGTGGGCACAGGATGAGCAAGAGACTTCACGGCAAGCAGAAAAGGGTAACCACGATGGCCACTGCCTTTAGGAAGGGCCCTCACACCTCCTGCTTCTCAGCCCCCCTCCACCCCAAGTGCAGCCTGGGCAGGTTCGAGGCTCCAGGAGGGGCTCAGGGACGCAGTGAGGACAGCAGGACCTCCAGCCCAGCACTCTCGATGCCCAGGTCTGAGGCTTCCCGGAGGCTCCCCAGGGAGAGACCTCTGCACTCACCACCTAGGCTCTGCCTCGGGCAACCTCTCCCTCAGAGCTGATGAGCCTGCACCCCGCCCAGAGGCCTCTCTGCCCTCCTTTCCCCACTTCCCTGACACAGTTCTACAGGTCACCCCGCTTCTGCTGATGCGCCCCGACCCCGGCCTCCGCGTTACCTTCCAGCTCCCTGGAGTGGTCAGCAGCCTCTTCCGCTTCATCAGAGTAGGACTCGGCCCCCCCAACCCCACCTCCCATAAGCAGAGGGGGTCACACACATGAGCACCCGCCCCTCTGGCCGGGCCCCCAGCGCCTCACAGGCCAAGAGAGGCAGGGACCAAGCCGGGTCCCCAGGCTCGCAGCCACCCAGCTCGGGAGGGGGCGGGTGCACGGGAAGGTGACAGTCCCTCTTCCTTGCTGGCAGGCAGGGTGGCGTCCCTGGCGCATCAGGGTGACACAAGGAAGGGAGCCCAGAGACTAGGGAGGAGGGGAGGGCGAGAAGAGAAGGAAAGGCATGGGCGGCAGGCAGCAAGGGAGCCGCCACCAGATAGCCGTGGCAGGTCTGCAGCGCCGGCCCCGGGCCTGGGAGGACCGCTGTGTCCAGCGCGAGTCCCCGCTGTCTTATCGCCATGCAACAGCGGAAGCAGCAGGAAATGTCTCAACCCCATGTATTTTTACACATAGCACACCCCAAGTGAGGCCAAGCCAGTCTCTGTGTGTGGGGGGCGGGGAGGCAGAAGGCGGGGTGAGGTGTGTGCCGGGGAAGAGGTTAAACACAAAGAGAGTGGCCGAGTCACAAGCACCAGAAGCGGAAGCGGCGCGTGCCAATCGCAGGCAGAAGTCACCGGCCCCATTTCTGCCGGGGCACAAAGTGATCGGAAAACACTGAAAACAATAGTCCCGCCAGCAACGGAGCCAGGGAGGGTGGCTCCTACATGGGCTTCCTCCGGGGACTTTTCAGGTCACAGCTCCAAAGGGGAAGCTGGGGATAATGCCAGCCCCTCCCCATCTCTCCCCATCTCTCCCGCAGTCAGCTTTCATTTTGCATTTGCTTTGGTTTCCCCTGGGGGCTCCAGGACCCCCCTAGTGCTCAGCCCTTAGGCCCCCCCTTCTCTAAATGTCTCTGCACGCATACCAGAGGAGCCAACTCCACGTTCTCCCTCAAATGGTCTGCCCAAGCAGCCAGACACAACCCCATCCTCAGGCAGACCCTCCCACCGCACCATTCCCTGCAGGGACTACAGCTAGGCCATGGCTCCAAGTCCCAGAACTCTGGTGTCCCCACCTAGAAATGGGGGTCATCATCTCTCCCCACAAGTCTTTTGTGAGGATCGTACAAGATGATATCCTAGCTCAGTGCACACAGAAGGCACTTACTAAGTGCTGTCTGGAGCAGATGGTATAATTCTTTTTCCTTTGGGGAGGTGGAAATTACTTACAGGGTTCCACCGACAGACAGACACAATGTGCAATGCAGACGGAATTCAGTCCCGTGATGCATGGCTGTCCCTTCCAAAGAGACACCCTCTCCCTGGGCCACCATGCATCTCCATTTGCGCATCTCCGTGAGCAGAACAGCACCTGTGGCACACCTGAGTGTGTGGGAGGAGCTAATGAAGCCCCACACACAAGCACATGCACGGAACAGCCAGTTCTCAGTTCTCAGCTGCCAGGGCTCTGCTCCCGCAACCTGTTTGCTGCTTGCAAATGAAGCAGCAGCCGGCCCTGACTGAAACCCCCTCGAGTAGGCCCACGGTGGGGGCTGGGGGCTCCTCTCCAGGCCCAGGGGCCCCGCAGCCGCAGCTCCTTCCTGCCTGCACTGAGCTTCAATGTCTGCTTCTGCTTCTCCTTCACCTAACACCCCACCGTGTTCCTCCTGCCACGGAGGAGACGGCCCCAGGGACAACCCCATGCACAACTGCTGGGCCCTTTCAAGAGTGGAGAGGGGGCCTCCCTGGTGATGCAGCAGATTGAGCAACGCACTATGAAGCAAACCGCAGCCTCTGCAGCACAAGTTCGATCCCTGCCGCTGGCCGGGGTGGGGGGAATCCACAGGGCGCAGCAGACCTCTCCTGCCTCCCGCTGCTCCCCTCAGCAGTGTGTTTCAGTCCAGCTGCCTGTTCTGCTCCCCACTCTGTCTCTGGTGGGTCCTCTCACCTCCCGCACCTCTGGCCTGTGCCCCAGCTCTTGTGTGCATAAATAAATCTTAAAAAAAAAAAAAAAGAGTGGAGGGTACAAGGTGACATAGGGACAGGGCCAGGAGGCGGCAGGCAGAAAAGCTGAGCTAGGAAGGCAGGAAAGTTTAAGCACGAGGAGGGGAAGGATGCCGTGAGGAGGGAGAGAAGGTGCGAGGGGCGGGAAAGGGATTTGCCAAAAGAAAAAGAGCAGCAGCGAGACAGCCAGAGGGTCAGGGCACCGGCGGGCGTGGCCCGGGGACGCTGGCATTCCCACGGCAGCGGGTGAGACGCAGCCAGCTTGAAAGCAGCACCAGCCTCCAGATTCTCCTTAGCTGGTCGTGACTGTTTGTAAAAGCTTTTCTGGGACTCAGTTTCCTCCCCTGGCAAGGGCGTGACCCTGAAGCGGGCCGTCTCAGGGCAGACAGAAGCTGCGCAAAGCCACGAGGCCGGCCGTGGCGGGAAAAGAAGACAAAGGGCCACGGAGGACGCGAAGGGACCGATCCTGGCACCTCGCTGGTGAGCAAGGGAAGCAGCTGCCGTCTGGGGAGCAGATTAAGGCCCCCCCAGAGCGCAGCGGGTGGACCACGTGCCCTGGCAACTCCACCCCGAGGTACAAACCCAAAGCCATGGCTTGGGTGTTCAGACCGACGCCTGGACATGCGGGCAGTGCTGTGTCCAGCAGCAAGGGACGGCACGAGGCTGATGCCCCCGCGCACCTGGCAAACGGCCGTGTCCAGAGGGGAGGACCCCTTGGTGGCCGCACAGGAACGGGGCAGACACCTGCTCCGTGGATGAGCCTCGAAGTGTCGGGCCGGTGAACGACACCACAGAAAGGGCCACACGTGAAGGACTCACTCAGGAGAAACATCAGAACACAGTCACAGCCACGTGGAGACAGCCACTAGCAGTTGCTGGGCCTGGGGGTGGGGGGCGGCTCAACAGTCTGGATTTCCTGGGGTGATGGAATAATGAGAATGTTCTGAGACTACGCAGAGGTGAGGGGCAGAGCCAGCTGTGCAAGGCCGGCCCCGACCCGCTGGCCATTGTCCTGTTCCAGCGGCCCGTGTGGCATCTGGGGCCTTTTCAACAGAGCAGAAGCTCGTCCTCACTCGCTCCCACCCGCTGTCCCGGGGCTGGGGCTATAAGAAGAGCCACACAGACCCCACTCCGGTCACTAGCCAGCTGGCCCCAGCTCCCCGCGCGGTGAGGGAGCCACACAGGCCCCTCTGTTCTTCCCACAAAGCTGTCACAGAGCCACCCCGGGCCGGGCCCCAGCCTCTGTCCGCAGCCAGCTGCCAGCCCCAGCGGGAGCCACGTGCCTACCCACTCTCCTGCCCACGCAGGCTGGACACTTCACAGACACTGAGCCCCGAGCCCAGGCCAGGCGAGCTCAAAGGGGAGAGCGTGGGGAGGCCTCGCTTCTCCCATCGCCCCCACCCAGTGCAGGGAGACGGGCACAGCAGTCCCCCTGCTCCCTGCTCCAGGTGCGTGCCCTGCTCCAGGAGCACCTGATGCTGTCTGCACGGGCATGGAGGCCCCGCAGCGTCCCCTCAGCGCTGCCGACGCTCCCCTGCCCCCTCGCGGCCACTCCAGACCAGGCGGGATCAGGCGCTCGGCCAGGTTCAGGCTCGCCGGCCAGCTCCGAAGCCCCCCCTGGCACCCACCTTCTGAGCCTGGCCCCTGCCGGTTAGCCCCGCTGCGCCTCTGTGACACCAGCCAGCGGCCTGGGCACCAGGGGAGCACACAGCAGGCCCTGGTGGAGCACCCGCTTCGGAGAGGGCAGGGTGCTGGCCGGAGCCTGTGCCGTGAGTGTCCCTGCTCTACAGCCACCTCGAGGTGGGCAGGGACAGTCACCGCGTGCAGGCATGCAGGGTTTGCATGCCACAGGGGCTCCCCGAGGCTTGGGCCCCACTCCCCGTGCGCCCTCCCGCAGGAGCCCCTCCGGAGAGCTGCTGAGCGCCCCTGTGCCGGTGCCAGTAGCTGAGGCGGACGGGCGGGGATGCTCGGGGGCTGAGAGCTCAGAGGCCGCTCAGAACACGCGGGAGGGACAAGGGCTCACACGCCGCTGTGGCACCGTCCCAGCCGGTGCCCTCCCGGGGGCCCAGGGCTCAGCAGAGAAGCTGCCACCCGCTCCCCTCTGGCCTCTTGGCCAGGAGAGGCCGCTCCTGGCCAGGGCTGCTTGCTCACAGGCGCCCTTCTGCACCCAGAGGGAGAGGGAGGTGAGCCAGGCCAGGATGGGAAGGAAATCACAGCTGGCTAAGACCCGCCCAAAGCCCACCACAGACGCTGCTGGCGTCACCACCCCACCCCGTCCCCGCGAAGACTGGAAGTCACCCCCACTCTCAGTGCTGCCTTCAGGGGCTCCCGGTCTGCAGGCGCCGCAGGCCCGGCCCTGCCTGTCCAGGATGAGGGCGCCCTCTGCCAGAGATCCCAGGTGGGGTGCACCCGGCTCCCCGTGCCCGGAGCCTAAGGGGCTTTTCTCCAGGCAGGGTAGCGACCTTCACACGCAGTGCCGGGGAGGGGCGCAGGCGCTGCACAGGCCTCAGCCACCGCGCGAGCTCCAGGGGCAGGTGTCTGGGAGCGGGTGCTCCCGCAGCGCCCCTTCCCCAGGCCTGGCCTGTCTGTGCTTCAGACCGCACCCTCGGGGCAGAGCCAGTAAGGGCCTCGCCAGCCCGGCTGCAGCCCTCCCCCTCCCCAGCCTGCTCTGCTGCCCCGCCTTGAAGCCAGCAGGTGCCCAGAAGGGCCCCGGGGGGGCAGGGCAGAGGGCATTGGGGGCAGCAGTCCTCTCCTCTGGCCAGCAGCCTTCTCCTCCCTTTAGCTCTACCCTGGCTCTGGCCAGACCCGACCTTCCCTGTCGCCTCATTCCTTGCCCTGCTGAGAACAAAGTCCTTTTGTCCACACCACTGTCCCCTCCTCCCCGCCCACCCACAGGCCCTGGCGGCCCCTCCCGTCCTAGGGTCTCCTCCATCCTCCATCCTCCATCTTCTGCAGCAGCTACAAACACCCACCTTGTGGCTGCTTCTGGAACATCCAACAGCCCCACTGGAGCCCCGTCAGACTGCCTCTCCCCAGCGCCGTCTCCTGGCCCCACACTGGGGGCTTCTGGAGCCTTCTCTGCCAGGAGCTGCTCCCTGGCCTCCCGCAAGGCTCCTTGTCCACCCTCAGGGCCTGCAGTTCTCATCAGCCTGGGGCTGGGGCCTGGAGGCCGCTCCCCTTCTCCCACCCACCAAGACCGCTCCCGGGCAGTCCCTCATGCGGCCCACCTGACGGCCCCCACTCCACAACCCCAGCCCCACCCCATGGACGTCTCTGGCCGCAGTAGAGACCTCACCCGTGTGGGAACCGCTTCCCCAAGCCGTGCTGGCGACGGGGCCCGGGCTTCTGAGGCCCCAGCTTTCGGCAAGCTATGCCAGGGCCTGGGTCACGGTCCCGGGGAGTCCTGGGCTTGCCAGCGAGCACCGGGGCCTGCAAGCAGGGGTGCTCAGGCCCCCAGGCTCCGCAGCTGCCATCCTAAGTCTGAGGCCTGGGGGGTTAGGCGTGGATGGCTCGGGAGAGGTCCCTCCCCCGGGGTTCACGGCCACTCCTTCCCATCCAGGAGGAGGGAGAAGGGTCTCCATGGGGATCCACAACTCTGGGAGCTGTGTGCGTGGGGTCACCGGACACGGCCGGCAGCGGCCCCAGTAGGGGACGGGCCGCCGGGAGCACGCAGAACCGTGCACGCCTGCACTGCCCCCACCGGACAGACACCCGACTCCGCCCTCCACGGCGCCCAGGGCCCCTCTCCCAGCAGAAGCCCACCCTCGGAGCCCCTTCTGCAGCCTCAGGAGCAAGCGGGCCTTCTCTTCGTGCTTCAGGCAAAGGCGATCTACAAAGCTCCCCAAGGCTGCAGGGGTTCCGCGGCAAAGCCCAACACAGCCGCCCAGCCCAGGGTCCTCGCCTCTCTCCCTGCCACACTGCCCTCTGGTCAAGGCCCATCACTCCGAGGCACCCCCACTCCATCACCCCCAGAGGGGTTGGACGGCAGTCGGCCTCCCCAGGGGATCCCTTTGCTCTGAGGCCCTCCCTGGAACCCACGCTCCACAGCAGGCGTCTCTCTGCCACCTTCGCTACCCAGCTCCTCCTCCCTTAAGCGCACCGGCTAGGCGAAAGCACCCGAGACAGCAGGGATGGCAGACCTTGGCCTTCATGGCGACAGCCCCGGCAGGAGTCCCGCGCATCGCCAGCAGAGGGGGCCCCAGGTCCACAGAGGAGAGGCGTGCCGCGCGAGCAGGGGCAGGTGGCCAGCAGCGGCCGGCCGGCAGGGTCTCCACGAGGGCAGTCTCCCGGGGCGGAATCCCCAGCCATGGAAGGCGAAGTGAAGGCGGTGCTGGACCCAGCGGGGTTTAAATACTCAGGGTCAACATGGTCCACGCGGAGGGGGCGGCCCCAAGCTCAAGACGGTTCAGAGAGATAAGAAAGCCCAGCACTATCTGCGGTGCCCACCCGGGCCTGCGGTCAGGAACACCCCGCACGAGAGCCCGGCCGCGGTGGAGACCTACAGACGTGTGCAGGCCGACGACGGGGTTGGGGACAGGCCTAGAAGAGCATGTGACACAGGGCCCAGTGCCTGGGGCCAGCTCCACGGAGAGGTCAGCGCACCCTCCCAGCAGCCCCCAGGCTGTCAGCGACGTGGCCTCCATTTTCCTGCACAACGGCCACGTGCCAAGAGGTTCCGGGTCTTACTGCCCCCCGGAAGGCAGGGCCGATCCGAAACACATCGGCGCTGAGGCCGACCCTCCCTCAGCATTTAGCCTCAGAATGACTGGGGGGGCCTCCCTGGTGGCGCCGCGGGTTAAGCACTGCACCATGAAGCATCCGCAGCCCCTGCAGCACGCATTCGATCCCTGCCGCCGGCCAGGGAGGGGACCCACAGGGCGCAGCAGACCTCTCCTGCCTCGTCCGCTGCTCCTCAGCAGTGTGTTTCAGTGGATCTGCCTGTTCTGCTCCCCACTCTGTCTCTGGTGAATCCTCTCACCCCCACACCTCTGGCCTGCACCCCAGCTCTTGTGTGCATAAATAAATAAGTCTTTAAAAAGAATGATTGGATGATCTCTCACTCAGCAGCCGAGGAAGACAGCTCAGCCACCGGGGTCGTCCCAGGAGGCAACAGGTGGCGGCCACGGGGTCCTCTCGCACCCCGACACCCCGCCCCATCCCCCCTTACAGGTCCCACAAATGAAGCTGAGGCGGTGGCAGCGGAGGGGCTGGGAGGACTGAGGTCGGGGTTCCCATGGGGTCTCTGAAGCTGCCCAGAGGCTCAAAAAGCAGCGGACTAAGGCAGCGGCAGCCGGAGGGGGCTCCTGCCAAGCAGCCTCTGCGGGGTCGCCCGACACGGGCCTTGGCGCCAGCAGGCGGCTCCGGCCCTCTCCAGGGGCCCGCAGCGCAGTGACATGACGGGCAGCGGGAGTGGGGGGTGCTGGGGGGCAGAGGTCTGCTGCGAACAGAGGAACAGGCCGGGGTCTGCCAGGCCAGCAGCAGGAGCGCAGCTGCACCCCAGGTCTGCTCACCTCCACAGGTGAGAAACGCCCAAACTTGCGAGGGCACAGAGCTCCTGCTTGGGGCGCGGGCACAGGGAGCCCAAGGCCCACGGGACAGGTGACAGGAGCCAAGAGTCTCAGTCTCGTGTCCACGCTGCCCTAGGGGGCGGGGGTGGGGGCCCGGGTGCGCCTTTCTGGGGCGCAGAAGGCACCTGGACCATCTCTGTGGCCTGGACAGGTCCTGGACACTCTTCTTCACGACTGCACGGGGGGCAGCAGCACCCACAAGCAGCAGCTGGAGGAGGAAGACTCGGGGTGAGGCCAGAGGACCAGGGGTGCAGGAGAGGGTGTGCAAGCGCGCCCCGGGGACGCTCCCAGCGCCGCGCATCGGTTTCCTAGCTGCAAAATGAACATCTGATCTTCGCCTCCCGGGGCTGTTGTGACGACAGGGCTGGAACGAGAGTGGAAATGCCTGAGTCACGGCAGTTTTGTTGCTGCATCAGTAGGTGACTGGTCCTCGGCCCCCTCACCACGTGGTGCACACACGCGCACGTGTGCACATACACCAGTGCCGGGGGGCCGGGCCCCAGACAGAAAACACCAAGTGGCTGCCGGCTGAGCGCAGCTGAGAGCAGGGGTGGCCGGGGAACACACGGAGTGCAGGCCACTGCAGCTTAACGGTGAGAAAGCACCACTGCGAGTTCCCCCCAAAGCCCTGGCCAGCCCCGGCCCCTCTGCGGCCACTCGGCCAGGCAGAGCCCTGGCAGGTGCAGGCTGAGGCGGCGGAGCTGCGTGCCGGGTTCAGGGTGACAGATGGGAAGGGGGCGCAGGCAGAGTGCCCAGGCACTCCCCTCTGCTGGCCCTGCTGGCCGCCTCAGCGCTCTCACCGCCTCCCTCTTCGTTTACATTTGTCTTCCCCTAACCTTGATTCCCATGCCACGTCCCTCCTTTAATATTCTTCAAATCTAAAGTGTTTTTCCTCCTCCCTGGCCCGTGCTATTACTCTCACGTCCCACGCACTCACCACCTTCTCTTTATCTTCCCACTTAATTTTCTTTCTCTTGGAGGGAAAAAAAAAGCACAAACCATACACACACCCTGACCAGCAGGAAAGCTGAGAAGTCACAGGCTTTAGCAGCAAAGACGGATGCTGAGAAGCAGCTAAATTTAACACTTAGATACAAGGCGAGACCTTAAAAATCTCAGGCTCTGAATGTGCTGTGAAAATCCCCCAGTTCAGGTTTGTTCATGAAAGGCTGCAGCTCACCTCTGAGAAAGGGGGTTTTGGGGAGCAGTCAGCATTCAGAGATCCTCCTCTAAATGCTCGCTTTTTTTTAAAAAAAGATTTATTTATTCATGCATACAAGAACTGGGGTACAGGTCAGAGGTGCGGTGGGTAAGAGGAGTCACCAGAGTCTGAATGGGGAGCAGAACAGGCAGATCTACTCAAAACACACTGCGGAGGGGATTAGCGGGGAGACAGGAGAGGTCTGCTGTGCCATGTGGTCCACTCCCTGGCTGGGGATCGAACTCGTGCTGCAGTGGATGCGGATACTTCATCGTGCTGGGCCTCAACCCCTTGTGCCGCCGGGGGGCCCCTGACTCTCACTTTTAGACCCCTGCTTCCCTCCAGAAGTGCAGAGGGAAGGCACTCATTCACGAGGGTGAGCCAACACAGCTAAGGTGGGCACGTCTCCTGGGGGCTCATGGAGTTCAGGCCACTTGGGCAGGGAGGGAGACAGAAGCTTCTGGAGGTACATCAGCGTGCTACTCCCTGGGGCTCCCGGGAGGAAAGAGGTCACTCCTTCCACCATCGGCCTCGGGGTGGCCTCGGGGTGGCCTTGGGGTGGCGTGGGGGCTCACGGCACAGACAGTCCTGTTGAGGGAGCCCTGCAGGGGCGCGGGCTGCAGGCAGATGCTGGCCAGTGCCGTGAACCCCTCCCTCCCTTGGGTCACGGCTTTCACAGCGGCCCTGGGAAGGGGCACAGGGAGTGGAAGAAAGTGACCCGAGAGGAAGCAGCATCTCCTTTTGGGCAATTTTTAGGAACCAGAGTCCTCTGCGCCCCGTATTTGCCAAGAATCCTCCAGAATGCTTCCTTTCTATGGGCAGACGACAGAACAGGCCTGGGCACCTGCTGACCCAAAGGCTCGGGCTCACCGGAGCGGATGCGCTGGAACGGGGACGTCAGTGCAGGCCAGGCCGTGGTGTGCTGTTCCCCTGGCGCCGATGCCAGGGCAGACAGGACCGTGTGCCCGGCCCCGAGTGCGAGGAAACCTGATATAAGGAAGTTAGTGTTACAGGAGCTGTCTCGCCTTTCCAGCACCCAAGGGAGGCCTCCTGGACAGAGTATCGCTTTGGATCTGACTGAGCTCTCGCTGAGCACGCTGAATTATTCAGGCCCTATGACACTAGCCTAGCTCTGGGGTCTCGGTGGTGGGGTTTCTGGGGAGGCAGAGAAGGATGCAGTGAGAATCCCCTACACCAAGACTCAAGGAAGCTTAAAGAGGATGCAGGCGGCAGGGGGCTGCAGGCCTGCGGTACGTGAGGGGCAGGCAGAGAACATCAGAGCCATGGCCTGCTGCGCCCCGGCGTGTGCCACCGGAGAGAGGAGGAGGCAGAGAAGGCCACAGCCCCCAGAAACCCTGCTCCACGCCCTCCGCCCAGCTGCAGTGCAGAGAGCCCTCTCCCCTGCAGTCAGGAAGGAATGCCACAGCGTCTGCTTCCGTCGCCCCGTGGGGCAGAACACGCCCGGGCCTATGAAAAGCAAGAAGAGGCAGAGGCAGGCATCGGGTTAGAGACACCAAGTTTCCATTGCCTCATCCGGCCCGGCGGGACCAGGGTCACGTTTCGCATCTCAGGGATGTGGCGGATGCAGGAGGCTGTGCCGGTGTCTCCGGAGACCTGCTGGGCGCCATGCGCGGAGACCCGTCGCCGGCGTCGCTTCCATCCCTGGAGCCCCACAGCGCCCGCCGTGGTCAGGGCCTGCTGCGGGGCCTGACCGCGACGCTCGAGCTGCCCTCCTCTCGGCAACGCAGGGGCGTGTCGAGGCCCGGGCTGAGCCCGCCGGTCCTGAGAGAGGACGGGGCCTGGCCGGCATCTCCCACCTGTATCTGGACCAGCGTCCCCTCAGCCTCGGGGCCGCGGAGTCTCAGGTTCCCCTGCAAGGGCCTGGCCTGGACTACGAGACCAGAGGGTTAAGAACGAAGCTCCTTGGTGTCGGTGAGCTGACTTGGAAGTGGCCTAACTTCATCCCCAGCACCTGAGGGATTCGTGCACCCAGAAACCAGAGTTAATCTGGGGAGCACTGTACTTTTTTAAGATTTATTTTTAGGGGTCTCCCTGGTGGCCCAGGGGTTAAGTCTCAGCACTATCAGGCCAGCCACGATGGCCTGAGTTCGATCCCCGGCCAGGGGGCTGACCCACAGGGCGCAGCAGACCTCTCCTGTCTCCCCGCTGCTCCCCTCAGCAGGGTTTTTCATTTATACATAGAAGAGCTGGGGTACAGGCCAGAGATGTGGGGGAGGAGTGAGAGGATTCACCAGACAGAGTGGGGAGCAGAACAGACAGATCCCCTGAAACACACTGCTGGGGGAGCAGCAGGAGACAGGAGACGTCTGCTGCGCCACGTGGGTCACTCCCTGCCGGGGACGGAACTCGGCTGGCGACAGCTCAACAGCACTGAGACTTCCACCCCCGCCCACCAGGGAGGCCCTGGTGCTTTTCACCTGGGAATAAAGTCACGCATGTCAGTGGGGAAGACGAATAAAGGCTAATCCCGGAGGAGGGCAGGCTGCCAGGACAACCAAGGGCCCACACCCCGCGCAGGCAAGAGGGAGCTGCCGCTCGGCGTGCCTGGGGTCCCCACATTCGGGAAGGGCGGTGCCCTCGGGTTTTGGCCCCTCT
Organism: Galemys pyrenaicus; assembly: GCA_019455555.1. NCBI lineage: Eukaryota > Metazoa > Chordata > Mammalia > Eulipotyphla > Talpidae > Galemys > Galemys pyrenaicus. The sequence continues at coordinate 3,751,569 of JAGFMF010011641.1, read as the reverse complement.
GCAGTGGACAGACCCCGGAAGGCCAGGGGCTCTGCCTGAACACAAGGAGCTCCCACCAGACTAAAGGGAGAACTTCTTGACTCACCAGGTACCACCAGAGGAAGTGCTGGGTGACGCCCAAAGGCCCCCAGGGGACAGGGCTTCTTGCCGTGACAGGAGCGGGCGCAGAAGCCCAGAACAGTCTGCCGCCTGGCAGGAGGCAGGCAGCAAGAACACGCCGGAAGCTCCCTGCGGCCCAGGCTGGAGGCCTCTGTTCTCGTCCTGGCTACGGGGCCTGTGCACGCAGGGGCAGGGGACGACACCGCTGGCGGGGAGGGCAGCGGAGGCCAGCTGTCCTTCCCGGCAGCTGGGAGTGAGCTCAGGCGGCACGGATCCAAGCACGTACAGGGCGCTGTGGACGTGTGGCGCATCACGCGGGCCTGAAGTGGACGCACTTGTGCGGACAGGCCCAAGGACCCAGCTGGAGCCTCAGCCGGGCCCCTCAGCCTCCCGTGTAAGCTGGCACAGCGGCCGAGGCACACCCAGGGGCCCCACCGGTGGACGCCTGGCCTCCGCCAGCTACCGAGGCGGGGGACACGCTTGAAAACCTCTCTCAGCAGAGGCGCCCCACCCATCTCTGAACCAGCAGGCTCCAGACAGAAATAAGCCAGAGCCCCTTGGCGTCTGCCAGCATCATCTTCTTGGCAAAAGCCTAGGGCTGAGGGCGGCTCTCGCCGCCATCCCTCCAGTAAACAGGGCTGTTTGTTTACGCCAGGCAAGAGGAAATCTTGCGGCTGTGTAAATCTGGTGGAGCAGCGCAGCCGGCTCTGGTTTAGGCGATGAGTGGCGGCCACCATCTGGGGCTGCAGATAAGGCCGCAGCAGGTCACCGGGCAGTGTCCGTCGTGACCTCGCCCTCCCCCACCCCTCCCCGCACAGCTGGGACACCTGGGCCCTCTCTCTGGCCCAGCCTGCCCTCCAAGCCAGGGCTCCTGCCACTGACCATCCTCGAGGGGACCAGTCCCCCGATACGGAGGAGAAGGGGCGGCCACGCTAGGCCAGGGGCCAGCCTGCCAGAGCTGGCCGCACAGTCAGCTCTCCAGCGCTGCCCTGTCCCCGGCCCCTCCAACTGGGTCACCCGCACAAGCCCGGAGGAGCCAGAGAAACGCAGGCACCCTGGGAGAGGGCTTGAAGAAGGCCACGAGGAAGCACTGACCAAGCTGGACACAGCAGGGATGAGAGAAGGGGGGGCAAGTCTCTGACCCCAGGAGGGGCCGAGCCACTCCCTGAAGGTCTGGCAGCAGTGGGGCTGGAGGGAAGCACCGAGGACCGCTGCTCTGTGAACCAGGCCTGCGACCCTGCCGGGCGCAGCCAGTGGCTCCTACCCTGCCCCCGGGCTGCTGCCTCCGGGGGAGAGGCCAGGCACAGACCAGACCCCAGCCTCCACCCACTCAGAGCGCGCTGCACCCCACGTAAGGTGCGAGTCAGAGGCCTTAGTCTTGCTCAGTGTCACGCCAACCGCGGAGAGCACGGTGCAGGACCGAGGTGATGGCTCTTTTAGAGGGAAGCTACTTAAGACACAGCCCCAAAGACAGCCGACTGGATCTGGAAGGGCCAGACGCGGCCAAGCGGTCACCAAGGCGGAGCTGGGAGCCCCCTGGCCCTCTGTCACACCCTTACTGTCCTTTGGGCTCCGGTCACCGCCGTCCCTAGGACGGGGCCTGAGTGGGCACCTCCAGGACAGCCGAGGACTGTGAGCTGCGTCCAGGGCGCTTCAGGAACTCAGGCCCAGCAGGGCCACCGTGGTCAGAGAGCCAGCTGGGCAATCTGAAACAATGGCGAGGGGGGTGGGGAGTGGGGGAGGCTCATGAATTAAAAATAGATGCTAGTGATCGCCAGGCAGCTTGCCGACGAGCTTGTGGGGCCGTGTTTACTCGGGAGAAGAATACCTTCTATTCACGCCCTGAGCCTTGGGCGGACCCACGGCAGCTTCTCCAGCAGCCAATGGCCACGGGGCCTGTGGCAGGGAGCAGGGCTCATGACGGGTCCATCCGCAGGACACTGAGGAACCCCCTCTCCTCGGGGACCCCCTCTCACCCATCCCCGAGGGACAGCTCCAGCCGCAGAAACCTGGTTAGCTGAGGGCGAAGGGGTGCGATAGAGCTGGCTGCAGGCCGGAGCATGCACCCTGTGGGCGCGGCAAGGGAAGGCCGCAGCAGGCGCAGAGCCCCGGAGCTCAGCGGGCCCTGCAGAACGGAAAGCACGGACCTCTCTCCCCTCCACCACCAGCTTGCCGGTGCCCCCGGGCGAGCCGCCGCTGGATCCCGCCAGGCCTCAGGGCTGTTATTTACCTGTGAACTGGAGGTACCATCTACTCCAGCAACCCCACAGAGATGTCCTTAAGATGGACAGGTGACCTGCGACTCGCTTGGGGAGGCTGCAGGACCCAAAGTGGTCTTGGAACAGCCATCGTTTCTACCACCTCCTGAACCCGGGGGCCCGCCCCCGTCAGTCCAGCCCCGGTCTCCACCTGGTCTTCCCCCAGCAGCAGGACAGAAGCCTCCCTGAGCCTGGACATCTCGGAGCTGCATGAAGCCAGACGCAGGGCACATGGGGACGCCCAGCAGGCTCAGCGCTGGGCCTGCCCACGCCTCCGGGCCCAAGACCCACTCCACAAACATCAGCAATGCTCCCCCCCGCTTCCGGGGCTCCCCTGACCTTCTCCCAGGCAGCAGGAGACAAGGCTCACGTCCCCCTTGTCCTGAAACGGCAGTGCCAGAGCCCTTCCTTGAAGGGGCAGCTCTAATTTGAGTTCTGCAGAGAGAGCTGGGCCCGGGGCTTGCTCATTAAGAGCCGGACGCCCTGTTCAAGCCAAGGGACCTCTGGGTCAAGTGCGGAGCCACACGGCTTTTCCAGCCGACGCGTCCAGCACTTCCTCTCTGCGCAGTCCTCTCCCCAGCCGGGCATGCTGGCCAGCAGCGCTCCGCCACTGTCGTTCCAAGGCCTTGGGACGCGTGGACGTCATCCGCGCGCTGACGGCTCCCGAGCAAACGTGTGGTCTCCCCTGGAGCTCAGACGCAGTGTCCGAGTGCCGGGGAGCACGCCACGTGGATGTTGCATGGCCATCTTGGATGCACGTGTCCAAGACACGGCTCTAGCCCAGTGCCCAGCCCCCCAGACGTCTGTCCCACTGGCCGTCTTCCCTTATTCGGCTGGTGCCAATTTCTGTTTTCCAGCTGCCAGATCAAAAGTCTGGTGCCGTTTCGCCTGCTCCCACGTCCAGCAGAAACCTCGTAGCTTGGCCTCTGAGGCATCTCCAGAGTCCTCTCCTGGCCCTTCCCACCCTCACCAAGCTGCAGGCCACCAGCCCTCACCCTGGCTCTCCCAACAGCTCCCTCCTGGCCCCGCGCACACAGGCTCACAGCCTCTTGTCCAACCTATAAGCCGGGGATCTTTTTAAAAGGCGTCACTAATCTTTACGAAATCTGCCAGTGACTTTTCACCTCACTTGAAAAGAAAATCAAGAGTCCTTTTCTGGACCTATGAGACCCATGTTTATTTCTGTTATTTCTCAAAGACTTACTTAGCCACGCACACAAGAGCTGGGCACAGGCCAGAGGTACGGAGGTGAGAGGAGTCACAGAAACAGAGCGGGGAGCAGAGCAGGAGGATGTATGAAACACGCTGCTGAGGGGAGCAGCGGGAGGCAGGAGAGGTCTGCTGCGCCCTGTGGGTCCCTCCCTGGCCGGAGATCGAACTTGTGCTGCAGCGGCTGCGGATGCTTCACAGTGCTGAGACTTAACCCTCTGCACCACCAGTGAGGCCCCAGACCCATGTTTAAAAGAACAATAAGTAGCAGAATATCTCAGCCTAAAACCCAAAATTCATGGTCCTTTCTCCTCCCTACACAAACTCACACTGCTCCCCACCGCCCCCCTTCTTCCTCCACTGGGACTGGTTTCTTGCTGCAGTTACCGAGGACGCACTGCTTGAACTGCGGGGTGTGCCCGCCCCAAGCCAGGCTGGGTCAGTCCCCCGCTGTGAAGACCGTCTGTCTGTCTCTGTACCCACCAGGTCCCTACCCCTGCACAGCGGCTACTCTGTCCCTCACGTGTCCATCTGTCCTCAGCCCCTCCTCACTCCACGCACCCCCACGCACGCCCTTCAAGGCTCTCCCCCACACACGTGGCTTCAGACTCTGTGAGCCCCCAGCCAGCCCCTCCCTTACTGCTCCCTGGGAGGAGCCCCTGGAGCTGGGCAGCCCCCAGAGGCCCTGCGACTCTCATGACCCGCACTGGACACTTCACTTTCCTCCCCAAACATGCTCGTCCACCTCCCATCCCTGTTGCCGCTAAGCCTGGAACCCCAGGGGTCCCTGCTCCCCCTGCAATTTCCCTCAGCCACGCCCCATCACCCAGCAGCTTCTCAGTGTCCTCCGCCTTGTCCCTCCCTTTCCATCCTCACAGCGGCCACTCACCTCCCGTATTAGCTCCAGGAATGGCTCCCTAGCCCCTTCCCAGTCTACCCTCTCCACGGAGCCCCAAAGAGACCTCACCTGCCAGCTTCCCACACCGTTTAATGGCTTCTCACTACCTGTGGGCTGTCTCAGCCTGCCTGTCAGCCCCAAAGCGCTGGACACTGTCCACAGTGAGCTTCTCGGAGCCCCTCCCTTCTCCTGCCGTCCCTCAGCCCTCCCCTGGCTAAACTACACTCGGTCCCCCGGCCCTGGTCTCCCCGAAGCTCCGCCGCGGCCCCGTCGCCCAGTCACCGTCCGTCTCCCTCCGCCAGGACAGCACCTGCGGGTTCACCCCGAGGGCCCCCGCAGTCTCGTCGGACGCACGCGACGAGGGCTGCACGCGGACGTCGGAAAGCACCAGCCAGGTTGTCTCCTTCGCCAAACGCCCGTCGGGCGCCCTCCCGTTCCCCGTTGGCGGGAGCCGATACCAGAGGACACCGCGCCGAGTCCACCCCACGAACCATCGCCCCAAACAGCTCCAGTATCGTGTCCCCATTTTCAACTGAGGAAAGTGGGGACGAAGAGATGAACGGCGGGGGAGGCCGGACAGTGCAGAACCAGCGTCTGACCCACCTGCGCCTCCGCCCAGTGTGCCCCGACGGCACCGTTAGGAAAACAAACCGAAAGTAACACCAGCCCGAGCAAAGTGCAGTTTGGGGAGCAGACCCCGTACAGGCAGCCGCCGGGCACGTGGGCCCTCTTTCGTGCGTTTACCTGACGCCCTCACCAGGCGTTGGCAGCCCCAGCCCAGCTCCCCAGCCCAGAGGCCCCTAACAGAGGATCCTTGGGTGGCCGCGCCCCCGCAACGGCGCCCCCCCCACCACGACCCCCCCATGGCACTCCCCCCCACGGCACCCCCACGGTGCTCCCCACGACGGCGCCCCCCCGCCCCCGACGGCGCCCCCCACGGCATCCTCCCTCCTGCCCCACCTCACCTTGTCACCGACGCCCTCGGCCTCCTCCGCCAGCAGGTACACGTTGCCGCCGTCGGCCAGCAGCAGGGCGGTGTCGGTGGTGGAAGAGGAGCGCGGGCGGCACTGGTGCTGGTGCAGGATGGCCGCCAGGCTGCTGTCCTGGGGGGCCTTGCGGAGCAGGTGGGGGCTGCCGCGCTGGGGCTCCAGGGAGCTGCTCTTGGTGCGCCGGCTGCTGCCCCCGCCGCTGCCGCCCCCGCTGCTGTGCAGGCTGGCGCCGCGCTTGATGGAGGGCCGGGAGCGGATCTGCTGCAGCACGCGGTTGAAGGCGGTGGGCCGCGCGGGCAGGTCGTGCAAGGACACGGCGTAGGAGACGCGGTGCATCTCCGGGGAGCGCTCCTTCTCGTCCGCGGAGTCGTGGTCCGACATGCCCTGGGGCTGCTGGGGATCCTGAGACGCCTGCTGCTCCCGCTCCCGAGACCGCCGGCGGCTGTGGAACAGGTGCTTCAGGCCGTGGCCAAACATGGAGCCCTCTGACAGCTGCTGGATTTTCTTAAGGGGAGAGGAAAAGAACCCGGTGAGTGGACGGTTCTGGAAGGATGGTGGTCGGGGGAAGAGGTGGGCAGCCCGTGCCTGAGACTGCAACGACTGCAGTCCTGGGGGTCTGGAAGATGCCCGCCGCTGCCTCACACTGAAAGCTCACCCTGCAGAACGGGGCCACCGAGACCCGCTTTCATCCCCAAAGAAATGCAGCCCGGGGGCCTCCTTGGTGGCGCAGGGGTTTAAGTGCCACACTGTGAAGCATCTGCAGTCACTGCAGCGCAAGTTCGATCCCCAGCCAGGGAGGGGACCCACAGGGTACAGCAGACCTCCCCTGCCTTGCCTGCTGCTCCCCGCGGCAGTGTCTTTCAGTCCGTCTGCCTGTTCTGCTCCCTGCTCTGTCTCTGGTGACCCCTCACACCCCCCACACCTCTGGCCTACACCCCAGTTCTTGTGTGCATAAATACATAAATCCTAAAAAAAAAAATGCAACCCCATGGTTCCCCACAGCACGTGGGTTCAGGGTCATCCATCATATGACACCCCTGTAGCGCTGTCCTGGGGCTCAGCAGCTCACACAGGCAGTCCCAGCCCACAGGGCTGTGGCTCCTGGACTGACTTTAGCCCCGTGGCTCCTCCCTCCTGGTTAGGTCCTCCTGCAGGGTGCACGCCTTGACAACAACCAGCACCCACTTTCAAAGCTGCCGCCTGCCACACTCCCTGTACCGCCGGCCAGCCTGCCGTAGCCCGCACTGCCAACTGCCGACCCAATGTCGACTCCCCTTTCTTTCCTACCAGCCAAACTACACGGTCTTACCCTGCCTGCTAAAAATTCCCGCTTATTCAGACTCCTGTGCAGCTAGGACAGACACGTGCCACACTTTGGCCGATGAAAATGCAAGTGAGAGTTTTCAAGAACATTTCTGCTGGGCCTCCCTGGTGGCGCAGTGGGTTAAGCAATGCACTATGAAGCAAACCGCAGCCACTGCAGCACGAGTTCGATCCCTGCTGCCGGCCAGGGAGGGGACCCACGTGGCGTGGCAGACCTCTCCTGCCTCGCCCGCTGCTCCCCTCAATGGCAGTGTACTTCCATTGATCTGCCTGTTCTGCTCCCCTCTCTGTCTCTGGTGAATCCTCTCACCCCCCACACCTCTGGCCTGTACCCCAGTGCTTGTATGCATAAATAAATAAATCTTTAAAAAAAAAAAGAACATTTCTGCTTTCCTGATAAAGGTACAGGCCCTGCCTGCTTCTTCCCCTCTGGAATGTGGCGGTAATGCCTGGAGCTGCAGCAGCGCCAGGACAACACACAGCTGGTGGAGCCTCAGGGGACAGGCTGGGGACCTGATGAGCCCGTGGAGCCACTGGGCCATAAATACCGAGTCTGGAATTCTTGCTGCATGAGACAAGCAACCCCCTTTGTCTATACAACGCTAGTACATTTTCCGTTATTTATAGCTAATCTCTTCCTGATAGGGCTCACAATAAAATAAACTGAACTGGCGCTTCCAGGTTGGTAAACACATCCACAGATGGGAGGCTGTTCCGGCCTAGCACAGAAGTTCCTGTACTGGGGACCTTTTTGGACCTTGTCCCATAAGCCTCTTCGTCTGGCTATTCATCAGCGTTCCTTCCAAGAGCCTCTACAGAGAACTAACTGATAGCTGTGAAACAAACTCGCTTCTATGAGCAGATCTTACAGTACAGTCAGCAATGTGACCACTTGCTCCACAGGTCAGTACCAGGACCCAAATGCATACTTTCCCTCACTGGGAGATGAACCAAAGAGGCCCCAGGCGGCCCTCTGAGCTCTCCACTGAGATTCTCCCCCTGCTCCCCTCCGGGACCATCACAGAGGTGGCCGGGACCATTCACCCAGCTGGGTGGGACGCGGTCGTGGCCCAGCGGCTTCCTGCCAGGCCCATCCAGACAGGCTGAACCCTGGCAGGGGCATCAGAGCCCATGGCGCGCGGAGACCAGGTAAGAGCCCGCACTCTACACAGAGGAAATTCAGAACCAGCCTTCCGGGCTCGAGGAGCCACCGCAGATGCTCACCTGTGACAAACAACTGGCACTTCCTACGGCAGCTCAGTCACTTTTAAAGACTTTCCGAAGAATTGCATGCACATACTGGCTTTTCCTTTTTCTAGAAACAAACCTAGAGAGCAGAAAACTTGGTGCAGACACCAGGAGAAAACCACCGTCAGCTCTTCTGAACTGGCCAGCCCGCTCTCACCCTGCCGCTCCCCTCAGTGACGTGGCGTTCGGCCGGCAACGACCACGCAGCTGTGTACTTGTGGAAAACTTAGGGCTCTCATTCTCACCCTGTTTGTGCTCCCCAAATCCTCGCAGGCAGCGGGGCACTGACACGAGAGAAGGCACGCCCTCGCTCCTCGCCAGGAACTAACGGGCCTCAAGGTGCCTGTTTCTCCTGTGTCACCTCACCTCATTCTCCAGCTCTCGCCACGTTTCCACCCTGAGATGAGGAATTTAGGTGACCGCCATTCCTTCTCAAGAACTAAATTCTGGGGCCTCCCTGATGATGTGAGGTCAACACAGGGCCAGGTGCCCCCCTGGGAGTTACCCATCCCTGGGGGCTGGCCTGAGGCGGCCAGGAGGCCCATGGGATCTGCCCAGGCCAGAAGCAAGATGTCCCCTCCAGACCGGGGACCAGACAGGACGCCGCCCTCCTCCCAAGGCCCAAGTTGGCCCAGACCTCCCGCCAGGCACTTCGATGGGGCCAGCTGGCTCCAGCGTTTGCCCAGCGACGTCTGCCAGATGGCCACATTATAGATTATAAGTTGTCTTTCTGGTATTCGATTCCAGCTTTCCTTTTCCTCTCCCCACCACGCCTCACCTGGTTTCTCCCACAGAGATGCCCCTCTTCTCTGTCAACTAGGCAGAGTCACCCTTCGAAGGGCCGCCCCGAGGGCCGGCAGCCCTGAGGCATTTCCTATCCCTCAGCCTCCAGGGACTTTGCAGGGCTGGGAGCTACTGACACAGCAGTGACCCACTTTCCTGTATGTCATAGTTCCTAAAATCCACGGTCAATTCATTTCTTTTTTTTTTTTTAAAGGCTTATTTATTTATGCACACAAGAGCTGGGGTGCAGGCCAGAGGTATGGGGGGTGAGAGGAGTCACCAGAGACAGAGTGGGGAAAACAGGCAGATCTACTAAAATACACTGCCGAGGGGAGCAGCGGGAGAAAGGAGAGGTCTGCTGCGCGCGTGTGGGTCCCCTCCCTGGCCGGGGATCGAACCGGTGCTGCAGGGGCTGAGGTTTGCTTCATAGTGTGGTGCTTAACCCCTGTGCCACCAGGGAGGCCGCCTGGTCAACTCGTTTCTGACACTGCACAACAGCATATCTCCCTGTGCTTTCCAATAGATGCCACGTTCTAACCTGATGTTCTAACCTCAGGAGGAAGGGCGTGACAGACACAGGGTCACTGCAGACGAACAAACTGAGGCCCAGCACAGCTGAGTGGCTCATCCAAGTCACGCAGCGCACCCCACCCTCTAGTCTAGTTTGCCTTCCCTGGCTCACACACTGGCTCCAGGACTGAAGTAGGGAAATGTATCCGCACACGTCTGAGGGGTTCCATGGGCAGGACCCAAACAAAGAGGCCCAAGCCGGGCCTCCCTGGTGGCGCAGGGGTTAAGCAATACACTATGAAGCCACTGCAGCACAAGTTCGATCCCTGCTGCTGGCTGGCCAGGGAGGGGACTCACCCACATGACCCTCCTGCCTCCCCGCTGCTCCCCTCAGCAGTGTTTCAGTTCATCTGCCTGTTCTGCTCCCCGCTCTGTCTCAGGTGGACCCTCTCATTCCCCACATCTCTGGCCTGTACCCCAGCTCTTGTGTGCATAAATAAATCTTTAAAAGAAGAAGAAGAAAAAAAAAAACAAGCCCGAGCCGGGGAGCGGAGTCTCTGACTTGCGCTGCGTTTGCCCAAGGCACAGGACAGGACTCTCCCCAAGGCCGCCTTCATTCCCCACCTCCGTTCTCTTCTACAGTTGAAGAAGGCCAAGGGTGGTGATTCAGTGACCACAGGACCTTTGCTCCAGCAGACCGAGAGTCACAAGGGAAAGGAGCCCTAAAAAGTCGAAGAATGATGGCATGGGGGGTGCTCCGCAGAAGGGTGTCTTCACTTACACGGTGCGAGGCAAGGCATGGGGGGGCGCACAGGCTGGGCGGCCTTGCGTGGGGGTCCGGGGGGAGCTGCCTAAGGAGTTTTGACATAACGTGGTGAGTGTAAAAAAAAAGAACCTCAGCACACACACAACCAGCCACAAGTTTGGGAAATGAGGAAAACCATGGTGACTAGCTGGAGGGAACTCAGACACCAACGCAGCAGAAAGCACCACCTGCTGTGACTAACGGGTTCCAACTACTAAATGTCACTTGCCTCTCACTGAATGTGACTTTTGCTTTCCCCCACCTGCCAGAAACCATCTTGGTGGCCAAATGAATCCACATATTAAGAAACAGAGCCCAGAGGCTTCAAGTTAGCAGTGACACCGCAACGGCTCTTGCGGACGCACGAGAAGGCGCAGGCTCTGGGCAAGGAACAGTCAGGGCCTCCGGGCTGGCCAGTCGTAACCCACCTGGCCAGGTAAATGGGGGAAGGTGGCCGCGTCCTCCCCCGCAACTATCTTTAAGGGCAGCGAGGGCCCAGCATCCTCTCAGGAAGAAAGGGTGGGCTGGCTGGCTTCCTGAGAAGGCTGTGGCCTCCTCCCTGGGTGTGGGTCCCCCAAAGGGGAAGTTTGCTCCCAAATTTGCAAACACAGCTACATGAGGTCAAAAGTAAACTGCTTCAGGGTACAGCGTCTTTGGCACCATCTGGTTAAAAATAGCCAAAAGCAGCTAATTCCTCCAGGTCTCTGTGTTCTTAACATCTCCCAGAAAAGCTGAAAGGACCTGAAAAAGTCACACTAACCTATGGCTAATTGTCTCACCTGGCGCTGGCTGCAGGCCCCTCCTCCACCACGGTTTGGAAGTCCCTCCACCCCACAAATGGTTCAGCTACGAGGGTTCAGGGGTGACCGGGTCACAAGAGCCGGAGCAAGCCCAGGTCGCCAACGTTCCTCTATTTATAGGGTCTCTATGGAAACAGAGCCAGCACCAGAGCGCTCGTCCCTGGCGAAACCCGCAGAGCCCTACCCGGAACACAAGATGGATGCAGAAGTCTCCAGATGCCCGTCCGAAGCCTCGGGTGGAAGGCCTGGGGAGGAGCTGGGGCGGAACCATCACCCCAGGTTTGGCCCTGGCCTGCAGTGATGGAGAGGGGGGCCAACTGCAACTGTGTAGGCCGGTTTGGGGTTTCTGTTGGAAACAGGATGAAAGGTCTTTGGAGCCACCTTCTGCTCCCTCAGCATCACAGCTGGCATTGAAACAGACCTCAAAACGCAACTCAGGGGTGAACGATTTCCCCATTCCCGATTTTTTTTTTTAAGATTTATTTATACACACAAGAGCTGGGGTACAGGCCAGAGGCACGGGAGGTGAGAAGATTCACCAGAGATAGAGTGGGGAGCAGAAACACACTGCTGAGGGGAGCAGCGGGTGAGGCAGGAGAGGTCTGCTGCACCATGTGGGTCCCCTCCCTGGCCAGAGGCAGGGATCGAACTCATGCTGCAGGAGCTGCGGTTTGCCCCATAGTGCATTGCTCAACCCACTGCGCCACCAGGAAGGCCCTGTTCCCCAAAGATTTAAAATGCTCGGTCAAGTAGCTTTTTCTTGCGTCTCACTCAGCTCCCTCCTGCTGCAGTTTCAACCCTCCTCTCAGTCTATCATCTTCACGATGCCAAGACTCGCTGGCTTAGAAGGAGAGGGGCACAGACCAGAAGCCCGAGGTACTGCCTGTCTTCGTGGGTGGCGCAAGTGAGGGCTCGTGTCCTTACACCAGCTTTGTTTTCCAGAGTGGGCATCACTCGGCTAACTTTGCTGTGATGAAAAGCCCTTAGCCATTTGGCTTAAAAAGTCACTGTTTTTATTACACAATCACAATTATCCACTAACCCTCCACCGCTTGGATCTAACTTCCTAACATGGAGAGAAACTTGTGTCTGGCTGATGCGGGTGGTCCCGGGGCAGTTGGGGCCTCAGCCTAAGAATGCCCCCTAGTCTGTGAGGATTTCAAAGGAGAGGCCATTTCTTGGAGGAAAGATGAGTATTGAGGTGGGCTCCACCTTTGAGGAGCCTGAGTATTTCTCCCTGCACCGAATGCAGGTACTATGGGAAGTTTCAGTTCTTCATTGAGGAGAAGATTCTCGTGAATGGGGTGAGCAGCTGAGACGCACACAGAAAGCTCTAAGCACTGAGGCCGCGAGACAGTTCCCACCACAACACGAGGGCAGCTGGGGATGTGTTAGGAGAACAGAGAGCTTCGCTTGCCACATGGTTTCCCATTGGTCACTAGTTCTATTTTTTAAGATTTATTTTTATTTTTATTTTTTTTTATTTTTATTTTTTAAAGATTTATTTATTTATGCATACAAGCACTGGGGTACAGACCAGAGGTGTAGGGGGTGGGTGAGAGGATTCACCACAGAGAGCGGGGAGCAG
>JAGFMF010011641.1:3664837-3724588 GCA_019455555.1 Galemys pyrenaicus | reverse complement strand
ACATGGTGCGGCAGACCTCTCCTGCTGTGCCCGCTGCTCCCCTCAGCAGTGTACTTCAGTTGACCTGCCTGTTCTTCTCCCCGCTCTCTGTGGTGAATCTTCTCACCCCCCCCCCTCCACGCCTCTGGCCTGACCCCAGTGCTTGTATGTATGAATAAATAAATCTTTAAAAAAAAAAAAAAAGAACTGGGTTGTAGGCCAGAGGTGCAGGGAGTAAGAGGATTCACCAGAGACAGAGTGGGGAGCAGAACAGGCAGATCTACTCAAAACACACTGCGGAGGGGAGCAGCGGGGAGACAGGAGAGGTCTGCTGCGCCATGTGAGTCTGCTCCCTGGCTGGGGATCGAACTTGAGCTGCAGTGGCTGCAGGTGCTTCATAGTGCTGACACTTAACTCCTTGCGCCATCAGGGAGGCCCAGACTTAGGTTTTAAACTTAATGCGATTTTCTCCGTTATTCCTCCATACTCTGAGGACATGTCATTTTCCCTGAGCAGGATATGTGTTTGTGTGTCATCTGGAAACTTCTCTAAATGGGTCACTAAGCCCTATTTTGAAAGGACCCTACCTAGATCACTGTTTCTGAAAACAGCTCTAGGAAAATGATACAGAAGCCCAGTACTGACATATAGGAAGGTGGTACGGCCAGGTTCCGAACACTTAGATGTTTCTAAGACACCTGTGAGGTAGATATTTGACTCTCCCACTGTTTGGCGATGGGGAGTGTCCTCTGACCAAGATGCCTTCCGTGCACCTTGGCTTCGGAATCCTCTCCTTCATTAAATCACCTTTTACAGAGAAAGAGTCACAGAAAGTTAAGTAGACACAGACTTACAGACTATACCAGTTGGAATGTTTTAGAATTCAGACTTCAGAATCTTCCAGAAAACCTCTAACAAGGTGACATAGAAAAGGGTATTGGTAGGTGAATCCTCTTACTCCCTGCACCTCTGGCCTACAACCCAGTTCTTATACACATAAGTAAATAAATCTTTTTAAAAAATAAAAATTAATTACAATAAAATAAATCCTCATAAACTAATTTCAAATAAAATATTCAATAGCTACACATTCTAGCATATCCATTTCCTCTATCCCATAAAGATAGCAGTATAACCTGTTGCAATGTGAGATTATGTTGAGATAATAAATTAACTAAAAATGAGTTCCACTGACTGTCACCAATAGAGAGCAGAAAGGGTCAAAACCATGTAGGCCTGGAAAAACATCACCAATCTCATAATCTTATGGTGAAAAATTAGTTGCGACAAAGCTGTTCTTCAAGACATTTTTGAGTCCATTCCTCAAAAAAATTTCTGGAATCTTTATTTTGCTACAAAGATGATCTCTGTTTGGGGTTATACCAAATTCCTTTGAATTGATTCCTTTTTTTTCTACTCAGGATCTGCATCCTTACAGCCGGGGATGCCATTGATGAAATATTCAACATTGGAATGATACTTGATGTATAATTAAATAGAATCCATTTAGCAGTTGAGTCTTATAGACCTTTTTATTTTCAAACTAATAAACCTTCATGTAGAACATCCATAAAAGTAAATAGTCTTTGAAATACTACCCTGATCAGAAAAATAGGTAATCCTGAATGTGAGTAATTACTATAGATAGCAATGAAAACATTTATAAAGCACTTCTACGTGTCAGGCAAGGTTCTGTCATTTGCCTTGCCACAAAATGACAGTGTGTATTAAGTGTGTATCACTAGCTGCACTACACAGATGCAGTCACTGAGGCCCCAAGAAGTTAAGGCACTCGGTTAAGATCACAGGTAGGGCCTGGGTGGTGGCGCAAGGGGCTGAGTGCTCCACTGTGGAGCTTCCACGGCCACTGCAGCACGAGTCTGATCCCCACCAGGGAGGGGACCCACATGGCGCAGCAGATCTCTCCTGCCTCGCCTGCTGTTCCCCTCACCAGTGTATTTCAGTGGATCTGCCTGTTCTGCTCCCCACTGTCTCTGGTGAATCCTCTCACCCCCCACACCTCTGGTCTGTACCCCAGTTTGTATAAATAAATCATTTTTTTTAATGTGAACTCTGAAGTCTTAAGAAATACATTTTAAAAGGATGTGCTCCCTGACCTTTATGACAAAATGCCCCCTTCAATGACATCCACTGCCCCAAATTTTACTCCTTCTTTAAGACAGATACTAGTTCCCGATTCTTTTCCTGGAAAACTGTATCTGAGTCCTCTCCCCTTGGACCTATTTTATTAGACATTATTGTGTACCAAGGCAATATTGGGGAGTTCAAACTCGAGTTTCCTCTTAACTTCACTTGAGGAACTATACGATCCAGCCTGTGAATGCAGTTAGATAAGATCTTTATCGAACAAGAAGGAAAGACTGTACCTAAAGAAAAGAAGAGGTAACCGGAGAGAGAGGAGAAAGGGGAGGAAGAGATGGTCGCCAAGCTCTTCCTCCTCCGTATCCGTGTCCGAGACGGCTCTTCAGCCTCTGGCAAGGAAAGTCTTCTATATTGGCAGAAACCAAGTTAAGATAATCATAAATAGTTCAGAACACTGCAAACCTCAACTTCCCCATACCCAGCTAGGTCTCTCTACTTCAAGAAACCACTTGAATTTCAGCTTAAAGTTTAACAACCCAACCGCTCTCCCCTCTCCTCCCTGCTTTTCCACCACACACACACACACACACACACACACACACACACACACACACACAAACAGAGAGCGAAGACAGAAACACTACAGACATGCGGGGTTTCTCTTTTCCAGGGCATTTTCCGTTGGTTCTGCACTATCTACTATATCCGGAAAGTGAGAGGCTTTTGGGGTAACCATGGCAATATTACTGACCTTCTTGTTTCCTTCCTTTTCTTTGCTATTAAAATATTTTGCTCAGATTTCTATGCGGCACCTCACTTCTGCTGGTGTCAAAATTCTGAAGCTCAGGGACACTTGCATAGGGAGTGGGGATTTTTTTTTTAACCTAATTTTAAAAAAAAAAGATTTATTTATTTATGCATACAAGAGCCAGGGTACAGGCCAGAGTTGCAAGAGGTGAGCAGATTCACCAGAGACAGAGTGGGGAGCAGGACAGGCAGACTGACTGAAACATACTGCTGAGGGGAGCAGTGTGCGAGGCAGGAGAGGTCTGCTGCGCCATGTGGGTCCCCTCCTTGGCTGGAGGCAGGAATTGAACTCGTGGTGCAGTGGCTTGGTTTGCTTCATAGTGCGCTGCTTAACCCATGGCACCACCAGGAAGGCCATTTTTTTTTTTTACCTAATTTTTAAGAAATAACTTCTTACTGAAGTAACATTGATTTAGAACATTATGTAAGTTTAAGTGTACCACATTGTATTTTGACACCTTTATATACTGCATTATGATCACAACTAAAAGTTTAGCTTCCATTCGTCATTATACAACTGACCCCCTTTACCTGTTTTTGCCCACCTCCTTCTCTTTCCCCTCTGGTAACTACCATTTGTTGTTAATAATCTGAGTTTGCTTTTGTTATTTCATTTGTCATCTTCCACATACAAATGAAATCACACTGTACTTGTCCTTCCCTGACTTACTTTGTTTAGCATCTTACCCGCGAGGTCTATCCGTGCTGTCCCAAGTGTCAAGATTCAGTATTTTTTTTCTATAGCAGTATTCTACACTTCTATATACTGAATTTTCTCCATTCGTCCATTTGAAAGGCAGCTGGGTTATTTCCAAATCGTGGCTACTGAAAATAACGCTGCAGTGGAATTAGAGGTGCAGCTGTCGTTTTTAATTTGTGTTTTTGTATTCTTAGGATAAACACTCAGAAGTGGAACCGGTTAATATGGTATTTAAATTCTTAACTGCTTAAAGAATCTCTACACTGTTTTCACGCATGCCGCACCAGTTTCTAGTTCCACCTTCAGTGTACCAGGAGGAACACGCCTTCTTTTTTAAGATTTATTTATTAATGCATACAAGAACTGGGGTACAGGCCAGAGGTGCATGAGAGAGAGAAGGGTGGGGTGGGGGAGGATTCAGCAGAGACAGGCGGGGCACAGAACAGGCAGATGGACTGAAACACACTGCTGAGAGGAGCTGCGGGCGAGGCAGGAGAGGTCTGCTGCTACATGTGGGTCGGCCCCTTGGCCGGAGATCCAAAGCGTGGGGCAGTGGCTGTGGATAGCCTCATACTGCAGCGACTCAACCCTTTGCACCACCAGGGAGTGCCGGAACACGTTTTAAAATGAGGAAAGCATTTAAGTACAGGAAGGAATGAATGCGATTTTTATCAAAAGTGGGTCGTCCCAAGCACAACTCGGGCTTTGGCACCTGGCCCTGGCCCGGACTACAAGTCCCAGAAGACACCGCAGCGAAGGCGCACTCCAGTCATCCTTCCCCCACTTTTATGGGCAGCGGCGATAAAGGTTCCGCCCGCGAGCGCTGCGGGCTGGTGTGTTGTCAAAGGCGGCCGGAGGCTGGCAGCCCGCGACGACGGCGGGGGCGTCAGGGGGCGGATTCCTCCTCCCTTCCCGCACGGCGGGGCTGGCGGTCGGGAAGCCCGGCCCGTGGGCCGGGGACCCGGCGGAGGAGACCGCGCAGGCCGAGGAGATGGAGGACGAGGGGGTGCCGTGGGCCAGCGAGCCCGTGTCGGGCCCCGGCCCGGGCGGCGGCGGGATGATCCGGGAGCTGTGCCGGGGCTTCGGGCGCTACCGCCGCTACCTGGACCGGCTGCGGCAGAACCTGCGCGAAACCCAGAAGTTCTTCCGCGACATCCAGAGCTCCCACCAGCACGGCGGGCCCCTCTCCCCCGCGGGCGGCAGCGGGGCCCCGCCGGGCCCTGCCGGCGACGTCGCCGAGGCGGGTGAGGCGAGCGGGCGAGCGGCCGGGCGGGCTGCGGGGCGGACGCGGCGGCCGGACGGTGCGGGCCGGGCCGGGCCGGCGGCGGGGTGCGGAATGCCGGAGGAGGGCATCCTCGGGGACCGGGAGGGCGGGCGCCCCGGGCGGGGAGCGAGGGGCAGGGGGCGCCCCGAGGCCGGGGCTGGGGGCGGGAGTGGGGAGCCCCGGGCTGCAGAGGGCGGGTGGGCCCGGAGTGAGGGTGGGGGTCGTCGGGGGGGGCAGACCCCTAGTTTTAGGGATGGAGGAGAGGCCGTGGCAGGGTGCCGCGGGAGCCGGAGGCCCGGGAACCGTCGCGGAGTGAGTGTGTGTGAGTGTGAGTGTGTGTGTATGTGTTATGGGGAATGTGTGTGTGTGTGGGGGGGTATGGGGCATGCTCTCACCTGGGGCAGCTCGTGGAGAAGGGGTGTCTCTTCTGAGGCTGCGGTCGCCGGGGCATCGCTTACGGTGGGGTTGGAGGGAGGGGATGGGTTTGGGCCCTGAGGTTTCCCGATAGGATTGTCTCTGGGAGGTGCTAAAGGCCCCGAAGCACTTAAGATCTGCGCGATCCTCGCTCCTTAAACTGCTCCTGGCGGGGAACCGGAGGGTTTAACTGTTCAGGCTCACGGGAGGTGCCTTCACTTGGAAGGAAGGAGCGTCCCGCGGCTCTCCGGGGACAGCACAGCAGAAACTTCAGTGGGTTCATTTTGATGATCCTCAAACTTTAGTACGCAGTAGAGCCCAATTAAACTTTGAATGTCACAGATTGCTTGACTCGGTCTAGTCTGGGTGCCTCTTAAGCGGAGGGGATGACTAGCTTAATATGTATATGTATATACACACACACATATACATATATACATAGACATACATATGTATGTGTATGTATATACATATATATTCAAAAGGGTATGTTTATTATATATGAGAAGGGAAAGGCTCCCTGACAGACACAAGGGCAGGAAGAGCTGGCCCTGAAAGGGACAGGTTTGCCCAGAGGCCTGCAGGGTCACAGGCCGCAGCGGGGCGGGCGAGGGAGGAGAGCTGCCTCTGCTGCTCTCTGCAGGGAGAAGGTCGGTGAAGAGAAGCACCTGTGTTGGCACAGGTGTACAGCAGAGCTGCCTTGACTGGCTGTGGTTTTGAAATCTGTCGAGAGATTGCTGTCCTGAAAATGGACCTATATGGGAATCGGGACTTCATTTCCCGGAGGTTCTCAGACAACGAGTGGTGAGAAGGTCGATGTTTTCAGAAGTGATTCACAATGTGCCCTTTCTCCTCTCCTTCAGCCATGCTCTCCTGTGGTTTCCCTGTTCAGGAGCTCTTCCTCATTACAAGATCTGTTTATTTATGCATTCAAGAACGGGGTACAGGCGAGAGGTGCAGGGCGGCGGGGGATTGAGAGGATGCACCAGAGACAGAGCAGAGAGCAGAACAGGCAGATCTGCTGAAATACACTGCTGAGGGGAGCAGCGGGGAGACAGGAGCCGTCTGCTGTGCCATGAGGGTCTGCTCCCTGGCCGGGGATCGAACTCAGAACTCAGGTTGTGGTGGCTGTGTATGCTTCATAGTGCTGGCGACTCAACCCCTTGCGCCACCAGCGAGGCCCCTTGTTGCTGTTATTTTAAAACAACTAGTTATATTTCCTAATGGGAAAAAAGCCAGTAGATTCACCGCTGAGAGATGAGGCACCTAGGTGGCTTTGTTTATGTTCTCTGGAAGCCAGCTGAAATACAATTGCACCTTTGTATTGTGCCTCATGAGCTCACCGGCAGGAACTCGTCTTTCCTTACTGAGCTCTCTTCACCCTCAGGTCTGCTCTCCTCAGTGAAAATGGGGAGGGGAGTCCAGAGGATCCTTGACTTTCTTGGGTAAAATGCTTCCATTCCTCTCAGTGTAGGAAGCTTTATCTTTGGATAATAAACATCAGGGGAAGTGAGGTGATGTTTACTCTGTATATTTTGGGGAATACTGGTTTTTTTTCCCCCCAACCACTTTGGTTTTCGTTTTAGAAAGTAAAACTACTCCTTCAAGTAGCTCTTGTTTTCTCCTTTTACAGGATATCTTTACAAGGTCAAGTTCTTTCGGGAGTGTTCCATTGGTTTTTTTTTTTTAGTGAATGTTGGTTTCTGATTAATAGGAACTTGGAATGTGAAGAGAAAGAACACTCAATTCTTCCTGACAAGTGTCTAAAAGGGTTTTTTTGTAAAAAAAAAAGATTATGCATACAAGAATTGGGGTACAGGCCAGAGGTGCGGGGTACAGGGAGAGCAGTGAGAGGATTCACCAGACAGAGAGTGAGAAGCAGAACAGGCAGACGGCCTGAAACACACTGCTGAGGGGAGCAGTGGGTGAGACAGGAGAGGTCTATCACGCTGTAGGGTCACCTCTCTGGTCATGGATTGGACTTGGGCTGCAGTGGCTGGTGGTGGCTTCAGTGCCTCAACCCCTTGTTCCACCAGGGAGGCTCCTAGAAGGGTTTAATTACCATTTCAGATGAAAAGCGTACTTCTGGGTTGGGTGTAGTGTGGTCTTTGTGCAATCGAAGGTTAGGAATCAACTCTAAATTTTTAAATCATTTCACTTCCAACTGCAGAGAAGATGGGAGAGCCCTCCAAATGATGTCACCTCCTTACTGCTGGTAGCTTCGTGTTCACTGGGGCCAGCGTATAGGGTGTGTGTTGTAGATGCTGTTTCAGAAGTTAGAGAAGGTGGAATAGAAGGCTCAGGTGAGGGTAGCTGTGCAAAGTGAAGTACACAGTGAAACTCTGGATTCAGTCTCTCCTCTGCTGTCCCCAGCATTGGCTTCCTTCTCACTTAACTGTAGGGGATGAGAATCGTCCTGTGTTGATTTCTCCATCAGAGGGTTCAGAAGTAACGAGAGAAGACTCTCAGTATTTCTGAAAAATAGGTTATTACTGTGTAAAAGGGAAAGCATTTTTCTTGTTTTATGACCCACTTGAGTTCCGAGCTATTGCAATGTGTCATCAACCTCAAATTTGAGATGTGTCCACTGGGGATGCTCCTGATCTGCTGCCTTCCTTCGGGCTGTCAGTCCTGGTCCAGCTCTTCTAGCTGCGCCGTGCCTCAGTGTCCTCGTGTGCAACTGAGGCCATAGCAGTGGTCCTTTCCTTTACAGTTGTGGGAGTTCTCACGTGTATGTGCTCAGAATAGCGGTAAGGTGCTGTGCGCTAGTTGTTACTGCTCAGCACTCGTGGCGTGTCTGTTCTGAGGGATGAAGCGCGAATAAAGATACTTGGCCTGGGAGCAGCTGAGGTCATCTTATCCATGCTTTTGTCTTGAGAAAGAAGAATATTATAGTTAGCATCGTTGCAGTGTACCTGTTTATGTTAGATGGGTCATGAAAAGCGCTTAGAAGATCTGAATTTGGTCCTCTAGAAAAGTCTAGCCCAATCCCCAGCATCTGCATATTCAATGTAGAAAATAGAAAAATCCAGAAAGCAGAGGTATGGTTAGATCATAGACGTTTGACGTGAGTTACATTTCTTTGGCTTTTATAGCTCTTTGGCTGGTGTGGGCTGATCAGTCAGTCCCTCCAGTCAGTCCCTCCATCCTCTTTTGTCACCTCTAGTAGAATTAAAAAGAAGAGGCAGAACACTAGTGCATTTATTTAAAACAGACATTTTTCTTGGTATTCTTCAGTGACAACTGGTAAGGACATGACGTTAAAGTGGCAGAGTGACATTCCGGGGGAGGTAGGTCGTTCTTTGCAGCCTGGCTTCACATCCTCGTGGGACAGAGGGGTGGGGAGGCTGTGGGGCTGCAGGGGAGGCGGACCCTGGCGCCAGACAGCCGGTGAGCTTCTGGAGTTGGCCGCCATAGCTTGAAGTGCTGCCTGAGTTTCAGCTGAGCCCAGCAGAGACGCTGCTCTAACCGTGGTTATTTCATTTTTCTTCTAAATATGTGTGAAATTTTTGCTTTTTCTCTGTTTTCTTTCTGCATGGAAGCCTGTAGTGGGCAAGGCACAAGCATTCGAATCAGATTGCAGCTTTTGTTCTTTTCCAGGCTCTATTTAAGCTGTGACTTATTTAACCTGTTTGCACCTTGGTTTCTTCAAATCTAAAATAAGAATGATGTAAAATGCCTATATGATGTATGATTCCAAGAAGAGAATGTAAAATGTCAAGAAGAGACACACTAATAAATAGAAGTAGATTCGTGGTTACCAGGGACTGGAGAGAGGAAATGATGATCGGGTGTGGGCTTTCTTTTTTGGGGAAGGATACTGTTCTGGGATTGGACAGTAGGTAGTAGTGATTGTTCAGCCTCGTGAGTATGCTAAAGCTATTGAGTTGTGCACTTTAAAAGGGTGAATTTCATGACATGTGAATTCTAGCTATAAGTAACAACGTGGGAGTGATCATCTCTGCCTCCCTGATTTGTGGCATTTAGAGATACCAGACATCAAAGCACTTGGCAGGCATGTAGTTCTTACAGGACAGGGTGAGGGGCATCTCAGGAACCCCCAAACCTGCTAAATAGGTTCCGCCATACATAGCATCAAGACAAAACATACTCTAGTGCATGAGATTTTTAAGGGAAAGGAACTTTAATACAATTAGTGTGCATTAAAGAGAAGAGAAGGGAAAGAATGTAGTTTCCAAATCAAGCTCCCAGAGCTGCCCACGCCCTCGTGGGTAGATGCCCACCCAAACAGGGTTGGCCCAAAGAGCAAGTCTAAGGGACCCGTAGAAAAGGGGCAGGAGGGCCGGAGCAGTCTGGGACAGGAGGAGCGAGAGCAAGAAAAGGCCGTCACTGTCAGCCTCCCGCAGGTCTCCCACCCACCGCTGCTGCTTCCACGTTCCCCAAGTGCTGGGCAGGGCCAGGGCTCGTGTGCCACTCCTTCCAGCTTCCTTCTCTCCAGCTTCCCCTCCCTGCTGGCTCCACCCTTCCTTGGGTGGGGGAGGGAACCTGGCACCTCCCCTTTCTCTGGGGACCACCCTGTTTCACAGCGCAGTGTGCGTGGGCGGGGAGAAGCTGGGGGACATCAGACTAGGAAGTGGGAACATGGTGGGTTAGGGGAAGTGTGAGAGGAGCAGACAGAATGTGGGACAGCGCTTCTGACCTGGAGCCAGACGTAGGCGCTGGCCCAGGTCTGCGGGCCGGGCCGGCCAGCAGTTTGCTTCTCTGACTCCTCCCTTTTTCTTTTCTGACCTGAGATGGGAACGGGAATGCACCCTCGAGAGACTTTGTTACAGATGAGTCATGACGGCTCCATCAGCTCCTGCAGCCGAGCCGGTCCTGGAGGAGAGTGTGTGCCTGCCTTCCGCAGCCTCGCGCCCTTCCCAGCCCCTGGCATTTCGGGCATCAGGCGGACTCGCTGTGCCTGTCCTGCTGCCTCTCACTCCTCAGGGCCTCTGCAAACTCTGCCTCTGCTCCCCAGGGGTTTCCCTTTCCCGATCTTGCTACTTCGGTCATGTTTCCCCTGGTGCGTGGGCAGCCGCTGTTTAAGAGGCTTAGACAAGTCTGCCTGTTTTTCAAAGAAAACGTTACCTTTAAGCTTGTTATCACTTGGCATATGCTTAGTTCCGTTTTCAAAGTCCTGACTGCAGCATGGTTAATTCTTCAGCTTTTAATTAGTTTTAGAAGGAAGCCCGGATTTAAATGAAAATCCAGGCGGGCCTTGAAATTTTGTTTTGCTCTACCCACTTTCCCAGCATCACCTTTTTTTTTCTCTTTATGCTTCTGTTCTCTTGTCTCATTACATTAAGGAAACAATCTTTCTGTAATACACTTTTCAGAGCATCCCCGTTGGCGCAGTGGGTTGAGCAATGTACTGTGAAGCAAACCAAGCCACTGCAGCACGCCAGGGGGGTGACCCACATGGTGCAGCAGGCCTCTCCTGCCCCCTGCTGCTCCCCTCAGCAGTGTGTTTCAGTCAGTCTGCCTAATCTGCTCCCAGCTCTGTCTCTGGTGGATCCTCTCACCTCCTGCAGCTCTGGCCTGCACCCCAGCTCTTGTGTGCATAAGTAAATCTTTAAAACAAATAAATAAATAGACTTTTCAGAAAAAAAGCTTTAAAACTAAAACCTCGAAAATATGTAATCGAGGTAAAAGGAAATATGAATTTCAGTTCCTGCGGGCTCTGGATCTATAGGTCGTGCTTTACTTAGTGCGTGTGGCAAGTGCACACATGTTTGTGTGTGATCGGGGTGAAGTGTTTGTGTCTTCCCTTCCAAGTGTGTCCGTGCCTGAGGCCAGAGGTGGTTTTCCTCATCCCTGTACCCCTTGCAGTGCTGCGCTAGTGCTGGGTATGTAAGAGGCAAACAAATGTCTGTTAAATTGTTTCCAAACTTGGTAGACATTGGCGTGATGTCTTGAAGTGAAATGCATTTAATTTCCACTAAGAAGCCTATTTTTGTGCTTCTGCAGACTTTTGTAAATTTACTCACGTTTCACGTGTCTGAACCCCTAAAAAATAACAGCGAGATGCTTGGGTGAGTGGCGGGTTGCACTGGAGTTACGTTCTGTGTCAGTTCCCCAAAGCGCGGTTATCCTGGGCTGAGCCTACCGCCTGCAGCGCAGTCTGAGCTTGTGGTCTGGGGAGGTCTGCGATGCGGGGCGGTCCCCACTGTTCTTCCACTCAGCACGTGAGGTCTGTGCCCAGCCGCCATCCATCTGGCTGATGACAAGTCCAGGGGGACAAATGGAAAGCAAGAAGGGTTTGTGTGTCAGTCACCATATTCCCTGGAGAGGGTTTTCTTTCTTTCTTTTTTTTCAAAGGTTATTTATGCACACAAGAGCTGGGGTACAGGCCAGAGGTGCAGGGGGTGAGAGGAGTCACCAGAGACAGTGGGGAGCAGAACAGGCGGATCCACTGCTGAGGGGAGCAGCGGGGAGGCAGGAGAGGTCTGCTGCGCCCTGTGGGTCCCCTCCCTGGCCGGGGATCGAACTCAGGCCACAGTGGCTGCAGATGCTTCACAGTGCGGTGCTCAACCCTTTGCGCCACCAGGGAGGCCCCTGGAGAGCAGTTTCCACAAAGTGTTTACCTATTTAGCCATCAGGTTCTTTGAGGGAAGTTGTAGAATTAAAGGGCACTGATAAAAACAGGCGTTGAGGTGCTTTACTGTGGCTGAGACAGGGCTGCTCACCTGGCTGATGAAGCGGTTATGCTTGTCTTCTCTGTCTGGTCAGAAGCACAGCGCGCTCGTGGAGAGGCTGTTAGGGCCGTCTGCCCTGAGTCTCCTGGCGGTTGCTTGCTGAGACGCCGGGTGAGGGGTCAGGTGCGTGGCTGCTGGAGGCTTCTCCCAGTGAGTTTAAGACCCGAGGCCAGTTGCTTCTTACTTCTTGTGGGAAGCTAGTTCTCTTCTGGGGATGATGGGCGCAGGGAATCTGGGCGTCACTGGAAGCAAGAACAGAGAGGGAGGGCCTCCCTGGGGGCGCAGCGGGGTGAGCGCCCACTGTGAAGCATCTGTGGCCACTGCAGCGCAAGTTCAATCCCTGCCAGGGAGGGGACCCACAGGGCGCAGCAGATCTCTCCTTTCTCCCGCTGCTCCCCTCAGCAGTGTGTTTCGGTCCATCTGCCTGTTCTGCTCCCTGCTCTGTCTCTGGTGGATCCTCTCACCTCCTGTGCCTTTGGCCTGCACCCCAGCTCTTTTATGCATAAATAAATAAATAAATCTTTTTTTTAAAAAAAAAAATAATAGAGAGTGAATCTACAAGGAAGGTGCTGTTTTTCTTCCTTCCTCCTCAGAAGCCTGCCTGGAGTCCCCTGTAGATTTTCAGTCTAAGTTCAGGCCACCCCCTTGCTTGAAGGTT
Organism: Galemys pyrenaicus; assembly: GCA_019455555.1. Classification (NCBI taxonomy): domain Eukaryota; kingdom Metazoa; phylum Chordata; class Mammalia; order Eulipotyphla; family Talpidae; genus Galemys; species Galemys pyrenaicus. Next base: position 3,711,968 of record JAGFMF010011641.1, on the reverse strand, counting down.
GATTTCATTCCTTGCTAAACGGGCAGCTTGGCAATCTTGGGGGTCCTGGCACTTGACACTTCCACAGAGGAGCATGGAGGTAGCAGTGGTTGGGATCGGTGCCCCTGCTTAGAGGTAAGTCAGCCTCCCTGAGGAGGCCCGCTTTGATCGTATTGCTCGAGTCCAACCCGGACTCTGCAGGAGGGATGGTCAGGGTGTGGGGAGGGCCTGGGTGAAGTGCCCATCGCGAGCAAGGCCTGTCCTGGCTTTCCCAGGCGGCGTGAAGGCTTCAGACGGCTCCCCGGCTTGTGCTTGTGCTGTGGGAACCTTTGACCACAGCTCTCTCTGGAGTTGGCTTTATAACGCGCTTCCGTCCCTGGGGCAGTGTTTTCTGGGCAGGGAGATGGTGAGTGGGACTTGAGGGTTGTTTTTCTTTTCACTCTTCTAACTAATAAGGCATCAGAATTGCTCCCAAAGAATGATAATAGGTGGTGCGTTCATCAAAGCCTCGATTAAAAAGCCCTTGTACTTCCTTTTAAAAATACTTTCATCTCTTTACTTTTCTTCAGATGTAAAAAAGATCAGGTTTTTTGTCATCAGGTTAAGAGCTGTATGCCAGACGTATTTTAGCTTCGTGGGTTTTTTACTCTTTCCGGTCTTTATAACGGGGAGAGAATCACTCTTCCCAGGATTTTCTTTATCAAATTAAACCTTCCAGAGCAAAGACTGAAGAAGAGCAGAGACACGTGACCCCGCCCTGATGGTGGTCACTGTGCAGGAGCCTTCTGTAAACTATGCTCTGGGCTTCCCTCTTCATATGGAAGAGGTGTGGGTGCAAGGCGCAATGTGGGAGATGTCCCGAAGGAGAGAGATCATCTCTCATGTACCTGAACTTGCTGCTTTTTAATTTTGACTCACTACATCACTGCTAACTTGGGGCAGTACTGATGTCTCCCCGCAGGTGGGCCCTGGAGTTCTCCCGCCACCTCAGCGGTCCTGTGCTGCTCCCTCCCCTGGTGGGCCCCGCTCCCCCTCTCCCCCTCTTCTCTGCCTCAGACTGTGCCAGCGTGCAGATTTTGTCTTTTCTGACACTTTGGTTCCTGTTTCTCACTTACGGTGAACCCCCCCCCCAAAGAGAAGTCATTCTTTTGGCCCACAAGGTCCCGGCCGGGGTCTGTTTTTCCTGGTTGAACGAGCTGCTGTTTCGCTGGCTCCTGCTCCATGGAATGAACGGGAGGGAATTCTGTGCTCTTCAGCCGGGAACACTTGGCTGATGGACGGTAAACCCGGTTATCGCACGGGAGCCCCGGAAGAGCGAGAACGGTCTCCTCGCCAGTCCGGGCCGTTTCGGGCAGGGCCAGGTTGCTTCTGGCGGGTCCTTGTTTGATAGATGGGGGTGCTTCGAGGTGGCTTCTGTCTGCGCCCTGTCGGGCTGGTCTCTGCGGCTCGGCCTCCGGGTTTGGGCTGTGAGTCTGACCCTCGGCTTCTTACTAACTTCAGGCTTTGGACTCCCAGACTCTGGATCAGCAAAGTAACTAGCACAGGAGGGCCAAGGACACGGGACAGTGAGACGCTGGTGCTTTATTTTATTTTTTTGAAGATTTGTTTATTTATGCACACAAGCACTGGGGTACAGGCCACAGGTGATGGGAGGTGAGAGAATCCACCAGACAGAGCAGGGGGCAGAATGGGCAGATGGACTAAAACACACTGCTGAGGGGAGCAGTGGGCCAGGCAGGCGAGGTCTGCTGCGCCCTGTGGGTCCCCTCCCCGGGCCGGGGGCAGGGATCGAACTCTTGCTGCAGTGGCTGCTGTTTGCTCCATAGTGCGTTGCTTAACCCACTGCGCCACCAGGGAGGGCCAGAGACGCTGGTACTTTAAAAATCCTGTTACTGCTGCATTTGACGTATTTCTCCCCCCCCCCCCCNTTCCCCCCCCCCCCCCCCCCCCCCCGGGTTGGTTTTCTTTTTTGTCAAGTCAAATTCTGTCTCCTGACCTCTCTCCTCTGAGATCTAGAGCTGGATATGTTTTGCTAGTATCCTTGTGACCCAATTTTTAAAAATCATTTTGAAATAATTTCGGATGGCACGACTGTCGCCAGCTCCTGCAGCGCCCTCTCGGCCCACTGTGTGTCCCTAGGCTGCCAGTCACTGACACTGCACGCCATCTGTTCCATCAGCAGCTCCCGCCCCCGTCTCTCTGTTACCTGTTCTTTCTGAGCCTTTTGAGAGTAAGTTCTGTAAAGATGGTCTCCTCTCTCTCTCTCTCTCTCTCTTTTTAAAAATTTTACTTATTTATGCACACTGGAGCTGGGGTACAGGCCAGAGGTGCGGGGGAGAGAGGAGTCACCAGAGACAGAGTGGGGAGCAGAACAGGCAGATTGACCGAAATACACTGCTGAGGGGAGCAGCGGGAGGCAGGAGAGGTCTGCTGCGCCCTGTGGGTCCCCTCCACAGCTGGTGGCAGAGATGGAACTCCAGCTGGAGTCGCTGCGCTTTGCTTCATAGTGCGCTGCACCCCAGGGAGGTGCCAGGCCTGTGCCTTTTGGTTGCATTAATTGACTCCTCCTTAATGGTTACTAGAGAGCTGTGAAATGCTGCCTTCCTTCAGAAATGTCCTCCCGTGTGAAGCATGGGCTTGGCCTCCTCCCAGGGACGCTTCCACCCCTGCACCCCATAAATTACAGGCCCAGCTGCCAGCTGCCTGTCTGTAGCAGGGCGTCCTCAGAAGCAGCGTCCCTTGGAACGGAGCCACCAAAGGCTGCTTAACGCTTTCTTCATTCCACAGGACTCCTCTGGGGGAGAAGCTTGAGGGAGGTTATCCCTTCTTCCCTGGTGCCCGAGCAGCCCACTTCTTAAACACTCAGAGGTCTGAACGTGGCACTAGCGACCGTTTGCTGGCTTGACTTCTGAGAGCGCTTTGGATGCTGGGACACATTTTAATCTTTACTCTAAAAAAAAAAAAATCAGCCCCTCCAACCAGCCACTCGGTCCTGCGGATTCTCGGACTCAGACTGCCAAAGCCTTTGTTTTCCTTAAACGGAAGTGTTGCGTTTGTCACCAGGAGCCATTAAATGTAACTGAAGGTCAGAGTTCATTTGGGAGTGATCCATGTCTTTTTCTCAGTTCCTGGGATTTTTGTAGTTTAGTACTTTGAAGTTCAGCGTAGAATCGATTGCAGTAGACTATTCACATTCATTTCTGGATTTAGGATTTTTTTCTACTCCTGGCACATAAGAATAAGACATCACTGCTTATTGGTAGAAATAATGTGTTTGTGTCATCGGTTGCTTCGGCCATTTATACAATTCTTGGTATTTGATGGACTTTCAGAGAGGGCTACAAGTGGATGTTAAAAGTTTGGTGAGGCAACACCAGAGGAGGTACTAGGGACCAGGAGAAATCGCAGTAGAAATTCTGCTGTTACAATTAATGGCAAGTATATGTAAATTTTAAAATATTTTAATAAAAAAAAAAAAAAGAAATTCTGCTGGGACTGAAGAACTTCTCGAAGTGCCTGTCAGCCGTGTGGGCTGCGGGGGTATGGCAAGGAGAGATACAGGGTTCTGCTTCACTTCCAGTTCTTCTGCTTCCTACCTTGGCCATCGACTGTACCTCACCCTTCCCTTCGTTCACCTCTCTGTGTGGGTTTTTTAAAAGATGTATTTATGCATACAGGAACTGGGGCACAGGCCGAGGTGGGGGGTGGGTGGGGAGGACGAGGTGAGAGGAGTCACCAGAGACAGAGCGGGGAGCAAAACAGGCGGATCTGCTGAAACACACTGCTGAGGGGAGCAGGAGGCAGGAGAGGTCTGCTGCGCCCTGTGGGACCCTCCCTGGCCGGGGATCGAACTCGTGCTGCAGTGGCTGCGGATGCTTCACAGTGCTGCGACTCAACCCCTTGCGCCACCAGGGAGGCCCCTCCAGTATGGATTATTGCTTGGTGTGGAAAATGGGCAAGGATGACAGTGTATTGGTACCAACCCATTGCCATTACTCCAAAGCAGTTTAAATAAAGCATGTGTCCTCGTCAGTCACTAGAGACAAAAAAGCTGTTAGACGTCCTTCCATTCAGTTCTCCCTTCTTGGGAGTTTTAGCAGTCTTAAACCCAATGGTAACAAACACTGAGTGTTAAGAGCGTAAGAACTTCTCTGAAAAGCACCTCCCATTTCTTTTAGAAAAGGGATGCTAGACCATAAATAGATTGGTGATTTTTTAAAAAAGATTTATTCATACAAGAGCTGGGGTACAGGCCAGAGTCCAGGGAGGTGAGAGGATTCACCAGAGACAGAGCGGGGAACGGAACAGGCAGACTGACTGAAATACACTGCTGAGGGCAGCAGCGGGCAAGGCAGGAGAGGTCTGCTGCGCCATGTGGGTTCCCTCCCTGGCCGGCAGCAGGGATCGAACTCGTGATGCAGTGGCTGCGGTTTGCTTCATAGTGCGGTGCTTAACTCACTGCGCCACCAGGGAGGCCCTGGTGATTTTTTTTTTAAGAAAGTGTGCAGCAACTAGTAGTAATACTGTCTCCCCCCTAGCCTTCATTGCTCATGCTTTTAGGTGATAGGGGCTCTCTCAGTCTGCTCTAAGTTGGGGCCCTGCAATTGTGAGACTAATTGTGAGACTAACTCCAAATTGTAAAGTGTGCTGGAGATTGAAGGGGAAGAAAAATTCCTCTTAGGGTTTCTTACTGGGATAAGAATTACACTGACATGAGGCAGATTAACAGGAGAAAAGCACTGCATTTTATTACGTTTAACGTGTACACGAGAGCACCCATAGCACTGCAAAGAAAAGCAAACCTGCATACTGAATGAAACGAGGCAGAAAGGAGTTTATGCAAAGCTTTCTACTTGCAAGCCAGGAAACTCAAGGCTGTGGGAACAATGAGTTCCCAGTTGTGCACAGACTAAGGGATTGTTTTTTCTCATCCCATCCCCCCAAAGGAATTTTTATGGGATAAATATAGAAGTTATTTGGCTTTTCCCACTGATTGTCTAGTGGGCTTCTTTCTTTCTTAGAATCAGGTTAGTTGAATCAGGCCACGAGGAAGTCCAGGTATTATGTGAACAGACCTGTAGGGGCTAGCTGGTGTTTTCTGCTGCTTCCCAGCAGAGCGAGGCTGGGTTGTCCTGGAACACGGCGCTGACCGTCTCCACCGGTCCTTGGCTTAAAGGACTCCACTGCAGTTTGGGTCCCTCTTCGCCTTTTGACCAAGTCCACATTAAAGGGCACTGATTAGTTGACATTTTGGCAGATGTTTTTTCTTCATGGACTCTGCATTTTCCATGATGATCCATTTTCCTTTCACCACGATGCCATGACTGAACATCTTTGTCAGGCTCACATGAGAGAAGCTTTTGGTGGTAGCAGCGACCAAAGGCCACGTTTGAATAACTCCTGTGTCACAGCACAGTGATGGTCAAGCAGGGAGACGCTCGAGTGTGTGTTAGGCGGGTTTTTTAAAAATCATAAACACATTTATTTACTAACTAAAGCTACGAGCCTAACATAACTAACATTTTGAAATAGTTTCATATAAAATATTTGTGATAAAGATCGTTGGGTTACAGTAGTAAAGAAAAAAAAGGCGGCATGGAGATTTGCACGTTGGACTGTTTGTTCATCCCTGTAGCCAGTTTCTTTTTTTTTTTTTTATTTATGCACACAAGAGCAGGGGTACAGGCCAGAGGTGTGGGAGGTGAGAGGATTCACCAGAGACAGAATGGGGAGCAGAACAGCGAGATCCACAGAAACACACTGCTGAGGGGAGCAGCGGGGAGGCAGGAGAGGTCTGCTGCGCCCTGTGGGTCCCCTCCCTGGCCGGGGATCGAATTCAGGCTGTGGTGGTGACATCACTGAGAGCCAGCCCTGAGCCACCAGGGAGGCCCCGTTTGGGGTTTTTAAAGAGTTCACAGTGAGAAATCCTCTTCTTTGCCCTCTTCCCAGCCATCCAGTTCTCTTCTGGATGCACAGGCATTAGTGCTCCCTTTTTCGCATTTACCCACATTTTTTCTGTGTTTATACAAACGAGCCTACATATTTTCTTATCTTTCTCCTTTTTTTATTTTTTCTTTAAAGATTTATTTTTATTTATGCATACAAGCACTGGGGTACAGGCCAGAGGTGCAGGGGGTGAGAAAATCCACCAGAGTGGGGAGCAGAACAGGCAGATCAACGAAACACACTGCTGAGGGGAGCAGCGGGGAGGCAGGAAAGGTCTGCTGCGCCCTGTGGGTCCCCTCCCTGGCCGGCAGCAGGGATCGAACTCGTGCTGCAGTGACTGTGGATGCTTCACAGTGTGGCGCTCAGCCTGCTGCGCCACCAGGGAGGCCCCCTGTAGCCAGTTTCTGTCCCAAACGATGGAGTTTTTGTTTCACAGCCCCAAGTACAGGTGGCCCTGCTCATAGGCAGCCCCCCATTTCTCTCTTCAGTGTCCCTGTTACTGTGCTTTCCTGCCCACCCCTTCCTGCTGCCGAACCAGTGCTCCACTTGCCAAGCTGCAGACAGCCTGAGCTCTCCTGCCGTCAGCTGTAGATCATTTAGACTTCCCTCCTGGACGACATGGAAGCTGCTGTTCTCAAAGTGCTCCCAGTGTGTGAGGTGAGGGGGCGGCCACCGACGGCGAGGACACAGGCTCGTCTGGCCGCTGTGCCATTTCTCTTAGAGCCGGTTCCACGTGCACACCTGGTTCCTCGGGTGTCCATCGAAGCCACTGCTGCTGGCCAGGCGGGCATCGTGGCCCCGGTGGGGGCGGGAGGGCAGGTGTGGGAGCAGGGCAGCGGTGGTGTGGGCTGGAGAGGCATCAGGCGTTAGGTACTGCGAGGTGCTGGCAGGATCAGCCATGGGGTTGTTATTTTCACAAACACTGGGTAGAGAACAACTGAGTTGTAAAAACCATAATCACCAAATGAGATGACAGGAGGCCAAAGGCGCTAACCCCAGTCCAGCGCCGTTGGTAACCAGCTCAGTGAGTCACGGCACCAGCGCGAGTTGGATTCAGTTTGTTGTACCGATGGACTCGTTCTAGAATTTTATGTAACTGAAATTCAAAGTCCCAGCAGTGTTTGTGCAGTTGAAGCAGGCGGGGCACACGCCTCCCCAGGCTGGATTAGAAGCCCTGGACGCAGGGCCGTGCCCTTCTCAGAGAGCTCAGGGACCGTGTCAGGCGGCGCTTCTTCTACAGAAGGGTTTGCAGTTTTTCCAGGGCCGAGAAGAGATTTCTGATCATAGCTTCACTTGCATTTTTTCCTGCTAGGAATTACTTTGATTCTTCTTCCTCCACTGCTAGTGGACCCGCGATCTCTGAAAGAAAGCATATTTTGAATCATGAACGCCTTAATCCAATTTGAGTCTGACAGATAGTCATGGAGGCTGGTAAAATTCAAGGGTCTGGGGGCCTCCTGGTGGCACTGTGGGTTGAGCGCCCCACATGGTGAGGCAGACCTCTCCCGCCTCACCCGCTGCCCCCCTCAGCAGTGTATTTCAGAAGATCCACCTGTTCTGCTCCCTGCTCTCTCTCTGGTGACTCCTCTCACCTCTCGCACCTCTAACCTGCTCTTGCATATGCATTAAATAATAAAATAAATCTTAAAAAAAAGACTATTTAGAAAAAAAAATCAAGGGTCTGTGAGCTGTGTGGGTGGTTACATTCATTTACCTTGTTTTATTTCCCTTTCTTTGTACAGAGTCTGGACACAAGGCTCCCGGGTTACAGGCTTAATCAGAGACAAGAAACTTTAACCTGTTATCAAAAGTATAAGAAAATTTTGTCCTTTTAACAGAAAACCAAGTTCTAATTTCATACCCATGTACTTTTGGTATTGAAATTCATTCTTTAAAACTTAAACTTATTACAGGGCAGGGAAAGTTTGGGCACCCCAGAACCCCCAAACCTGCCCTCTTTTCAATAGGCTCTGCCATCTGCCACATCGAGACGAACACACTCTAGTGCATAAGACTTGCATGGAAAGGAACTTTATACAGTTAGTGAGCAACAGAGAGAAGGGAAAGAATAGATAAAATAGTTTCCAAACCAAGCACCCACAGTGACCCACCCCTCATGGGTAAATGCCCAGCCAGACAGGCTTGGCCCAAAGCAGGGCCACTGAGGCCTGAGAGCTGCCACAGTCTAAGGCCCCTCCTGGTGGGGACCCCGAGGAAAGGGGCAGAAGGGCCCAGCGCGCCTGGGACAGAGGAGCAAAACCAAAGTCAAGATACGAGCTGCCAGTGTCACCTCCCACGGGCTCTCAGCTCTCGCCCCCCCCCCCCCGCCCCCATCTGCTCCAGCCGGTGCAGGACCAAGAAGCCAGTGCAGCTTCACGCGTCTCTGTGTGCCATGGGCCTCCTTGAGGCCTCCTCCTTGGTCTGCATCTTCTTCCTCTGCAGTCTCCTCCGGCTTCTCCCCGCTCAGCTCCCCCTTCCTTGGGTGGGGCAGGGAACCCGGCTCCTCCCCTTCCCCTGACGACCACCCTTTTGTGAACTCCTTACCAATTAGCCAGTTTGACTACTTGCTTTTCCTAGGGTTCCTTCCCACAAACCTTCTATAATGTGTCCTGTATTTTTTCCTCTTTCTCATTTTGGAACAAGCAGTCATTTTACTTTCCTTATCTGCTCTTCATGCACAGTGTTTTCTTTTACCCTTATCATTTTGAGTAGTTTTAGTCTTAACCTTAGAATCCTTAACTCCTAGTAAAAACTTAAAAACTAAGCAATTGGGGATTAGCACTCGATGGATAACAAATTTATCATGCACTTCATAATTTCTTAAAGTTTTTTAACATTTATTTATGCGTATAAGAACTGGGGTGTAGGGCCCTCCCTGGTGGCGCAGTGGGTTAAGCAATGCACTATGAAGCAAACCGCAGCCACTGCGGCACGAGTTCGATCCCTGCCGCCAGCCAGGGAGGGGACCCACATGGCGCAGCAGACCTCTCCTGCCTCGCCCGCTGCTCCCCTCAGCAGTGTGTTTCAGTCTATCTGCCTGTTCTGCCCCCTGCACTGTCTGGTGGATTCTCTCACTTCCCCACACCTCTGGTCTGTACCCCAGTGCTTGTACGCATAAATAAATAAATCTTTAAAAAAAAAAAAAAAGAACTGGGGTGTAGGCCAGAGGCATGGGAGGGTGGCGGGGGAGGTGAGCGTGTTCACCAGAGACAATTGGGGAGAGGAACAGACAGATCTGAAGGACCAAAATGCACTGCTGAGGGGGGCAGTGAGGCTACAGGAGAGGTCTGCTGTGCCGTATGTGGGTCAGCTCCCTGGCCAGGGATGGGACTCATGTTGCAGTGGCTGGCAATATCTTCAAAGTGCTGTGTCTTTAACCCCTGCGCCACCAGGGAGACCCTAGTAAAGTTCTCCTTGTGGAACAAAGCTTGTTTACTAATAGACCCAAATATTTAGTAATGTGAAACCAAAAGTAGATAGGCCTGTGTTTGGTAACTAGCGTTTTATTGAGTATCAGTCGTTTAACTTGCCTAAGGATAATTTTAATGTTTCAAGTTACCAGAAGGATTTTGGAAATTGTTTAAGGTAGACATACCGTAAAGAAAAGTCCATTTATAAACTTTCGTTTTGTTACAGGGCCAGCCTGATACAAAACGGGGTGCCTGGCTGTGGGTCCTCACCCGCGTGCTTGAAGGGCGCTTGCAGTAAGACTCAGCTGCCGGCACACACAGAAGCGTAATAAAGGTTGATGTACAAGAGGAGGAGGAATGAAGCAAGGAGTAGGAGAGCGGGGTAAATTCGCGAATGTGTGTGCGGTTCCGCTGAGCTGGGACCCACAGCACGCGGAGAGCTGGGGAGGAACCAAGAGACCCCCAGGACCCACGCGCCCGCGCACGCCAGGCCTGGCTGCGTAACTCCTCTCGGGTCCCCGCCGTCCTCCTCCCGGTGGTGACCTTAGGGAGAAGGGCAGTTCCAGAGAAAGTGCACAGGTGGTGTACGGACTTCGCCCCGCTCCCGGACCACCAGTGTTCCAGAGCCACAGTCCTATAAGATGATTATCGAAGAGCGGATTGCTGGGACCTGAGGGTGGAGTTAGCAGCCAGGCTGGGTATAAAAGCAGAGACGTGGGCCTTGGGGGCTCTCTTCGTTCGGAGCAACACGCCGTTGTGTTGCAGTTCGAAGAATCTAGTAAAATATTTACAAATCTGTATCCCTCTCTTCTCCCTGTGTTATTACTACTTTATTTCCCCTACTTTTGTAAAACAAAACCCTTTATTAACCCTTGTCGGTGTGCCTGCAGTTGGCGCTTATTCTAAGTGCCTTTCCAGTGCGCAGTAAAAACCCAGCCAGGCAAACCCGCTTTATATTGGGGCTGCCCTGTGACCGTGATGCCGTGAGGGGCTGCAGTCTTGGTGTCTGGTGTCTCTTTGGTCTGGAGTGGGGTGGGGCCCGTGAAACCTATTCGTAGAGTTCTCGCAGGACATCCTGGCAGTTTTATATCTACTTGATTCATCTGTTCTGATCAGTTTCTGCGGCTTTGACGAGATGTTGGGGGCGTCGCTGAGCAGCGGGGTCTCTGGCCCAGCTCCCCTTCTGGCGGCTGCGGCACGTTTACTGGGAGATGAAGACGTTACAGACACGGGCAGGGGAAGGTTACGTTTTAGAAAGAATAGATTTATTAGGGAAAGAAACACTCTCCAACAGACGCCAGTGGGCAGAAGAGCTGCCTCTGGAAGGGAGACTGCAATACACTGCTGAGGGGAGGCAGGAGAGGTCTGCTGCGCCCTGCCTGCTGCGCCCTGCCTGCTGCGCCCTGCCTGCTGCGCCCTGCCTGCTGCGCCCTGCCTGCTGCGCCCTGCCTGCTGCGCCCTGCCTGCTGCGCCCTGCGGGGCAGGGATCGAACTGGTGCTGCAGTGGCTGTGGTCTGCTTCACAGCACGTTGCTTAACCCACTGCGCCACCAGGGAGGGCCCTCAGATGACGCCACCAGGGAGGGCCCTCAGATGGCTAAACTTCTAAGTGATGGAGAAGACACTATTTTTCAGCCTGGCTTCCTAGTACCAGCCCACTTGTCCCGCCCCTCCACTTTCCCTTTGGATTTGAATTACCCACTTGAGATTCGCATTTCTAAGAGATGACCTAGGGGCAGACCAAGTGGGACATTAACATCTCTAAGCTTCCTAACAATAACAAGCCTTTTAAGATGGAAAGGTGAGGTTTGGGGTTTGGCCAAAGGGTAGCTAGACTGAACTGCTTCTAGAGCTGCACTTCTGGTTTTGCAAAAGTTGTAAAATAAGAACATTTGCTTTAGGGGGAAAGGCTGAAAAAAGGTTTGTCAGGCTCTGAATATGACTAAGGCACCTCTGAACACCCTTTTGCTGGTTACTGCAAAGAGGGACCGGGCCTTCAGCGTGCCCTGGTCCACATTTCTGCGTCCGCATGTTGAAGTTGTAAATGGGGCTTCACCCACTCTTCTGTCCAGCCATATTTTGGGGCATCCGAACTTAGAGCTGCTGAGCCAAGTTCTCGGACACAAAACAAGACAAACAAGGACGTTTGGTGGGGAAAGGAGCTGTAACCAACTGGTCTGCATTTGGAAATGAAAGGTCAGCGTGAATTTTTACCTCTCTTAACTGACTCTGATACAGATTCCAGAGGGTCTTTGTCTTTTACTAATTAATCTCTCACGAATTATGAAAAAGAGGCATAATAGCTTTCAAGGGAGGAGCATTTATTTTGGGTCACACAGTGGAAGAGGGGCAGGGTAGGGTAAATGGAAGTTACCAGGTTTTTCCGTCCTCCAGCCATTATTAACATCAGTGACAGACCCCAGCGGTCCTGCTGGCATGCCTGATGGCGGCACCTGGAGTAGGGGTGGGCACGTGTAGGTGAGCGCACCTGGGCAGAGACTGGGCTTATGCGGCCCAGTCACAGTGGCCAGCAGCGGAAGTAGCGGCAGCTGCAGAGAAGCAGAGGCACGAGAGGCCGCTAGAGAGAGCCCAAAGAGAGTGAATATTCGAGGAGGGCTAGGAGGCCTGCAGGAAGATCAGTACAACCCTGAAAAGGCCCCCCCACCCCCAGCCCAGGACTCCAGGATTTCTTCACCCCTCTGCTTAGAGCACAGAGAACCTGCTTCATGCCGCCCTGCCCCTACAGGCGCGACTACCCTGGGCCACTCTCAGTGTTGGGGGTGATAGCCTGGCTTTTTGGGGTTGTTGTGGGTCTAGGGAAGGGTAGCAAGGTGTCGTTGAGTATTTTAGGCTGGGCTGCACTGGGGTTCCCTGCATCTGCATAGGGCGCATGTCTCATTAGCATCTTAGATTTCACGCAGAGGCGTGCATTTTAGCATGCTGATTAGACCCTGGTCTGGGTCTCTGCCACTTGTCTGTGTGAGCATCACGTTCCAGATGCTTCTGGAGCCATTGCTGAGAGCTGGAAGTCTCTGTAGGGTGGAGAGTCTGTTTCTTGTGGGGGTTTTGTGGAATTCCTGTTAGTCCAGAGGCTCAGTGACCAGAAGGTTCCTGTGACAGCACTGCAGACAGATCCTGGAGAGCTGATTCGGTAAGAATTCCACCTTTACCCCATTACGCCAGGGCCCCACCTGCAGTTTCCAGAGTGGAGTTTAAGTAGAAGTGTTACATGGCAGGGAGAGGGGCACTTTAGAACTTTTAAACCTGCTCTCTTTGAATGGGTTTTGTTATTTGTTGCATTAAGACAAACATATAAGATTTTTAATAGAAAGGAATTTTAATATAATTAGGGTATAATACAGAAAGGACAAGGAATATAGTTACTAAGTTAAGCATTTAAGGGTTTTTTTTTGAGGGTAGAGGTTTAGTTAAATAGGATTGGTTTAAAGTAAGGTTTAAAAGCTTGCTGTAAGTTTAAAGGACTTTTTGGTAGAGACCCATAGAAAGAGACAAATTTGGGAGGAAAAGAGTAAAATTAAAATTAAGATGAAAGCTGTTATTGTGACTCTCCCCACGGGTTTCTCACCCACATCTGTTTTAACTAGTTTAAGACTAAAAAGCAAGCGCAGTTTTTTCACATGTGCCTTTGCTTTATGTGCCTCCTCCACATCTCCTTGCTGCTCTCTATTTTGCTTTTTTCCCCCTTCCTTCTGTCCTTATTTTTTTTTTTTTGCAGAATTTTTTCATTCCTGTTTAGCTCCACCCACTTAGGGTGGAACCGGGATTTGGGAACTTCCCCCTTTCCTGGGGACCACCCTGTTCCAGAAGTAGATCTGGCACCATCAGCGTCTGGCGAGGCAGTTAGTGGGTTGCATCGTGCAGTTCCAGTTTTCCATGGCTGCTAGTCGATGTGAAACCCTCAGTGCCAGGAACCCTTAGGGACCCCCAGGGCCCCTCCTCGGAGAGCCACGTGGAGGCGTCCCTGAGGCCTGCCCCAGGGTTCAGGGCCTTGGTAGAACGAATGCTCCAGGGAGGGCAGAGGGTTGTGTCCTTACCATAGTCTTGTTTGAGGTGCCTCACGTCTCGAATTTTTCATTTGCTTTTTGTAGTAAATATTTTAATGAAGCTGTTTTTTCATTTTGAAGACTTTTGGGGGCGTCTGTGTGCCAGTTAACTAGGTGTTCTATTCTGTTTGCTTTGGAGCTCCTGCTTTCAAGTCTCAGACGATCCTGTCACACTGGCAGGTTCCTCATCATGGCAGTGGTAGCTCTTTGGATACATCTTCTGGGGTCACTGTTCTGCATACAACGTCAGCAGTTGTGCAGAAAGTTGGTGCAATCCTTTGGGACTCATTTCTTTGCTAAACCTTGAGTATCTAAGCCAAATTATACTTTAAAAGGATGTGCCACTGGGTTGGAAATAACCGGGTGGTGTTCTATAATGTTCCTTGCTGCACAGAAATTTTCTTGCGCTTGGTGGGTGACCTGTTTTCTGACCAAGTTCCAGCATGGCAGTCTTGAATTGAGTGCTCGAGCAGTTTTCACTGCTTGGCCCGTGCCCACCAGCTCTGGGACTTTGGCTTCTGAGATTCCCGTTTCGATCACGTTTAGTTCATGTGCGTATTAATAGAAACCAGCAATCAGTGAGGAAATGAAACTGGGGGGACCAGCAGTAACCAAAGAAATGGAACTGCACACTGGCCAAAAGAAGACGTGCGGTACGCAGTTTCCAGAGTTCTTTAATTTTGCATCCTTTTGATTTAATTTACTGTGCAGAAAACTAACTTACCACAATTAAAACTCCCCCCAAATCACTATTGTTTTTACAAACTTTTGTTGGCTCATGGCACTAGACAGAAAGGAGAAGTGAGGAAGAGTTCTGGAGGGCACTGCACTCTTTTGATAGGGTAGCACTGTTACAGGGCAGGGAGAGGGGCACCCAGAACTCCCAAGCCTGCCCTCTCTGAGTGGGTTTTGCCATTTGCCACATTAAGACAAACATTAATGGAAAGGAACTTTAATACAATTAGGGTACAATACAGAAAGGACAAAGAACATAGTGACTAAGTTAAGCTCCCAAAGTTACCATCTCCTTGAGGGTAAAGGTCCAACCAAATAGGATTGGGCCAAAGCAAGGCCCAAAAACCTGGCACACGTCTAAGGGACCTTTCAGTGGAGACCCATAGAAAAGGGTCAGAAAGAGTCAGACAAATCCGGAAGGAAAAGAGCAAAATCAAAATCAAGAGGAAAGCTGCCATTGCTAACCTCCCCACGGGTCTCTCACCCACATCTGTTCCAACCAGTCCAAGACCAAGAAGCAAGCGCAGTTTCTTCACTTGTCCTTCTGCTCCACGTGCCTCCTCCAGGTCTCCTTGCTGCTCTCCATCCTGCTTCCTGCTTCCTCCCTTCCTTCTGTCCTCCTCTCTGCAGAATCTTCTTTCCCTGGTGAGCTCCACCCACTTAGGGCAGAACTGGGATTCTGGAACTTCCCCCTTCCCTGGGGAAGGAAGACCCTGTTACAGCGCCATGACAGTGGAACTTACTGCACGTTAGCAAGCTTGCAGTCAGACTGGAGCTGCACGTGCTCCCCTCTGGTGGCGCCAGGCCTGCCGTGGAGACGGGGAGCCCACGAGGCTGAGCACATGTCTGTGTCCATCCCAGAGGGAATCACTGTGGCTGCGTCGCCAGACCCCACCGCTGACATCCAGGAATCTAGAACAAACCAGGCGATTGAACAAATAGCAGAAAGATGAGTTTGCCGCAGGGCTTTCTGCCTGCACACGCAGAAACCCACGGCCATGGCAGCAGTGAGTTCTGGTTGCACAGATTAAGGCGTTTTTATGGGATCAATACGAAGTTGTCTTTTTCGGCCAGTTGGTTACCTTGTGGCTTTCTGCGTTCCTTTGGAGCAGGTTAGCCAAGTTAAGTGAACAAGAAGTCCAGAAATGATATAACCAGACTTGGCGTTTGGAGGCTGCCTGGTGTTCTGGGCTGATTTCTGAGAAGAGTTGTAAACTGCAAGGGGAGATGGGTTCAGTTTCCTTTTGCATCTGTGTTGACCCCTCTCCATTTTGTCCTTGACTTAAATGTCCTCGACGCCCTTTTTCTGTTCCCACAGAACAGATTCAGAGGACAGAGTTGAACATTTATTTACTGAATTGAAAAAGCGTAATATCAAAAAATTATGATAATGTGGTTAAATAAAGGAGCATGAGCAGGTGGAGTTAATGGTGAAAACAGTCAGTAAAAGAGTGAACTTCACAAGGTGTGTTGGCAGAGATTTTTCTTGGCCTCAACTAGCCTCTTGATAATGCTGCTCTTACGGGTGCAGGGAGGATGCCGGGGGTGGGGGGGGAATTTATCTCCTGCTTTTAGGAGACAAGGTGGAGGGCAAAGTGCCCTTCTTGTATCTGCTGTTTTTCAACTCCTTTCGCTCAAAATAGTTCTGCCCAGGTTGGCATATTTGGGGCGGCATGTTTTGCTGCCCTTCAGCACGGCCTTCTGTTACCAGCACGGCTCTGAACCCCAGACACAGCACCTGCACAGGCCCGTGCGCCACCTTTTATCCGCTCCCTCGTCGGAGAAACCCG
This sequence comes from Galemys pyrenaicus, assembly GCA_019455555.1. Lineage (NCBI taxonomy): Eukaryota > Metazoa > Chordata > Mammalia > Eulipotyphla > Talpidae > Galemys > Galemys pyrenaicus. The sequence goes on along the minus strand of JAGFMF010011641.1, from coordinate 3,696,045 downwards.
GGCTCCATCTTGGTTTGCTTGTGTGTCTTAAGCCAGTCTGTAAGTAGGCTCAGTGGCAGGCCTTGTCTGGTGGAATGGTGAGCATTAAAAGAAACGAAGCCAATAAAGCGATCTCCTTAACGAGAGGACTCCGTAAACGTTAAGCAAAATCTACAAAATTGTTTGCTACTTTACGCTTCTCCTTATACTCTGACACCTTTGTCTAGAAGCAGCCGCAATCAGGATACTGAGTTTAAGAACAAGCATGAAGGAGAAGAAGTCCTGGTTTACATCCAGGCAGTTTGACATGGCCTTGGCTGCAGCCCGAGCTGCTGGGGTGAACGTGCTGTGGCGCCTTGCTGCTGCCGGCTGGCAGGCCCCTGTGCAGATGCTGTTTTATTAATTACAGAAGAAAACCTGATTAACCAGAAAGTCCTTAACTGTCACGGAGGCAGCTGCTCTGGCACCGGCATGGGTTTCCTTCCTCCCCTACTGTCGGTCTGCAGCTTCTGATCTCCTCTTCAGAGGACTGCGAGATCACACCCAGGTCCTCAGGAGCCCCTGGCTAGCCCAGTCAGCTTTTCATCTGCAGCCGTGGCATGCAGGGAAGCTGGCGTGCATGACTGAATTCACACAACATTCAAACACAACCAGGCCACCTGGCTACCCCCGTCAATTATTTTTCTTTCAGTTGTTAAAACCTAGAAGTTTAGAACTGGAAAGGATGTTCAAGATGTGATGTGAAGTGCGTGGCGGGAAGAGTCACGTGGAATGGTCAGAGTCACAGAGCCAGTCGCCGGCAGGCCGGGGTCAGAATCCGGCCCTCACTCCATGCCATCCCACCTCACGAGCCCACCCCCTCAGGTGCGCTGAGGCAGCCCGGAGGGAAGCTGCCCTCTTCCGCATTCATTTCTCTCCGCTTTTGTTCAAATCTTATCCATATGTTGTTGATGGATGAAAAAACTAAAAAGTAGTGGAGACCAAAGGACTTGGATAATGATGTAGAAAATGGGGGTGATAGCCCTAGTGGAGGCCTCTCTTCAGTCTTAAAAACAGAAGTCCTCGAACATGAGAAGATCTAGTGACTTTATTTACGGAGCTGGGAGTTGGGCGACACCCACGCAGCAAGCCAGAAGACACAGGAGCTGTACAGAGTGAAGGTTTTTGTAGCCAGAGAGGGGACGAGGGTATTGACAAAGGAAAGAGTTAGACAAAACCCTGTGTTTTTGTCATGCGTGGTGCTTCACCACTGCTGGCCGGGAGTCTGGATGGCTTCAGAGTCCACTGTGAGAGGGGGATGCTCAGCCAGGTGGGGCCTGGGGGAAAGGGTGCCTTTTGGGGCCTGCTTTTCTTCTGGGAAGAGTGCGGCAGAGAACCCAGCGGAGTGTGTGGAAGACAGCTTAGAGCGGGGCTCAATCTGAGGCTCCCCGCCCCTTTCCCACTGCTGCCAGCTCCCCCCTCCCAGGAGAGCGTCCTTTGCCCTCTAGGGAAGAAGTCACTGGAGAGCACTAGGCCTCGCTGACCCACAAGGCCGCGTCAGAGGAGACCAGTGCCAGGGAGGAGGAGCTGGAGGGGGTTTGAAGGGCGGCTCATGAGGTGTTCTGGCTTGTCTTGGGTTATGGGGGGCTTCCAGCTGCGCGGGCTGCTGCCGCTCCCCCCCAGCTTGAGCTCACATCAGCCGGGATCCGTGGCTCTTTGCCTCTCGTGCCCAGGCAGTGTGGTGGCCGCGCCGTTTGGACAGGGCGTGCAGTGCGTGAGGCCGTCTGCCTGTCCAAACACACTTGGACACTCACCCCGCCGGCCGGCGGCTCTTTACCTCTGTGCCCCAGCGCACTGGCCTCCGGCAGCCGGACACCAGTCAGTTGTTTCAGGTGACTGTTTCTGTGGGGGTGACGGTTGCCAGTGCCGGGGCGTGTGTGCTCTGGTGCTGACCATGCAGCGTGTTTTCTGGCTCTCCTGTCGGCCCCCCTAGCAGCAGCAGTGGCCTTTAGGGGTGTTTCCTGTGGTTGTCATTATGTAATAAGTTTGGCAACAGGCATTGTGAAGAGTCGGTGTGAACCCACTCTGGGCAGCTGTCTGGGGAGAGACAGAGCGTGGCATCAAGGACTTCCGGCCGCTAGGCTGAGGCCAGGGCAGGGAGACCTGTGGCGCCTGAGGGTGTCCTGTTCCCGCCCGCCTGGCACTAGCTGAGTCCTTGTAACTCCTTAGGTGGGGAGGGTGGAACAGGCCCTGCCACCCAGGAGGGGCGGGGACAGCTGCTGGGGTGAGCCAGGGAGGGGAGTTCTGTGTGACCGTTGAGGAGCTCTTTCTCACTGGAATGTTTTCCCAACAATTCTGTCAACTAAGAGCTCTAGAAATTTCTCCTCAGGGACCTGATAGCCTAATGAGGTCTCTGTGTGGGTCTCTTTCCACCCCTCCTCACTCTTTTCTCTGTCCTGCTCTCGCCTTCTCACCCGCCCTTCCCCAACTAGGCCTGCTGAGCTGCATTTCCTTCCCGCCCAAGGACGAGAAGTACCTCCAGCAGACGGCGGACTGTCTGCCCTGCATCTTAGTCCTTGGCCAGGACTGTAGCGTCAAGTGCCAGATGTTGAACCTGCTCTTGGGGGTGCAGGTGCTTCCCACCAACAAGCTGGCCAACGAGGAGAGCTGCAAGCTCCGCCGCCTGCGCTTCACCTATGGGACGCAGACTCGCGTCAGCCTGGCGCTCCCTGGCCAGTATGAACTGGTGCACTCACTGGCCGCTCACCAGGGCGACTGGGAGACCATTCCCGAGGAGGACCTGGAGATCCAGGAGGACAGTGAGGATGCTGCCCACGTGCTAGCAGAACTGGAGGTGACGATGCACCACGCCCTGCTGCAGGTACTGTCTCACGCCCGTGCAACAGGTGCACGTCCCTGTCGGTTTTCCTTGTGGTTGCGCTTTCTCAGAAAGTAATTTGGGCTCTGAGCATCATTAGCTGACGGAGTCAGGAATATACTGGAGGACGTCGGGAAAACAGACGAGACCACAGCAGCGCCGCAGACGCCGGGCAGCTTGTGGCTCCGGCCTGTCTCTCTAGAGGAGACGTGCGATGCTCGCGTGCGACATGCTTTCGCGGATAAGTGGGGGCAGAGTTAGACGTCCTTTTTCTCAGCAGAAAGGTGTTGCTGGAAGTGTCTCTAGCCATCCCTTTCTAAAGGACAGTAAGATGATGGATATTTAATTTCCTCATTAGAATTGAGAACAGTCAAGGAGGATGTGGGGTTTTTCTGTGACCGGGCCATTGTTCCCTAAGTAGGGCAGGTCATGCCTGCACTCTCTAAGGTGCTTGGAGCGTGAGGAGGGACCCGGCTCGATGTGAAGAGACGTGGAGATCTGTCTTCTGGAGAACGCCTTCGCTTCGCTCGAAGCACGCTCCCGAAGAGAGCGGGCCTGGAGGCTTGTCCTCAGACGAGGCTGTACACTCCCGAAGAGCGGGCCTGGAGGCTTGTCCTCAGACGAGGCTGTACACTCCCGAAGAGAGTGGGCCTGGAGGCTTGTCCTCAGACGAGGCTGGCTGTGGCGCTCGCGCTGGCGCTGAGGTCCCCGGCTCTGCCCTGCACGCCTTCCTGCTGTGCGGCTGGGCCTGGGCTGTGTGGTTAGACCACGGGTGTGAGAGGCAGGGCTCGGGCGTCGGAGTGAAAGGACACAGAGTTGCTCAGGGCACAGAGCCCATCACTTCGTGAGCTGTGCCAGGAGGGGATTGGTAGGAAGGGGACGGGGAGGGGGCCTCTTCTCTCCTGTAACTGCTCCGCTTGCCCCATTTCTTTTCTTTTTTTTTTTAAGATGTATTTATTTATGCATACAAGAGCTGGGGTACAGGCCAGAGTCCAGGGAGGTGAGAGGATTCACCAGAGACAGAGCGGGGAGCAGAACAGGCAGACCGACTGAAACACACTGCTGAGGGGAGCAGCGGGGAGGCAGGAGAGGTCTGTGCGCCATGTGGGTCCCCTCCCTGGCCGGCGGCAGGGATCGAACTCGTGCTGCAGTGGCTGCGGTTTGCTTCACAGTGCGTTGCTTAACCCACTGCGCCACCAGGGAGGCCCTTGACTTCATTTTTTAAAAAATGATAGTGGCAGCTCGCTGAATTGATCCCGTGACCTAACACTTCGTCACTTGCTTCTTGAAAAACATCACAGTAGCTAAAGTGACTGCTGGAAGTTGGGTGGTGATTTTTTCTGTTCTTGCCTTTTAGAGACAGTCTTGGAATGCGAACAGAGCCGTCTGTACGAGAGGCAGATTATTGGATGGGTCTTTCTGTGTCCCTTCGTTTTATTAGTTGTGATTTCTTTTTTTAAGGATTATTTATTTATGCACACAAGAACTGGGGTACAGGCTAGAGGTATGGGGGATGAGTAGATTCACCAGAGATGGAGTGGGGAGCAGACCAGGTGGATCTACTGAAACACACTGCTGCGGGAGCAGCGGGGAGACAGGAGAGGTCTGCTGTGCTGAGTGGGTCAGGTCCCTGGCCGGGGATCAAACTCCTGCTGCTGTGACTGCGGACACTTCATGGTGAGGTGCTTAACCCCTTGTGCCACCAGAGAGCCTCCCAGTTTTAATTTTCTAGTACATGTTTACTTTTGTTCTGTGAGTTGAGGTGGTAACAGAAAGCTGGGGGATGAGAGCCACCCCCGGCTGCACACTGAGCTGGGTCTTCCCCCTGCACGAACTGCACGCCCAGGCCCGGCGGTAACAGCGAGGAGGTTCTGGCCAGGGAGTTGCAATGCCAGATGCCAGCTCCGCTTTCTCGGCACAGCTGAAATTCATAGATTGTCTTTCTGGAGGGTATTCTCTTCTCTTAGGAGTCTCTAGTCTCTCACGTTCTTTCACGTGGTTTGTAAGGCTTCCTTTGCCAGCGTTTCGCCGGATCTGCCTATTCTCCGACGGTTTTGATGTAGAAATAGTAACGGACCCCAACGCCCTAAGCGCAGAGCCCTTGACGCCAAGCCCTGAGGGGCTCCCGCTCTGCGTCCACACGGTCCCCACAGTCCTCTCCGGTTTTGGTGCGTCACTGGTCTTGGCTCACAGCTGGAGGCACCTCACGGCTGCCTTGAAGACTCATCTCTGTGAAAATGCTCTTTTCTAGTTCGTCATAGTTAGGGCCAGTGAGTGAACCCTGAACAGCCGCTCCATTTTTCATAAAGGGAGTAGTAAAGAAAGAAAACATTTAGCTAAAGGAAACCAAGACTGAATTAGGGGAAGTGAGATGTTCCTTTTCAACTGTCAAACTATCAAAGCAGAATTTCCCCGCCTCCCTTACACAATGGTCTTTCTTTGAATGTGTTACTTTAAAGTCCTCATAAATTAGCCATTTGCAGTTTGTTCCAAAACAGGCCAACTCACAGGGGTGCTCAGTGCTTGGTATTCGCAGCTTTTGTTGCTCTGGCCCCCTCAGAGTCTCAGGCCATAACTCAGCAATAGAGGGGAGCCGGAAGCTGTTGTTTCTGAGCTTTGCAGCGTTAGAACAGCCTGCGCAGTTGGCCGCAGGTATCCCCGTTTGCTGGCTCCGGGGTCTCCCGCCCTGCCCTGCGCGGGCGCGTGGCTCTACCCGCTCGGTCCTCTTGCCTTTACACGTCCGGTGCGCACAGCTGTCTGCCTCAGAGTCGCCGCGGTCCGGGGTGGTCGGGGCTGTGCAGAGATGTCTGCACGCCGGGGCGAAGTGGGGCCCTGCAGCCCATGCTGTGTCGCCACCAACCACCACTCACGTCCCTCCCAGCAGCTTGCTTACCCCACGGGGCTTCTGGCTCCTTGGACAGATGTCACGTCACCTGGCGCAGGTGGCCTTGCACGGACACGGGAGTTGGCGCATGCCTGGACTGGTGTGGAGCTGAAATAAGACTCTTAGCACAGTGTCTGGCACATAGTAAGCCAGTTATTTTCCTCTTACCTCTGAAGGAATAAATCAGTATTCCCATCCCATTCCAGACAGCCATCCATGTTGAGACTCCTCAAATTTAAATCCTTCTGGCTTCAACTTATTTACAGTTACTGTTTTGCTCTTGTTAGAGACAAAGGTTTTCGTGGTCATTATGGCTTAGTTTGTAATGAAATGAAAGATGTTATAAGTGACAGAAGGTGAAATTGTAAGGTCAGAAGAGTCTCCCCTTCTTTCCCTCTTCTCCACTCTGCTTTTCCCTTTTGTGGAATCCAATGTATGAGAAGGAAGTTTCAGGTACCCACTTTTGTCTTCACCTGTGGGTACGTGGGTGTTTGGGTGTCCACGGGTAAATTGCTGGAGGCTGTTGAGTACATTTGGTCAACCTGTCTGTTACCTGGCTGGTTGCAGTATGAAGCACAGGGAAGACAATGCTGAATTTCAAGGCTTGCTGCTTATGGAATGGGACACAGCTGAAGTTTTTGTTTTGGGGTGTTTGGAGTTGTAAATGTAAATGTCAATTCTGTGGCTATTTCAGGACTTTAGCTGGGATGACAGTTTTTCTCCATGCCTCGTTTCTGGCCCCTAGCTACCTTGCTGACACAAGATGAGTGCTGTGTCTGTTCCGTGTGCACGGCTCAGGGAACCGCTCCCAGTGAGCTGCAGCTGCGCATCAGTCCAGGCTGTTTATGAGGCTGCTAGTAGCTCAGAAACCCATCAAGCTGCAGCTCCCCCCTTCAAGAGCGTTTGCAGGAACTAGAGTGCTGGCATTTTCTACCATGTGATAAGAGTAGAGTTTTTCCTCATATCTATTTGTTTTTTTTTTAATTTATTTATTTATGCATACAAGCACTGGGGTACAGGCCAGAGGTGTGTGTGTGTGGGGGTGGGGTGGGTGAGAGGATTCACCACAGACAAAGCGGAGAGCAGCACAGACAGATCAACGGAAGTACACTGCTGAGGGGAGCAGCGGGCGAGGCAGGAGAGGTCTGCTGCGCCACGTGGGTCCCCTCCCTGGCCAGCGGCAGGGATCGAACTCGTGCTGCAGTGGCTGTGGTCTGCTTCACAGTGCGTTGCTTAACCCACTGCGCCACCTGGGAGGCCTGAGGCTTCTTTATTCATTGGGTGCCCACCAAGGCCCCGAGGCGCCGGGAAGGAGGACGGCCCTCCAGTCTAAAGTCAGACTCACTGTCGTGGCCATGACAGTGCAGGGCAGCCCGAGTCATTTTCCCCCTATTGTTACTTTCTCACTCCCTGTCTCCAGGAGACAGGCGGCTCCCCATTCCTTTGTGACTGTCAGGCCCGAGTCATCTCTTCACAGTAGGCGCTGCAGAGTCACACACCACGTTCAGGTCTAGCCGGCTCCTGCCGGGTCTCAGCCGCAGCCCTGGCAGCGTGGTGGCCAGGACGCCGGCCAGTGGCGAGAGGGGCTTGCTGGTGACCGTGGCCCTTGTTTCCGGTCTGTTTTTGTGGAGTACAAGATGCTTTTAGGGGCGGCACGTTCTCGATGCCAGCGGACTGGGCATGCCTACTGCCAGGAAGCCCAGACCCCTTTTGTAAGACACGTGAATTTGCACCTACAGACAAAGCCGGCTGTCTCATAGAGAGGATAGTGTACACCATCCGCATCTCAATAAAAAATAATCTAATTAAAACCAAAAAAGGGATAATGGTCCCGCAGATGGCCTTGGCAGCTTAGCTGCTGCTTCTGCTGCAGACACAAAATGGAATATATGTTAGAATTTGAGAAAAGTCATCGAATAAACAGCAAACAATTCTTCTGAAAAAAGTTTGAACAAGTTTGGTTTGGGCTTTTGGGCTTTGTTCTCCTTAGAGTCCCATAGTAAGTCTGAGCTCTAAACAACTCACTTTGGTTTTGAGGACTCAGGCTTTTTTCCCATGAAAGTAATTTTGGGGCCTCCCTGGTGGTGCAGTGGGTTAAGCAATGCACTATGAAGCAAACTTCAGCCACTGCAGCACGAGTTCGATCCCTGCTGCCGGCCAGGGAGGGGACCCACATGGCGCAGCAGACCTCTCCTGCCTCGCCCGCTGCTCCCCTCAGCAGTGTGTTTCGGTTCATCTGCCTGTTCTGTTCCCGCTCTGTCTCTGGTGAGTCCTCTCACCTCCTGCACCTCTGACCTGTACCCAGCTTGTATGCATAAATTTAAAAAAAAAAAAGAAAGTAATTTTGGTTGATTTACATCTTTAAAACTTTGTATCTTTAAAATTTATTTGTCTTTATAAAAATTTATATCTACAGAATCTAGGACATCTTTGCAGTTTTAAAATGAATATTTTAAAAACCATTTCCCCCCTATAATTTGCTACTTTGTTACAACTTTTCCTGGGTTTTCTTCTAATTATTATGTGTGATTCGATGTTGGTGTCTATGCAGTTGTATCTACTACTTTAAACCCGAGGGTCCTCTTTGAATGTGCCTCATTGACGTGCTTCTTGCTCAGCAGTGAGACTCGGGAGCGAGAGGGCTGTTGGGACAGCAGCGTGAGGTCAGCTTAGTCTTCCGGCCGAAAACAGACATCCCCTGAAGTTTGAGGCCCAGATAAAGCAGCATATTTTTTCTTGGTCTAGGCTTGAATAGAGAGTTGGTAGCTTTATGCAGTGTGTGCGCAGATGGTGAGGTGCTGAGCGCGCTTTAGCTTTGGGGGTTCAGAGTGGCCAGCTGAGTGCAGTTATGTGACGTGCCTGGAAGAAAGCTTTGGTTCTTGGGGGGAACGAGGCCTTTGTGCTCTGCTGGGAATGGCAGTGTTAATGCTCGCACACACATGCGCACACACAGCATACAACACGCACACAGTAAACAGTAGAATGATAGACTGCCATTTCCCAGTTTTTTGTTGTCTAGAGAAGATCACAAGGAAAAAAGGTCCCAGGTTTTGACTTTTAAAAAACTCTCAGTAGAAATGCTTGTTACTCAAATAAGATAAGGAGTCAAAACAAAGAGTTTTCAGAATGTCTGAAAGAAAATAAACAAATGGTGTATTTTTTTGATTTCTAAAAATGTTTCAATGTCTGACAACTCTTCAGGACACAAACTCGAACAAATTTATGTAGCGTTCTTTTTTCTTTTTTAAGATAGATTTGTTTATGTGTGCAAGAACTGGGGTACAGGCCAGAGGTGCAGGGGTGAGAGGATTCACCAGAGACAGAGCGGGAGCAGAACAGGCGGATCCACTGACACCCACTGCTGAGGGGAGCAGCGGGCAGGCAGGAGATGTCTTCTGCGCCATGTGGGTCCCCTCCCTGGCCAGGGATCGAACTCGTGCTGCAGTGGCTGCAGATGCTTCATAATGCAATGCTTAATCCCTTGCACCACCAGGGAGACCCCCTAAGTACTATTTTTGTCTGAAATGGCTCAAGGGACCGCCATCCCTTCTACTCACTGTGCTTTCCCTCTCTAGAGCGCCTGCCCACAGAGGCTGCCCAGTGAGTGTCGGTAAACGAGCGCAGAAGTGGACAGATGGTTGGGGCCATCCGAGTCCAGTTATCCCATCATAGATGGGGCTTTGGTCTCCGCGTGGGGCTGTGGGGGGTGGGCAGGGATCAGTTCTGACTTTGGGCTGCTGATGTGACCCCTTTGCCCTCCAGGAAGTGGACGTTGTGGTCGCGCCATGCCAAGACCTCCGGCCCACAGTGGACGTGCTGAGTGACCTGGCGAATGACTTCTTGCCTGTGATCATCTACGCGTTCCACAAAGATGAACTCTCCGAGCGGGACGAGCAGGAGCTCCAGGAAATCCGAAAGTATTTCTCCTTTCCCGTGTTCTTTTTCAAAGTGCCACAGCTGGGCTCAGAGATCATTGACTCCTCCCCCAGAAGAACGGAGAATGAGCGGTCCCCGCTCCATCACCAGCTCGCTGACCTGGGCTACCTGAGCGGCGGTCACTGCGGCTGTGGGGCTCCCAGCCAGGGCGCGAGGGCTCAGAGCATGCTGGTGGAGCAGGCGGAGAAGCTGAGGCACCTGAGCACGTTTTCTCACCAGGTGCTGCAGACTCGCCTGGTGGAGGCAGCGAAGGCCTTGAACCTGGTGCACTGCTGCTGCCTGGACATCTTTATCAACCGGGCCTTCGACATGCAGCGGGACCTGCAGATTACTCCCAAGCGTCTGGAATACACTCGAAAAAAGGAGAACGAGTTGTACGAATCCCTGATGAATATCGCCAACCGAAAGCAAGAGGAGATGAAAGACATGATCGTTGAGACACTGAACACGATGAAGGAGGAACTTCTGGACGACGCTGCCAACATGGAGTTCAAAGGTGGGTCCCTGTGAGGCAGCGGGGCGCCAGGACTGCTGGGCCTCGGGGAGCCCGTCACACCAGGAACCGCCTAGATCATGTCCTCAGAGAGCTTCCTGCTTGACCCCGCTGGCACCCCCAGGACTCGGCCCAGCTGTGGTGGATTCATGCAGTTTAAGTCTGTGTCCTTGACCCTGGCGGCGGCGGTGGTGGCGGGAGAAGCGCTGCTTGAGGTCGTGCTTTAACGTTGCCCCTTCACCTGCTTTGCTTGCTCTATGTGTCCTGGTCTCATTCTCTCTTAAGGCTGCCCCTGAACCCGGATCCGCAGGATCTCCCTTTCTATCCTATTTACGTTCTGATTATTGTCTAAGACCCTCGAGCTGAAGGCGCATCGGGTCTGGGTCTTACTTTCCCACGCCCTTTGCAGCTCGCCCGAGTCCTGCGTACAGTGCCTGCCCGGAGAATGGCGAGCGTGCAGCGGTGGTCTGTGCGTCGCACTTACAGACACAGAGGGAATACAGCTGACTTAGCAAGCACGGGTGCCCGATTTCTCATGGGTGTTTCTAAAGATGAGCAAAGGTAACGGTCTGGTGCCTAAATGCCCGCTGTAGAAAGTCCTTGCTGAGGAATGCCCCCTGGCAGTGGAAGTCTTCCGGACATTAAAAGCCCTGGAGGGCGAGTTCCGTGCTGTAACACAGATGACGAAGGGTGAGCCACAGGCAGGTTCGCAGGTACAAAGCACGTGCTGGTTACGTGCCAGGTGCACCATGTTGGTGCCCGGGGTGGGGTGGTCGGTCCAGCAGATGTGGGAGCAGCTGGGAGCAAGCGGGTCAGGTGTCCGGCTGCCGCTGCGCGGTGGGTGATGGGTCTCTTACCTGGCTGGCTTGTGCTAAGCGTGGCTTACATGACTGCTGCTTGCCTGTTCTAGAACCTCTCTGGGTGTCCTTGAGGCACGGGTAAGTAGATTCAGAAGAGAGCTACCACACAGTCTGTGGAGCTAAAATTCTTGGGCTGTTTTTTCTTTGTTCTTGAATAAATGCATTCATACTAGGTATCAAGTCATGCTTAGTAAGTTATTTATTGCTTCAAAAGACAGTATCTGCATAGATAGAACTTACCAGAGGTTAAAGGCGCTGACCTGACCCACTGTCATCTAGTCCCCCTCTGTATGCTCCTCCACCCCTTGCTTTTTCACTTCTTAGCTTAAGAGCTTTCCATAGTGTGCATATAAGTGTGGCTTCTGACCGTTCGCCACCGATGGACGCTAAGTTTGTTCCTCTACCCCCAATCACCTGCACCCCCCACTCCCAGCTCTTACAGATGTACCACCTTGACCACTTTTGTACAGATACGTCTCTGGGACTGGTAAGGGCATGTTACTAGGAAAAGAATCCCAAGCAGCAGAATAGATTTTGTTTAGTTGGTCAGTTAAAAATTTTGATACTGGGCCCCCCTGGTGGTGCAGCGGGTTGAACGGTGCACTGTGAAGCATCCGCAGCATAGCAACGCGAGTTCGATCCCTGCCACCGGCTATGGAGGGACCCACATGGCGTAGCAGACCTCTCCTGCCTCGCCCGCTGCTCCCCTCAGTAGTGTATTTCAGTTGATCTGCCTGTTCTGCTCCCCACTCTGTCTCTGGTGAATCCTCTCACCTCCCCTACTTCTCTGGCCTGCACCCCTGCTCTTGTATGCATTAAAAAAAAAAACTTAAAAAAAAATTTTGGTACTGCCAAATTTCCTGCAAAGACAGGCCTCCAACTGGTACTCCGCCGGTAGGCAGGAGAGCGCCTGGTGGGGAGCAGAGCTTCTTACAGGTAACTCGGCCTCTCTTGCAAAACACCTTCTAAGCCTGCAAGGTAGTGGCACGGGGGACGACGATCTGTTTTACTTTTTATTTATCTAATGATTGATTAGAATTGAATTCCTAACTTTTGGATCGTCTGCATTGGTAAACAGTGTGAACTACCACAGAGAGCGGTTTTGGAATCTGAGCGGTAGCCCAGATGCCGGCTGTCTGCTCCTGGTGAGCTGCCATCCCCTTCCCGCTGTCCCTTTGTCCTCTCTTTGCCATCACTTCCTGACCTGCAAGCTACAACCACTGGTGCCACCTGGCAGTGACGGTGGGTTGCATTGACCGCGGACGTGAATCACTTGCTGCGGCGCCTTTCAGATTCTCAGTGCTGCTCCTCCCCTTCTCCGAGGGACCTGCAAGCTGTAAACTGGCCGCACTAAGCGAGCTTCAGGGCGGCCGCCCGCTCCGTGAGGCCCTCGACCCGTCGCGCTCAGAGTCCGTCGAGCAGCTGTGACGCTCTGCCAGCTCCCTGCCTCTGCCCGGGAGCTGCTCAGTCGTCTCTGTGCCTCCGCAGATGTCACCGTCCCCGAGAACGGAGAACCAGCGTGCACCAGGGAGATCAAGTGCTGCATCAGGCAGATCCAGGAGCTCATCGTCTCTCGGCTGAACCAGGCCGTGGCCAACAAGCTGATCAGCTCGGTGGATTACCTGCGCGAGAGCTTCGTCGGCACCCTGGAGCGGTGTCTGCAGAGCCTGGAAAAGTCCCAGGACGTCTCGGTGCACATCACCAGTAATTACCTCAAACAGGTGCGCAAGCGCAGCGTCACGGGCCGGTCGGGGCAGAGGCCACACGAGCCTGACTCCAGGCCAGCAGGACTTGCCCTGTGGGCTTCGGGCTGACAGTCTGGAGTTTTCTTTCCCCTGTACTGTGACCGTTGTGGGTGGGAGCCGCTGGTGAAGCTGCAGCTGAGGGGGAGGTGATGAAGCTGGAGGCCCGAACAGTCACAGACTAGGCTGTCAGCCCTCGTTGAATCTGCACGTAGACGTTGGGAACCTTCAGATTATACTTCGGTCCTTCTTCATTTACTTTTTGTTACGGAAACTTAAGTTTCCCTACGTTAAGGTCACCACGAGACGTCCAGTTCTGTCCTTCACCGTGTGGCTGTCCTCAGCGTCCCAGTTTGCCCACCCTCTCCCCTTTGGATGAGACTCTTGAAATACGTGTCACTTTCTGCATTTTTAAAATAGACACTCTCTCAGGGCATGCTGATTAGCTTTTGTGCGTTTGTTTCCTTTCAGATCTTAAACGCCGCTTACCATGTTGAAGTCACATTCCACTCAGGGTCCTCGGTCACTAGGATGCTGTGGGAGCAGATCAAACAGGTAGAGACCGCTCAGAGCAGAGTTCAGCTCGTAGCTGGCCCGAAAGAGTCTTAGTCGCTCACAGAGAACTGACACCAAGGGTGCTGGGAGGCCGTTTGCTGCCTGAAGCGATTCTGCTTTAGGCCTGCCCCCCGCAGGCTCTCCCAGCAGCGTGTTTAAATGACCTTATGTAGCCCTAAGACTGCGCTGAGCCTGAATGTGACTGTAGGGCCAGATTCTGTGCTGGAGGCTGTGGGTGTGGTTCCTGTTCGGGATGTGGCCTGGCTCTTCTGTCGAGTTATTTATGAGTTCAGAAGGGAGTTTCTCAGGCCTCCTGGGCCCTGACTTTACTGTTCTGAGGGTGTGTGAGCTCAGACGAGGGCCGGTGTTCGTGATACTTCCCGCTGCGCCACGCCACGCCCTGATTTTGAGGTATTAGAAGGAAGGCCCTTGGCTTGATGTGGCTCCTCATGAGTGGGCCCCAGAAAGAGAAGGGTGCTGCTCGTCCCGCGGTGCGCTCAGCTGTCTCATCCTGACAGATCATCCAGCGCATCACGTGGGTCAGCCCACCCGCCATCACTATGGAGTGGAAGAGGAGGGTGGCCCAGGAAGCCATCGAGAGCCTCAGCGCCTCCAAGCTGGCCAAGAGCATCTGCAGCCAGTTCCGGACCCGGCTCAATAGCTCCCATGAGGCTTTTGCAGCGTCCTTGAGGCAGGTGAGTTGGTCGGGAGGGAGGTGGAGTGGGCCCAGCAGACACGCCTCGGCAGCTGGGGTGGTTTGCTGGCTGCTTGCTGTGTGAGTTTGTCAGTCACCGGTGTTTTCTGTTCTGCTCACTGATAACGTGGTACAGGAAGTTTCGTCAGTAAATGTTTCACTGGGGCAAAGGCAGGGAGCTCAGTTAGTTTTCATTTCACTGCGGAGGGAATGAAGGTTGAGGGGTAGAGGGTTTATATAAGTTTATGTAGCATTTTAGGCATGAGTGACAGAAAGGGATGCCGCTGCAATTTTCACACTCGTTCACAAGCAAGCGACGTGTGTGTGTGTTGTGTCGGGGCAGGGACAGTAGGCAGAGGTGATCATGCGTCAGAGAACACGTACCACCCGCTGAGAGCCTGGCGTGTCGTTCTCAGCGCTGCCTTCTGCACGTGCCTTATTCAGGCCTCACGGTGATGCTGACGAGGGAGGTGTTTCCCTCCTCTACAGGAGGTCAGGAAACCAGCACTAGCTTCTCAGTAGGTCATTTCTTTCTTCTCTGACTCCTTCCAGCTGGAAGCTGGCCACTCGGGCCGGCTGGAGAAGACCGAGGATCTGTGGCTGAAGGTTCGGAAGGACCATGCCCCCCGCCTGGCCCGCCTTTCTCTGGAAAGCCGGTCTCTGCAGGACGTCCTGCTGCACCGTTAGTCTCTCTTTACTCCCGAGCAGACCGGGGGTTCTGCACACTTCACAGTCGTGTGCAGACTGGGAGGACCCAGTGTCTACAGCTGCCTTCAGGTGGAGCTGCCGAGGCAGCCACGATGTCATTGAATTCCTGAAGCCCGTTGGCCCTGCCACTTACACAGTTCCCATGACGTGACCAAAGTTATTTAAGTCAGCCAGTTCGGGCACTTTCCACTGGCTTCAGGATGACGCCAGAATTGCTTTCCCTGGCATGGTTACAGCTTCCTGCTGTTAGGCAGCTCCACACCTAGCATTTTTGGAATGTTGCCCAGCAAGCTTCCTGCCCCCCTGCTTTACCGCTCTCTGTTTCTGCTAGGTAAGCCGAAGCTGGGGCAGGAGCTGGGCCGCGGGCAGTACGGTGTGGTGTACCTGTGCGACAGCTGGGCAGGGCATTTCCCCTGTGCCCTGAAGTCGGTCGTCCCTTCAGATGAGAAGCACTGGAATGACCTGGCCTTGGAGTTTCACTACATGAGGTCAGTCGTGGTCTGCTCTTTATGGGAACAATTCCAGAGAAGCAGCCAGAAACCGGGTGTGAGTTTTGTACCACGAGTTTTGTGCCTTCTCTCCCAGACCGGGTCTCAGGACGGTGAGGGCTGGTTCTTGCTTCTGCCCTCTCCGCTGTCCTCCCCTCACCAGCCTGCCCTCTTGGGTTACTCCGTGACTCCTGTCCGTGTCAGGAAGGGCCCCCTCTCCGCCCTCCTGCGCCGAAGGCCGCGCCCTCTGTGCTCGGCCAGGGCCTCGGGCGGCTTCCTGCGGCGCTCCCCTCAGCCCGTCTCTGCAGGTCTCTGCCGAAGCACGAGCGCCTGGTGGACCTGCACGGCTCCGTCATCGACTACAGCTACGGCGGCGGCTCCAGCGTCGCGGTGCTGCTCGTCATGGAGCGGCTGCACCGGGACCTCTACACGGGGCTGAAGGTGAGGGCCATGGCGGCTGCTCCCTTGGGGCCTCCACCTCACGCACGCTGCAGGCGCCCCCAAGCTCTGCCGCCCCCTTTTCTAAAACACTTAAAAAATGTCTCGGAATCTCAAGCAGAATTCAATGCGTAGAGAAATAGTGAAATGTGTGGCAAAAAGACTCAATCTGTTTTAGACCCAGAATACTGAAATTCACCAGCTCACCTCCGTGGTGGTAAAAGTCTAGGCTGCTCAGAGGAGCAGAGAGTTCTGCGTCTTGCACTTCTGTGCTCTGTCCCCTTTTTGTTCTCAGCGGACAGAGCCGATTCTGGTTGTTTAGCAAGTGCAGCAATGGCTGCTTTGCGCAGCCCCGTGCTCAGCACCACGGCGGAGATCAGGAAGTGACTGCCAGGACCTGCGGCATCAGCACAGTTGGGGAAGGCCTGGAGGCGCGGCGTCTGCGCGGACGAGCACAGCTGCATGCCTAGTGGGGCGGTTAGAGAGGAGGCTGGCCCGGGGGGAGCCGCGGGGCTGCTGGGGCCCGTGACCGCCGGCTCTGGGGGGCCGGTGCCTGGAGGAGCGCGGGGCGGCGAGGTGCAAAGTCTCCCGGAAACCAGTTAGAGGGAAGCTAGAAAGGGTCAGCGTCCCCAGAGATCTCAAATTCTGAGACGCTGGACGCTGTTGGAGGATTTTGTTTGACTGGGATGAAGCAGCTCAGCTGCTGTTGAGTCGTCCGNGTCCCCCCCCCCCCCCCCCCCCCCCGTCTGAAACAGCCATCAAGGGGGCAGTCGAGGGGTTCCTCCTGTCTGTCCTGTGCTGGCAGCAGCTCACCCCAGAGGACCCAGGTTGTTCTCATCACATGGGCACTTTCAGGAGTCAGCAGAGGAGCCGGGCAGCGTCTTCGGGAACCGTGAGAAAGCAGCGCCATGGGAGGGGGCTCTGCAGTAGCTCGCCAGTCCGTTTCAGAGGCTCGAGGCTCGGCCTGCGCTGCGGCCTTTCTGGAGAACCATACTTGAGCTTTTTGCTTAGTGATGTAGCGCGCTCCGCAGTCCAGGAGACCCCAGATCAGAGGTTTGGTAGAAGCAGGATGAGTGACTTGGTATTTGAACCCATAAAATGAAACCGGGGTTAACCAGGCCTACAAAGCAGTGGCCATAAACGGTCTGAGGGGCCGGGAGTGCTTCTGTGGACCTCAGCGCAGGCCCCGAGCGTGTGGGGCTGGACAAGCGCTGACGCCCCCGGCCGTTGTGCCCGTCCTGGCCGCACGTGGGCCTGCTCCGCGGGGCTTTACCTGCCTTGGGACCTTGCCCTTCCTTGCTTTTTCCTCCTCTTCCCTCTCACTGCTTTCCTCTTTTTTGCCAAGCCACACTTCTGTCCTTGTGTACCGCAGTGCAGACAGCCTGTCGGTACCCCCCAGAGGGACGCCTCGTTCAGTCAGAGTCAGTGACATGTAAGCGCTTTTGTACCCCCAGGCTGGGCTGACCCTGGAGAAGCGCTTACAGATCGCCCTGGACGTGGTGGAGGGCGTCCGCTTCCTGCACAGCCAGGGCCTTGTCCACCGTGACATCAAGCTGAAGAATGTGCTGGTAAGTGAGCGCCGCTCCCCAGGGTGACACCCTCCCCGTGCAAGCGCGGCCCTGCAGGGGCCTGGACGTGACCGGTGGTGGGGCTGAGGGCAGCCGGAGCAGGACAGCGGCGGAGGGGAGGGCCCTGGGCTCAGACCTTAGCCGTTGCTCGGCAGACAAAACTTAAGCCGTGGAGGGCTTTTCCTGAGGAAACTGACACAAACGCACAGAAGTGTTCGCAGAGCGGGGCAGTGAGGCTCGTCATGCCCTTCCCTTGGTCTGTGCTCTCCGCTTTCCCCCACGGCCTCCGTCCCTGTGTCTCTCTTCTCCCTCTACTCTCGCTGTTTTTTTTGAACGGTATGAAAGTAGTTGCAGATAACACTTTGTTCCTAAATACTTCAGATCATATCACCTAAACAAGAGGACATTCTTCTATGTAACTAAGATGCCATCATCACATCCAAGAAATTTGATGTTGATAGAATACTATTAGTTAATATTTTTTATCTGTTCCAGACATACCCAGTCATCCCAAATATGATTGACTTTATCCAGGGGGCTACCAGGGGTCTTGGGGTGTACTTTGCTGTCAGTTCCTCAGCCTCGTGCAATCTGGACTAGCCTGCCATTTCTTTTACTCTGTGACATTGATATTTCTGGGGGTTCCGGGTCTTGAGTGTGATCATGCTCGGGCAGGGCCGAGATGGTAGATGCACCTTCGTGAGACAGTCACAAGCCCACCAGGCCTCTTCTCTCAGTTACGAAGAAGCTTTTGCAGTGCGGCTCCCGAAAGTGTATTGGATCATCACTGAAGAGTCTCTGATAATATTTAAGTAACATGTGAAGATGACAGCAGTTTAGGGGAAGATCTTACTAAAATTACAGCCTGAAACCTCAGAGCTTGTCAGTAGCTAAACAATACATAGACTTATTGTCTCGGAGCTTTGGGAGAGGAGATGATAGGGATTCAAGTTCTCCTCAGCTGAACAGTCTGTCAGCCTTCTCACTCTTCTACTTTCTGCCTTAGAGTCTGGCAGTCAGATGAGAAATACTTCCCTCAGTGTCCTTGTTTTAGTTGTTCTTCCAAGATTTTGTTAAGCTCCTGGTGGGCTCCACGTGCAGTGCCATGTGCTGGGGCTACACGGATGAAAAAGACAGTTCCCGCCATCAGGCAGCTTACAGTCTGGGGACAAGATGGTAACGGGACTAAATGTGGTGACAGGGAGCTTAGAAAAGGCCTGATTAAATACTGCTTTAAGGTAGTATTTACCTACTTTTGAGATTGGGTATGCAGGGGTTAAAGTCCCAGTGCTGTCAAGCTGTCTACAGCCACTGAGGCACAAGTAAGATCCCCAGCCAGGGAGGGGACCCACAGGGCGCAGCAGACCTCTCCTGTCTCCCCGCTGCTCCCCTCAGCAGTGTGTTTCAGTCAGTCTGCCTGTTCTGCTCCCCGCTCTGTCTCTGGTGAGTCCTCTTACTCCCGCACCTCTGGCCTGTACCCCAGTTACTGTATGTATAAGTAATAAAATAAATCTTAAATAAAAGAGAGATTGGGTATGCAGCTGAGTGTGGGTGCGGGGCAGCCTCAGGGTGACTGTCCCTCTGCTTGGTGGTAGCTGGACAAGCAGAACCGCGCCAAGATCACTGACCTGGGGTTCTGCAAGCCGGAAGCCATGATATCAGGCAGCATCGTGGGGACGCCGATCCACATGGCCCCCGAACTCTTCACAGGTAAGCGGAAGGGCAGGGAGTGGGTTTGGGCAGGGCTCTACCCTTTAACCCTGAGTGCTGCCCCTTGGGGTACAGGCAAGGGAGAACCCGGAGGAAGGAAACCTAAGACAGGCAGGGGGAGATGAAGGCGCAAAGGAGTGAGGAGGAACAGTGTCAGCGAGAGTCGCTAGGTGTTCTTTAGATGCTGAGTTGTTAATGTCATCATTGCCATAATCAACCATTATTTAATCATAAAGTATTGATTGATTACCTTTATATGTAATAGGAGTTGTCTCCTATCATTAAACACCTTATAGTTGACAGACGTATTGAGTAGAGGCAAAAGAATTAGGGAGCCGTATTAGACAGCATATGATTAAGTGCTAAATTAAGTGCTGCATAATACTGGTGTTTGAGAAGTGATAAATGAAGGTTGAAATGTTTGGTTTTGTGGTAGAGGTATGATTTCAGCTAGAACTTTAGTCAGATCTCGAAAAATCGATAGGTAGGAAGCGAACATAATAAATCCTTTGAGTTAGACAATATATATTTTTTCCATATATTTAATCCATTTAATTCTCACAGTAATTCTGTGGTGACGTTAATGCATTTTTCTGTCCACGACATGGAGAAAGTGAAGTTGAGCCAAGACTGGATAAAAAGCCACCCCAGAACATGGAGCTAGAAAGCAGTGGGTTGGACTCTAGGTCCTCTGTCTTCAGAGGTCAGTAATATACTATGTAGGAGAGAACATTCTGGAGCTGGAGAAGGAGACGCATGAAGGAAATCATGGAGTAGAGATAAGCATGACAAGGTGAAATCTATTTGGGAGTAGTAGCAGACAAAGTTGGAGATAAACTACACCAGACTTGAAATTCATGAGGCTTGATATGGAAGAAGTAAGGGGCTAGTGAGCTTTTGGAGGTGAGGGAAGAAAGAAAATGTTATGGAAAATTAACAGCAATAGGCAGAGGGGTTATAAGAACCAAGGTAAGATAGAGGGGTTGTAAGAACCAGTGGCGGTTGTCTCTAAGATTTATCGGTAGAGGGCCTCCTTGGTGGTGTAAGGGTTAAGACTCAGCACTGTGAAGCATCCACAGCCACAGCAGCGGGTTGAGCGCCCCACTGTGAAGCATCCTCGGCACAGAGCACGAGTTCGATCCCCGGCCAGGGAGGGGACCCACATGACGCAGCAGACCTCTCCTGCCTCCCCGCTGCTGCTCCCCTCAGCAGTGTGTGTTGGTAGATCTGCCTGCTCTGCTCCCCACTCTGTCTCTGGTGACTCCTCTCACTTCCCCGCACCTCTGGCCTTGTATACATAAATAAATAAATCTTAAAATAAAAGGCTTTGTTTTCCTTTTGCTTTGTCAATTTCTAGTCTTGTCTCTCAATATCTAATACCTCCCAGTGTCATCTTTTTTTTTTTTTAAACTACATATCACAATCTCCTGGGGAGATTTTTTTTTAAAGATTATGCACACAAGAGCAGGGGTATAGGCCAGAGGTAAGGGGGTGAGATGATTCACCAGAGACAGAGCAGGGAGCAGAACAGGCAGATTGAAACACACTGCTGAGGGGAGCAGCGGGGAGGCAGGAGAGGTCTGCTGCGCCCTGTGGGTCCCTCCCTGGCCGGGGATCGAACTCGTGCTCTGTGCCGCGGATGCTTCACAGTGCGGCGCTCAACCCGCTGTGCCACCAGGGGGGCCCCAGTGTCGTCATTTTTTATACTGTAAAATGCATGTTATAAATGGGGTCACCATTTATGTGGGGTTGTTATGAAAGATGATGAACTTTAACGGCCTTACAAAAAAACGTGTCAGGACTGCAAGACAGCGGTGATGCTGCTGTTTCCTCTTCCGGGCTCCTGACTTTGACCTTCCTTGCTGTTGCAGGGAAGTACGATAACTCCGTGGACGTCTATGCGTTCGGCATCCTTTTCTGGTATATCTGCTCGGGCTCCGTCAAGCTCCCTGAGGCGTTTGAGAGGTGCGCCAGCAAAGACCATCTCTGGAACAATGTGCGGAGAGGTGAGAGCTCCAGCTCCCCTGGGGAGAACAGACGCCCCTAGGCGCCTCCTGCCCCCTCCCCGGCAGCCCCCAGCCCTGACCACGTGCATCCTTAAACTGTTGCAGAGCCCCACGGAGACATTTAAGTCAAACCTTTGCTGAGGTAGCATTTTACTTACTGCCTCAAAGAAGTGTTTCCTGTTAACTTTTCCAGTTCGACTTCTTCAGCCGGCTGGCGTGTCCCAGGCTTGCATCACGGTCAGGCTCTCGCCGAGCCAGCGTTGCGGTGAAGCCAGTGCTCGTTGCGTCCCGGCAGCCCGAGCCCCAGCTGGACAGCAGCTCCGAGTGGCCGCCCCTCTTTGTCGCGCTAGTCCCCCCTCACTGACGTCTGACTCCCACGCCTCTCTCTTCCCAGGGGCCCGCCCAGAACGCCTGCCCGTGTTTGATGAGGAATGCTGGCAGCTGATGGAAGCCTGCTGGGATGGCGACCCTTCTCAGAGACCTCTTCTGGGCATTGTCCAGCCCATGCTCCAGGGCATCATGGACCGGCTGTGCAGGTTAAAATCTGAGCGGCCAAACAGAGGACTCGATGACTCTACTTGAAAGCAAGTAGCTTCTTCTTTCGTTCTCTTACTTCTTCCCTTTCCCTCACTTTTGGCTGTGAGGAGAACTTGACGTTATTCATCCCGGTGAGCTCGCAAGGGAACTGTTGGTGGGCAGCGTGAGACTGGGCAGGCAGAGCTCTGGGATGACTGTTCGAGCATATTCAGCACTTCACTACCCCACCCCCCGCTGCCTTCAGCACACTGTCGGGGCGCAGAGCGGCTGGAGGACGCAGCGCGCTGGCTCCGAACTGAAGAGGGTCCTTGCTGCCCCGGTCTCACTGCCGGCGGGACGCTGCCACGCAGAAGCTCCTACCTTCATCGTTCCGGCGCGCCAGGATGGTTTGGTTCTGCCAGTCGTCAGCGCCTTGGAGGGTCTGGGCTTGGTTCTGGGGTTGCCGGGACATAGGAGCGAAGAACTAACTTGCAGCCGCCTGGTGCCGGAGGCTGGTGAGAGGGCCGGAAACGAAGTGTGTGCTGTGCTGCGAGTGTCCGTTTGTGGGGCCAGAAGGCCTGACTGTGCAGGAGGGTCTCGGTGACGTTTCCTAGCGCCGCGAGGAGACGTGACGGTGCGTGTGTGCGCTCACGCCCTTGGCTCTGAGTCAGCGGGCCTTGGGACAGCTGTGCTTCTCCCGCGGGGCTGAACCCTTTTTTTTTATCTCAAGATGGGTGAGCGCCAGGTGACATGGTACTCAGGGGTGGGTGTCTGAATAAAGCTGACCCAATGCTAAGTATTTGGTGCCACCTGAGAAGTGGGAACTGGTCCGGGGGCCGGGAGCCTCCAGACAAAACCCACTAGAAGGACACTAGCTTGTCTGTTTAGGCCTAAAAGGTATCAGAAACTTCTTTCCGTGTTCTAACAACACTGATATTTTAAAAACTTGATCAGTGGGATTTTTAACCAAGGTTTCTCCTGTAATTTTCTTCCTTCTTTTTATCTTATTTAAAGTTTCTTACTAGAAAAAAAAAGAACCAGAGGAGAGCAAAGTATAGCAGAGGTCACTTTGTAGTTGTCTGTGTGCCCCTTACCGTGCGTGAGAGGGGGGCTCCCTTCCTGGGGCCTGGGGGCCAGGGGGTTGCGGGGTCAGGAGAGTTTGTCACGAAGTATGTGTCACCAGAGAAACTGACCGCAGACGAAAGAAGGGAAGCCAAACTGGTGCTCTCAGCTCTCGGCTTCAGAGGTCCCTCAGCCAAAATGGTCTGTTAGACGTCGACAAACAAGTGGGGAAGGGTCAGACGGTGGAGGTGAGCGGCCTCTGTCCACTGCCTGTGGCCGGCCCCGCGCGTGTGAGAAGGTGTGAGCTGATGGGCAGATGCGCTGCTGGAATTTTCTAGGGTGGTTTGCAACAGAATCTCCATCCTCAGCCAGTAGCGGGGCGCAACTGGAGTCTGTAGGAACGCTTTCCTCCGACTTTTCTAATTCCACTTCAGCGCTGACTCTCCCGGGCCTGACGCGATAGTTGGAACAGAGCAGCCCTGAGCACCGACAGCCCCCGCACAGCCAGCTGCCTTCGTCTCGCAGATGATAGAGGGCCGTCCGTTGGGGTTCTGCAGACTCCAGCCCTGTTGGGGTGGGATGTTCAGTCTCTCTCAGGAGTTTGAAAACTACTGTACTTTCAGTCACACTTTTCTTGTCAGCATTAGTGCGTTGTCCTTTTGGGGGCTGTCATGGAGCTTCCAGAAGGCCAAACTGGATAAAGAAGGAGAGATGAGTAGTGTGAGTCTGCTCTGGGAAATTTCAAGAAAGGTCCTGGGGGGGCCCTCTGCAGTGTCTTTTACCTCTCGCCGGGCACAGGAGTGTCGCTCCCCACAGGGCCGTGTTCTTCACATGCTGCGGAGTGTTAGTTCCTGTCCCCACTGGCCCTGGGAGGGAGGTCCTCAGAGGCCCTCTTCAGTCCACCCCTGTGGCTCATTCTGCTCTCACACGCCAGGCCCGAGCAGCGGACCCACCTCTCTTTGTCTGGGTGGTAGGCTAGAAGGGCGGGACCCATTCTAAGAAAAGAGATAAGGAGTTGTGTTTCAGTTCATTTTTGAAGAAGTATTCTGAGAAAAGGTGCACGGTATTCCCGAAGGCCCGCGGGCCAGCGCGGCCACGACCGGCATCCGGGGGGTATTTAGGTGCTCAGCGGGCTGAGCGGGCGAGTCTGTGGTGCGCTCTCTGCTGTTCCCTGCCCTCAGCGACCCAGCGTCTTTGTTCCTGGCACCCCCTGCCAGCAAGGTGCCTGGTGCAGCGCACTGCACTGGACACTGCTCCGGAGCAGCTGGGGGCTCCGGGGAGTCTGGCGGCACTGGGGCTGCAGAGGGCTCGCGTGGCCGGAGCGCTGCGGGTGAGCTTCGGCGAGACGGTGGCTGCGGAGGGAGAAGGACCGAATGAGAGAACGAGCCTTCCTGTGCTCTGTCCTTCCAGGCAGCTTCATCAGTACCTCAAGCTCCTGGCCATTTTTATGTTCTCGAAGTCAAGTCACTTGTTTGCTTCAGAACTGAGTGGTCACGGAAACTTGGGGTCCCCGCGCGGTGGCCAATCCTGTGCCCGGGCAGCTGGCAGCAGGCCAGTTCGGTGGGGCTTCCACGGGTGCCCTAGTTCCCTCCTCCTCTGCAGAGAGGGGTTCAGGGGCTGAGGGAAGGACTGCTTGTCCCTCCCAGATCAAAGAGAGTCAGCGCGGCTCCGTCGATTTCAGGGGGGCAGACGCAGACAGCAGCCTCCTCATTGTTAACACTAATGCTCCAGGAAGGAGAGGAGGAGAGGTGCGTTCCTGCCACAGAAACGGGGGGCGGTGTGGCTCCAGCCGGTCACAGTCAGCTCCGATGCGTTTTTGTGTGTCTGCTTGAGCTCCCCAGTGGGGGCTGGGAAAGTTTTCCCGGAGGAGAGAAGCAGCTTGGGCAAGACTACGGTGTTAGCTGCACTGAGTGACATTTATTTGTGGGATTTAGCACTGAGAAGCAGGGACGAGGTGATCTTAGCAGCACTTTGGGGATCGAGGCGCCCTCTGGCCATGCTTTGACGAGGTGGCTGGCTGTCCCTACTGGCTGTCCCCACTGGCCTCCATCAGAGTGGGGTGAGCAGGACAGAGCGGGGAGAGCCTATTGCCAGGAGAGTAGCTGTTTCCTTTGAGTTTTCAAAACTTGATGCTTTGGATTTGCTGGGTCAAATGCCTTTTCTTTAAAAACAAAAAAAGAGTGTCCTTCTAAGTATGTTATTTAAATCGGGGTCTTAAAAACCTGGATAGGGCTAGCGTGACATCCAAGGGGGCAAGGAGAGACATCTTGGGAAACTTGGGTGGGTGACGTCGCTTCGTCGCACGGTGCAGGTGTTCTTCACGGCCTCTCACCGCCGCAGCGTCCAAGAACACGCGTGGCCTGGAGCGGGGATGCCCTGTGTGGCAGCCTCCCTGGTGGTTAAGTTGCACTACTGTTCTTAAAAGGGTTTTATTTTTAACTTCCTCCGCTTCGCTCACACCCAGTCCAGCCGAGGTGGCCGCAGAGACGTGAACACCAACTGTCTTAGCCAGACGATTGAAAGGAAAATTGGTTTGACCCGCTCGTTGTCTTTGTCTTTATGTAATATTTTTGTTTGTTCTAAAGAACTAACGTTTATGACAGTGTTAAGTGTAACATACTAAGTGTGTAGAATAAAAGTGCAATAACGAGAGAAAATGACGTCGGCACAAACTTAGGTCCTTCCACGCCTCCTCGTGCTTTCTGGCTTCCCAAACTGTTGTCACAGCAGCTGCTGCTGTCTGGCCTGACAGACCCAGCTGTGGGCTGAGTCTCCATTTAGTATGACTTGGACTGCCTGGGTTTGGTTTTCTAAGAGTGTTCCGTGCACTTGCTGTGACGCACGAACACCAGACGTGCTGTATAATAAAGATCCCATCGCCCCCTCAGGCTTCTGTGTGCTTGGCGTTCCTTTTCCTTACCTCAGGTCTGTGTCAGCAGGACGCCCCTTCCATCCCGTGTCCACCGGGGCCTCTGCGGGCACACTTCTCAGTTTGCCTGAGGAGAAGTTGATGGAACACGGATCCCTCACGCGTGTGTGGAGGGCCGTGTCATCTCCACCCTCCAAGGGCTGTGGCAGAACAGCAGTCGCTTCACGCCCGACCCCAAGGGTGCGAGGCCCAGGCGGTTGGGGGCACCGCAGAAGTCAGCGGCGGCGGGGCGGTCCAGTGCTGCAGGAAGAAGGGCGCCGCCTCCGGATGGCAGCGGGCACCGCCTGCGAAGCATACGTGGCTCCGCTGCCCATGTGGCACCGCCGGGCGAGGCGTCTCGCGCCAGAGTGGACAGAGACCTTGAGCACAAAGCCAAACCTCCACAGGCTGGGAAAGAGAAAGGCAAGCACAAAAAGGACTCGCTGAGGAGACGCAGGAGCGTGTGGTGCCACCTGGGTCCCTGGTGGGCGTTTAGCCTCGTGTGTGTCCTCAAAATGTTTACGGACGTCTCGGAAGCATCTCATTTTCCTCCTGTTTGTTACTGACATGTGGCTCTGTAAGTCTGCTTTTGTTGTTTTTATCTTTTTTAAAGATTTATTTATGCACACAAGAGCTGGGGCACAGGCCAGAGGTGCGGGATGAGAGGATCCACCAGAGCTAGAGTGGGAGCAGAACAGGCAGATGGACTGAAACACGCTGCTGAGGGAGCAGCGGGAGGCAGGAGAGGTCTGCTGCGCCCTGTGGGTCCCCTCCCTGGTGGGGATCAGACTCGCGCTGCAGTGGCCGTGGGTGCTTCATAGTGTGGTGCGTAACCCCTTGTGCCACCAGGGAGGCCCTCTGAGATTATTTTAATCACTCGACTGCTAGACAGGGGTAGGGGAAATCTTCCTGCACAAGGGAGAGAGGGAAAAATAGGTAAATGGGAGGACATTCCCATCAAGACTCCCACTAAGGGTTTTGAACCCTGCTGTTTTCATGAGGTTTATCAGCATCCAGTCAAGAGGCTCACAGTGATCACCTTTGTCTTGAATGGGAACAGCTGTGCGTTTTCCTTCCCGTGACCTTGAGTGCCTGGGGTTGGCTTTAGAAGAGGTTTTGTGAGTCTTTCCCGTTTGTAATGATGCTCCCTTTTACTTCAAGTGGGATCTGAGCATTTTTCATTGTTGGGGAGTGGAATTGGGTAGGACTCTTGTTGCCAACAACAATGGCGGGGGGCAGCGCAAGCAAAAGGCCATCTCTATGCACGTCCGGTGATACTTAGCACAAACGTTGATGCAGTACGTGCAGGGGGAGAAAGTGGATGCACAAAGTGTTCTCTTTGACTTGTTTCTGAAGCTCTGCCCTGCTCCTGCTTGTGCCTCTCGCCGCCCCCCTCCCCACCCCTGCCCTCCTTCCAACCTGCCCTCCCCCTTCCCCAGACCCCTGTCCCTCCCTCTTCTGCACCTGCCCTCACGCCCCCACCGGGGCCACGATGCCCGCCTGGCCAGCAGCAGTGGCTTCGATGGACACCCGAGGAACCAGGTGTGCACGTGGAACCGGCTCTAAGAGAAATGGCACAGCGGCCAGACGAGCCTGTGTCCTCGCCGTCGGTGGCCGCCCCCTCACCTCACACACTGGGAGCACTTTGAGAACAGCAGCTTCCATGTCGTCCAGGAGGGAAGTCTAAATGATCTACAGCTGACGGCAGGAGAGCTCAGGCTGTCTGCAGCTTGGCAAGTGGAGCACTGGTTCGGCAGCAGGAAGGGGTGGGCAGGAAAGCACAGTAACAGGGACACTGAAGAGAGAAATGGGGGGCTGCCTATGAGCAGGGCCACCTGTACTTGGGGCTGTGAAATAGTAGAATAAAAACTCCACTATTGCTCTGCACAGGAATTAGCTATTAGGATGAACAAACTTAGTTCAATCTGCTTTTTTCCCCTCATACTGTAATCCAAATATTTTATATCCAACCATATATTTTTAAAGATTTATTTATGCACACAAGCACTGGGGTACAGGCCAGAGGTGTAGGGGGGTGAGAGGATTCACCACAGAAAGCGGGGAGCAGAACAGGCAGATCAACAGAAGCACACCGCTGAGGGGAGCAGCGGGCACAGCAGGAGAGGTCGGCTGTGCCATGTGGGTCCCCTCCCTGGCCGGCAGCAGGGATCGAACTCGTGCTGCAGTGGCTGCGGTTTGCTTCATAGTGTGTTGCTTAACCCACTGCGCCACCAGGGAGGCCCCAACCATTTTATTTTTTAAGATTGATTGATTTATGCACAGAAGAGCTGGGGTGCAGGCCAGAGTTGCGGGAGGTGAGAGGTGTCACCATAGACAGAGTGGGGAGCAGAACAGGCAGATCCGCTGAAATCTGCAAGAGGGTGACAGGAGAGGTCTGCTGCACCATGTGGGTCCCCTCCCTGGCTGGGGATCTAATTTGCGCTGCTGTGCCACGGATGCTTCACAGTGTGGCGCTCAACCTGCTGCATCACCAGGAAGGCCCTATATGCAACCATTTAAAAGTGTTGGTTTCATTAGGCTCATTCCTTTGATTAGTAAATAAATGCGTTTGTGCTTAAAAATCTGATTTACTGCTCAACCTGCAGCCAACTACTTTCATATATTAGGCGCCACTATTAGTCCTCTATTTTGTATCTGTTTTGTTCAACAGTAGTCAGACTATGAGGGCCACTTAATTCCCATTCCAAATTTTTGGGAGAGGGCTTCATTGGCTTAGCTCGGGTCAGGGCCTCACCCACACAACAGCCCACTGTGCAGCCAGGGGTGAGGCACTGTGTGAATGAGGCTTCTCTTCTGCAAACTGGTGGTGCACCATGGAGGCAGACTGATGGGAGCCTGTGCAAAAGTAAAACGCAGGACCAGGGGCCTTCCTGGTGGCGCAGTGGGTTAAACAACACACTATGGGGCAGACCGCAGCCACTGCAGCACGAGTTCGATCCCTGCCACCGGCCAGGGAGGCGACCCACGGGGCGACCCACATGGTGCAGCAGACCGCTCCTGCCTGCCCCGCTGCTCCCCTCAGCAGTGTGTTTCAGTCCATCTGCCTGTTCTGCTCCCCGCTCTGTCTCTGGTGGATCCTCTCACCTCTACTCCCACACCTCTGGCCTGCACCCCAGGGCTTGTATGCATAAATAAATAAATCTTTAAAAAAAAAAAACAATGCAGGAACACCTGTGCAAAGGTTAGTAACAATTTCAGGATGGTGCAAAAGTTATTAACAGTTTCAAGATGGCAGCCGCAGAACATTAATCCAGCCCGGCCCTTCTCAGCGTGGGGCCTGACCGCACAGTCTCACGCCATGAAACTGCTCCAGGCTCTGGGCTGGGGGAAGAGCATCAGCATCCAAAGGAGTTTCTAGACTCCTTAAGTTGAAACTGGAACCAGCGATGCTTGTTTTTGGAAGTCAAAAAGTCTCAAGTTAGGTTTTCTACCTCTTTTCCCACTTCTTTATCCTCTCTTCAAGATTCAGTAATTTTATGTGGAATTGTTTGAATGTAAATCAGCTGGCTTTGAAAAGGCTTTTGTCTCTTCCTTTCTATTATTAGGTGATGATCCTCTGGGAGGTTGTGCAAAGTGTGCTTTTGATTTGGGTGAGTCATCACCACAGGAAAAATTGATGGAGGAGTTGATGCCCTTTTAAAAACTTTTTATACTGAATTAATTAGAGATGTACAGAAAAGCTGCAAGAAGACTCTTGAGAGTTCCCATAGATTCCTTTCCATCTTCCTTAAAGTTCATATCTTATGTAATTATAGTACAATTATCAGAGTCAAAAAATTACCATTGCTGCAATACTTTTTAAAAAAAAGATTGATTTATTCCTGCATACAAGAGCTGGGGTGTAAGCCAGAGGTGGGGGGTAAGAGGAGTCACCAGAGACAGAGTGGGGAGCAGAACAGGCAGATGGACTGAAACACACTGCTGAGGGGCATAGTGGGTGAAACAGGAGAGGTCTGCTGTGGCCTGTGGGTCAGCTCCCTGGCCATGAATCGAGTTAGTGCTGCAGCCAGCTCCACAGAGCTGAGACTCAACCCACTGTGCCACTAGGGAGGCCTGGCACAATACTGTCAACTAAGGACCTTTTTCGAATTCGCCAGTTTTTCCACTAACATCTTTTTCTTACTCTAGGATTCTGTCCGGGATCCCACATTGCATTTAGCTACTACTCCTTAGCTTCATGCAGTCTGTAGCCTTTTCTGAGGATGCCTGCTCTGTTATTTTGTCAGATGTCACTCAGTTTGGGTTTTCTGATGGTTTCTCATGATTGAACTGAATATTTTAGGGAGGACGTTAGCTGAGGCTCCCCAGTGCACGTCACCTGTTCATATTAATGTTGCTGTGTCTTAGTACTGCTGGTGATGTGAACTCTATCCCTTGAACAAGGCCCTCTCTGCTGGGTTTCCCACTATAGAATTACTGTTTCCCTTTGTAGCTATTACACGCCCTGTGGGAGATATGTTGAAATATGCA
The DNA here is from genome assembly GCA_019455555.1 of Galemys pyrenaicus. Classification (NCBI taxonomy): domain Eukaryota; kingdom Metazoa; phylum Chordata; class Mammalia; order Eulipotyphla; family Talpidae; genus Galemys; species Galemys pyrenaicus. The sequence goes on along the minus strand of JAGFMF010011641.1, from coordinate 3,666,150 downwards.
AGTTCTGTTTTGCCTCAAATATCTGCCTACTCATTTTCGCACTCATCCCTGGAACGTGTCTGTAACGATTTTTGTGATTTTTGTTTATCTAGGGGCGGTGTTTTCTCCAGTCCTTTTCTTTAGGTTTATGCTACCCAGTCAAGATGATGAAGCCCTGGGCTCCTGTGTGAGCTTTTTCTTCCCATCCTTTGGAAGGTCTTTGTTGCTGATTTATAACACTTCATTTGTTAGTATTTGTATTCCACCTGACTTCCCAGTTGGTGTTAGTTGTTTATTTTCCAGGTATGTGAAACACTCCCAAAGTTCTAGGAGTCAGAGCTATACAAAAATAAGAGTCCTGCTCTTTCCTCACCTGGCTACCCTATTTTCATTCACCCCCCTTTCCCACACTTTCCCACCTACCCCCTGGAGATACCCAGTCTCCTTACTTTCTGCAGTATCTTTCCTGCACTTACTTTTCACAGATGGGCAGCAGTGTGCTCTAACTCTCTTCTTTGTCAGGGCGGCATTCTGGCCACACGCCAGTTGTGCTGTGTATTTTTCACTTAGTGTGTCTGGGAAAATGCTTTACCTCAGTTCATAGGTTCTTCCTCAGTTTTTAAAATAGATGCTGTGTATACCATTGTGTGGTGCACCACACATGCATGAACACTGTAGGGTAAAAGGAAAGCGATCAGTTGTTTCCGCCCTCCCACCGGTGGTGTCGGTGATGGACACGTGCCGTCCTGCACACAGCCTGACGGCGGGCACCTAAGAAGGGTGTGGGCATGCGCAGGTGGGCGCACCTGGGCTGAGACACGCGGCGTAGAAGGGCGGTGTCATGAGGACGCCAGCAGAGAAGAGACAAGAAAGAGCAGTAGAGGAGAGCAGAGAAGAGAGAAAGGCGGCAGCAGCAGCAGCAGTAGCAGAGACACGAGAGGCCAGAGAGCCCAGAGTGAAGATGCACCAGGGGCTAAGGGCCTGCCAGCCTCCTGGCCCCCCGGGACTCCTGCCTGCTGTGTACCTGGTCACTAATGATGGAAAGGGCAATAAAAGCCTGAAAAAGCCACTGAGGGCTCCGGGACTCCTCCTCGACCCTTCTGCTCTGACTACGGAGAAGCTGCTCTGTGCCTTGCTGGCCCTGCAAACGCTTAGGTCATTTCCAGTATTTTGCAGTTAAAACAATACTGCAACAGAGCTCTGTGTATATAGTTTTCTTTTTTTTTTTTAAAGATTTTATTTATTTATGCATACAAGCACTGGGGTACAGGCCAGAGGTGTGGGGTGGGGGGGTGAGAGGATTCACCACAGAGAGCGGGGAGCAGAACAGGCAG